>CAUYUJ010012525.1:174968-209968 GCA_963575745.1 Prorocentrum cordatum | reverse complement strand
AGGACGCATGATTATCCACCGTCCGTCCGTCCGGCGGCGGCCCTAGCGGTGTCCCGCGGTGTCCAGTGGTGGCCCGTGGTGTCCCGTTGAGTGAGATTGATAATGAGAACGAATGCGAGATCGACAAATGCCCCGCGGCGCCCCCCGGTGGCCCGCGATTTCCCGCGGCGCCCCGTTGAGTGAGATCGATCGCGAGATCGATTCTGAGATCGACGCGGTGCCCCGAGGTGCCCCAAACAGTGAAATCGATAGCGAGATCAATAGTGAGATCGACAGGTGCCCTGCGGCGTCCCGTGGCGCCCCGCTGCGTGAGATCGAGAGTGAGATCGATGCTGAGATCCACGTGGCGCCCCGAGGTGACCCAAACAGTGAAATGAATAGTGAAAGTCGATGATGAAGTCGACAGGTGTCCCGTGATGTCCCGTTGAGTGAGATTGATAGGGAGATCAATCGTGAAACCGATGCGGCGTCCCGAGGTGTCCCGTGGCGTCGTCCCATGGCGCCCCGTTGAGTGAGATCGATAATGAGATCGATGCTGAGACCGATCGCGAGATCGAGAGGTGCCCCGCGGTGTCCTGCGGTGTCCCGTTGAGTGAGATCGATAGTGAGATCAACCAGTGCCCCGCGGTGTCCCGTGGCGCCCCGTTGAGCGAGATCGATAGCGAGACCGATTGAGTCAGACGCCGCCCCGCCAATCCCCCCCCACGGCCATGTATATACGCATATATAGAGAGAGATTTTTAAAGGAGAGAGAGAGAGAGGGAGAGAACAAGAGAGAGAGAGAGAGATATATAGAGAGAGAGGTAGAACGATATATATATATATATAGAGAGAGAGAGAGAGAGAGAGAGAGAGAGAGAGAGAGAGAGAGAGAGAGAAAAACAAAAAAAAAGAAATAGAGAGAGAGATAGGTATAACGATATGCATATAGAGAGAGAGAGAGAAGGAGAAAAGAGAGAAAAGAGAGAGAGAGAGAGAGAGAGAGAACAAAGAGAGAGAGAGAGAGAGAGAGAGAGAGAGAGAGAGAGAGAGAGAGAGAAAAAAAAAAAAGCACAAACAAGCGACGTGGTCGCCGAGCTGCCGAGCGCCCTGGGAACGCTGGAGAACGCGCGGCCGGCCCTGCACCTGCTCCGCCGATGCCCCTCCTACTGCGCGCCGGGGTGCTCGGCGCGCGCGGCGCCGCCCGCGGCGCGCGCGGCGGCCCTGCAGACGATGGGCGCGGCTATCGCCGAGCTTGCCCAGGGCAGGTCAGCGGCCCCTCGCCGGCGGAGGGCTCCTGGGCGCATGCGCAGCTGAAACTGGAGAAGGGGGGGGGGACTCGGGCTGCGCTCTGCGGAGAAGCACGCGGCGGCGGCGCAACTGGCGTCGCGGGCCATGGGCGCGCGGCTCTGCCGGCAGCTCTACTCGGCATGCGACGACACCGACGGCGGAGACGGGGGCAAACTGGCCATGACCGCCCAGGCCGTCAGCGCCACGGCCCTGCCGGCCGACATGATTGAGCTCGACCCCGCCAGGCGCGCCGACCAGAAACGCCTCTCCGAGGAGGTGGGCGACGCCGCCCGCGGCGAGCTCTGGCAGCGCTCCTCCCTGGCCACGCGGGCCCACTTCAACCTGGTCGCTGCCCCGGGCGCCAGCGACAGGCCCCCGGCCCTGCCCTGCCCTGCGATCAGCGCCGACATGTCTCGCGGTCTGATGCAAATAAAACTACAGAGACGCCCGAGGCACCGGCTTCTTCTAGGAAGCCTTCTGCCGGGCGCGCTGGGAGGCGGCGGGCGCGTTCGCCGATCGCGCCCCCGCGCGCAACTGCCGCGGCGACCGCGCCAAACGCCGCGGCCTCCTCCGCGACCGGGCCTGGCACGACGCGCCGGCCCCCGGCTGCGAGGGCGCCGAGCTCGGGCGCGTGCCCCCCCGCCGCCTCGCGCCCCCGGCGAGGGCCCACCCGGCAGCGAGGAGAACGACGGCGACGTGGACGGCGACAGGCGGCGCCCTGCGGACGTCTTCGCCCCGCGCTGGCGCAGTGGCGCGCCCGCGGCCCTGGACTTTGCCGTCGCCGGCGGGCTTCGCGCGGACGCGCTGGCGGCTTCGGTCGAGGTTGCGAGCGCGGCGGCGGGCCGCTGCGAGGGGCGCAATCGCCGCCGCCAGGGCGTTCAGCGCCGCTGCCCCGAGGAAGGCCTCCTTTTCATGCCCATGGCATGCGAAGCGCATGCCGGCGGATGGGGGCGGGGGGCGCGCCGCGCATTCGCGGCTCTTGCCGAGCGGCTCGCCGGCGCTTCAGGCGAGGGCGCCGCGCTCGCTCGCGGCGGCGCAGCCTGCCAAGCGACGCTCCATCTCCCTGTGCAGAGAGAACGCGGGGGCAGTGCCGCGTCGCCTCGCATCGCAACCGCGCGCGACGCCGGCGCGCCTGGCGGCCGGGGCCGCGGCGTCGACCGCCGGCGCCGCGTGGGCGGTGAGGTGCGCTCGCCGCCGCAGTTACGAGCGCAGGTGAACGCTACTCTCTGAAAGAACACGTGCATCTACCCCCTCCCCGCCCCGGACTTACCCGCCCCCCTCTTCGCGCTGCCATTCGCGCGTGCTTCTGCCCCATCGCCCATCTTAAACATGGGTTCGTACCACCAAAGCCAAACCGGTAACGGCTCTCCGCTTTAAGCCTCTGCGGTCTACCACTGTAGCTATACATACATATACGTATATATACATACATACATACATACATACATACATATATATATATATATGTGTATGTAAAGATATGTGTATACATATGTGTGTATTTGCATGTATGTATGAGCGCGCTCATTCATCCAAACTCGTAACGCATGAGGCGTTGCGTGGCCGAGCGCGTCGTCGCGCGCGCGTGCCCAAATCCTTCAGAAACATTATCGAAAGGATTTCTTCGAAATCAATCGTCGCGATGATATAAAAGCATGGTTTCGCAGCAAAGACTTTTCAAATCAATTTGCCGTCGCCAGCGGGCTTCGCGCGGACGTGCTGGCGGCTTCGGTCGAGGTTGCGAGCGCGGCGGCGGGCCGCTGCGAGGGGCGCAATCGCCGCCGCCAGGGCGTTCAGCGCCGCTGCCCCGAGGCGGGCCTCCTTTTCATGTCAATGGCATGCGAGGCGCATGCCGGCGGATGGGGGCGGGGGGCGCGCCGCGCATTCGCGGCTCTTGCCGAGCGGCTCGCCGGCGCTTCAGGCGAGGGCGCCGCGCTCGCTCGCGGCGGCGCAGCCTGCAAGCGACGCTCCATCTCCCTGCGCAGAGAGAGAACGTGGGGGCAGTGCCGCGTCGCCTCGCATCGCAACCGCGCGCGACGCCGGCGCGCCTGGCGGCCCGGGCCGCGGCGTCGACGGCCGGCGCCGCGTGGGCGGTGAGGTGCGCTCGCCGCCGCAGTTACGAGCGCAGGTGAACGCTACTCTCTGACAGAACACGTGCGTCTACCCCCTCCCCGCCCCGGACTTAACCGCCCCCCTCTTCGCGCTGCCATTCGCGCGTGCTTCTGCCCCATCGCCCATCTTAAACATGGGTTCGTACCACCGAAGCCAAACCGGCAACGGCTCTCCGCTTTCAGCCTCTGAAATCTACCATTGTAGATATACATACATATATGTATATATATATACATATATGTAGGTGTATGTAAAGATATGTGTATACATAGGTGTGTATTTGTATGTATGTATGAGCGCGCTCATTCATCCAAACTCGTAAGTTGTCCTGTATCCCTTGCAACGCATGAGGCGTTGCGTGGCCGAGCGCGTCGTCGCGCGCGCGTGCCCAAATCCTTCAGAAACAGTATCGAAAGGATTTCTTCGAAATCAAGCGTCGCGATGATATAAAAGCATGGTTTCGCAGCACAGACTTTTCCAATCAATTTGCGCGCGCGCTCTTGCGAATTCATAAGAAAATAGTATTGATGTCGCGTTTCCATGACATGCTATATGCTACCAAATCGGGCTCTCGCGCGCGCGCGCCCAGATCGTTCGAGCGCCCTTGCGCGCGCGCTTTCGCGAGAATCACATGCAAAAGAATGGCGAAGTACACTCGCGCGCGTCGTCGCGCGCGCGCGCCGGAATCCTTCGAATGTCAAAGTCGAGTGCCCCGAAAACAAAAAACAACGCATGGATTTGAAACGTCTATGTTTCCCGCGACAAAAACGCGATTGCGCTCCTGAAAAATTTAATGGGAACCAGAGTTCTTCCCCTTTTCACTAAATTGTGCCAAGCGGGCCTTTCGCGCCGCGTGTCGGCATCTTTCAAACGCCCTTGCGCGCGCGCGCTGGGCGGCGCGATCTGCGTCGGAGAATGCCGCGCGGGCCGCTCTCGCGCGTCGGCCGCGCGCGCGTGCCGAGCTCCTTCCAGAACCTTCGTCGTGAGGCGCCTTCATCCTCGTCGGCGCGATAAATGTCTGCGCCGTCGCCGTTGTCGCCGCTCGCATAGTCGCGTATACTGATGTCGACATGGCCGCGATGCCGCGCCGGCCCAAGTTGCCGACTCGCGCAGATGTGCCCGCTGTGGAATACCCAACGGCCAGCGCCGTCGCGGCCGCGTCGGTCGCGCCGCGCTAGCTGACCGCTGCGCGCGCGAGCATGCGCGGGCTAGCGCGGCCGCGCAGCTGCGCCAGTCAGCGCCAAGCACTCATCGCAATCGCCGCCGCGCGTAGGTTTGGCAAGCCACTTGCGGGAAGGCGGGCGGGATGTTTGCGCGAGCAAGGGAGTTCGCAACCGCGGGCCCCGCGACCGAATTCTCTCGGACAAGGATTAGGCCCCGAGCCAGATCTCCCCCCCCCCCCCCCCCCCCCGCACCGCGCCCCCCGTGCAAAGCAGAAATTACGAGCGCGCATTCGTGCGCTACAACTCATTAGTTCCCCCAGATCCCACGCCAACAATGGCGACGCGCACGCGCGCGCGTCGTCGCGCCGAAGTCTCTCAGAACAACCCATTGCGTCGCTAAGATTTCAGCATCGAGTGCCCCGAAAGCACATCGCCGCAATAAGTTCTATAACGTGAATTTGCAAAGCAGCCTGCGCTCGCGCGCATGCGCATTTTCAGCGAAAAAGGAACATCTCACCATCTGCGCCCGAACGGGCCTCTCGCGCGCGCGTCGCAATCGCTCGAACGCCTTTGCGCGCGCGCTGCCGCGAGAACCCGCTGCAAACAGGAACAAAAAACGAAGCGCGCGCCGTCGGGCGGGGCGGCCCTCGGGGGGGCGCCCAGCGCGAAAAATGCCCCGGGCAGGTCCTGGGCGCCCCGGGTCAGAGATGGCCGCCCACTTGGACGCCGCCCTGGAGGCCGTCCAGAGAGCCCCCAGGAATGCCAGGAGGCCGCCAAAGGCCCCTCAAGAGGATGCAAGAGAGCTCCGAGATGCCACGAGATCGCTCCAGGACGCCCAAGATGACCCAAGATACCTCCAAGAGCACTCTCAAGAAAGCCCCAAGAAACAACATTCATTGCTGTTCCTTCGGCGTTGCAAAAATTTCGGCGCTTTCACCTCTTCGGCTTCGCGACGCCCCAAGACAGACAAAGAGACCCTCAAGACCGCCCCGAGAGGGCCCGGGAAGCCCATGCGAGGGCCCCAAGACGGCCCGAGAAGTCCCCGGGGCGGCCCGAGAGGCCTCCAAGACGGCCCAATAAGGCCCCAAGAACGCCCCAAGAAGGGTCCCAGGGGGGGGGGGGGGGCGCTAAACAACGAGTCGAGCCCTCGGCCCTCAGAAGCCGCCGAGAGTCCCCGAGAGGCCCAAGGCCCCCAGGCGGCCCCAGGAGGCCCTGCGAATGCCGCCCCGGGCACGCAAGCTAGCGCCGACGACCCGACGCGTTTAAGAGTCCCCAAGAGGCCACCAAGAAGCATCCCGAAGGAGTCCAATAAAAACGCTGCCAGGCGCCCCGCCACGCGTTCAAGACCCCCCCCGCGGCCGCCGAGAAGCCTCCCGAGAGAGCACCCAGAAGCAAGAATCCATAATTCCTTATTGGCTGGCGGAATGAGCGAAGCGATTCAATGATCCTGCGCTCGCGGTCTAGCGGTATCTCAAGAAATACAATGGTTTTCCAACGTGTGCATCAAATTCTACCGAGCGGGCCTCTCGCGCCGCGCGTCGAACTCATGCATGCGAGCGCGCGCGCGGCGGGGGAGGGGTGGAGGGCGCTATCGGCGCCAGATAACGCCGCGCGGGCCACTCGCGCGCGTCGGCTGCGCGCGCATGTCGAATTCCATCAAAGACCTGCATCGCTGACGCGAGGATGTCGTCATCGTCGTCGGCGGGGTTGCCACCGTCGCCGCCGCTCCCATAGCCCCGCCTGCCGCCGACGGCGTCGCGATGTTACCGCGCGCGCCCGCGTCGCCGATTCGCGCTGCAGTGCCCGCGGGGAAGTGCCGGGCGGTCAGCGCCGCCGCGGCCGCGTCGGTCGCGCCGCGCTTGCTGACCGCTGCGCGCGAGCACGCGCAAGCTTGCGCGGCGGCAGAAATGCGCCAGGCAACGCCAAGCACGCATCGCAATCGCCACCGCGTGGGTTTGGCGAACAAAATTGCGGGCCAGCGGGCGGGGCGGTGCGCGGGCAGTGGATCTGGCAACTCGCTGTGATCGCATGCGAATACCCCACTCTCGAAGAACGCTCGGATCTACCCCCCAGGGGGAAGGCGAGTGATATGTTTGCGAGAGCGTGGAATTCGTCAACTCATGGGAAAACAAGCATTGCACCGCGCAGCTTGCGCCGATAGGAGCGCGCCGAGCGCGCCCCTCCTGTCTCAAAAAATGCGATCTACCCGCCCCCCCCTTCTCGGATTAAACCGCCCCTCTCTTCGAATTGCTATTCGCGTATAATTCTGCCTCGTAGCGCATCCTAAGCGCGACCTCGCGCCGTCGCAGCCAGGCCGGCAACGCTTCCCCCCTCATCCTCTGCGACGAACACCTCGCGCGCATTCGCTTATCATTAATCGAGGACACCTGCGAGATCCTCGCGACCGTGGCTCATTATCAAGAAATGAAGAACGTACTTGTCTTGAGGCAATGCCTCCCCGTGGACCGGTGCCCCGCGGGTGCGTCGCCCCCCCCCTGCGTGAGTATCGCCCCAGAACCGTGGGCCCGTGAGCAAATATTGCGGCAAAGTGAAACACGGTCGCTCCCAGTGAAGACCATCTTCTCAAGCGCCCCCCCCCCGCCCCATTGTTATCGTTCCGGAATCATGGGCCCGAAGTGGCGATTTCCCCGGACATCAACATTTCAAAACTATCACGTTCGGGAGATTACGAACCATGGTCAATGTTCGAACCGGATGAAGGCCAGTCTGGAGCCCAGAGGTCGGCGGATAATAGAAATCACTATCATCCCGACACAATTAATCTGAAATCATCATTCCTGGCCACAGCTCAGGCGACGTCCCGTGCTGGGGGGGGCGCACGACCCGCGTCAAATAACGCCGCGCGGGCCACTGTCGCCCATCGGCCACGCGCGCATCTCGAGCTCTGCCCACAAATTCGATCGATCACCGACCAGACGGCGCCGTCATCGTCGTCGGCGAGATCACCGTAGGCGCCGTCACTGGCAGTGCCGTCGTCGTTGTCATCGTCGTCACCAGCATCGCTACTGTCAACATCGTGTCTACCGTTGTTGACATTGCCATGATACCGCGCCTGCCCCAATCGCCGTTTCGCGCTGAGGTGCCCGCTGGGATGTGCCCAGCGGTGAGCGCCACCTCGGCCGCGTCGGTCGCGCCGAACTGGGTGGCCGCTGCGCGCGTAAGCATGCGCGGCCGCAGAGATGCGCCAACCAACGCCAAGCACTCAGTGCAATCGCCGCCGCATGGGTTTTGCAAACCAAGTTGCGGGTGGGTATTTGGGGCGATTGCGCGAACAGTGGAGTTGACAACTCACTGCGAAAATGTGTGAATTCCACCGACTGCACCACATTTTTTGCACACGGCACACCTTGCACCACATAGTGCGCACCGCGTATTGCACACTAACTATTGCACAACATGCGTTCCCCTATACACACAGTTAGGGGTCCATGCTGGCTGACACATGTTTATGCCAGTGTTTGTCTCCAGGCCAATGTCCGACAGCGGAGATCGTGCGAAATTGGCCTGCTCCAGGCGTCGATGGCCCTTAACCTTGCGCAGCGGCGCCGGCGTCGCCGTCGCCACGACGGGGTCGCGAACCTGTCGTAATCCTCCCTGCCGACAGGCGGTCTCTGAGCCGTCCTAGGCGGCTTCTCAGCAGCAGCGCAGATGGCTCCCAGGGGCCCTAGGATGGCCTCCTTAGCCCAGAACGCTGCCAGACGATCAGCGGTCCCGAGACGGGCGAGGGTCTTCTCACGACGGCTCAAGCTCGGCCAACGACTGGTCCAAACATTACCCCCAAAGTGCCTGAATACTCCCCTCCCTGACAGTCCCACGGCCCCCCCTGCATGGCTCCCCAAGATCCACAACAGGACCACAGTCGGCGACTACCATGGGTGCGGTTTGCCTCCCGGCATATCGGCCCCTCCCGCCCCCGGGAAGCCGACGACACAGTCACGCAATGCGACCGAATCGCATGACACTGTCGCTCCTTCTAGCACAGTGGAGCACACATCGAGAATGACAATGTCGCTCGAAACGACGACAATTATGACATTGTCTCTCACAAAGGCCCCGGAAAGGCCGCCACAAAGCAACTCGCAAACCGCACCCTGGCGTAACCGCACTTATTGCAATCGCCGGCACAGGCCCCGAGAGGTATCCAAGACGCCCCCCAGAGTCCAAGAGGCCTTCAAGAGACCCCCAGGCTACAAAGCAACCTGCACGCATAGCCACGGCACTGTCTCGCTGTTTCCCCAGGTGCGGTGGCGGATATGCGCGCCAGCGCAACTGAGCATGCTCTGCCCGCCCGCATGCTGCAGTTATCGAGTAGGGATCGCTGCACCTTCAGCACTGCTCTATGGCCCCTCCCTGAAGTGCAGGGGGCGGGGGCCCGAGGTGCCTGAAGTTCAGCCCTGACGCGAAACAAAAACAGATCGTATTGTGGTGCCCCTCGGCTCGTCGCCGTGGTTGAGCAAGGGCTGCTGCGGCGAGCCTCCACTCCACCCGTCACAAAAGCCGAGTGAAGGGGCCGCAACGTTCCTTCATGGGCAGTCGCTGTGCGTGGCGGCAGCGGTGAAACAACATGGTACGTACTCTCTCTCTCTCTCTCTCTATGAGCATCTTTTAAACAATCCCCATACCCACTGGCCGATTCACCCCCCCGCAGACTCGGAAGTATTTCTCCAAACGCCACGCCAAAGCCCGAACAACATCCCCAAGACACATGAAAGTTTCCGCGCCCTCCCCCGGCAGCATCACCGGGCGCGCGGTCCAAAGACCCCCATTAAATTCTAAGGGTTCCTACCTGCAGGGGGGGCCCTGGGGCCATCCACTCCTTGATCCTGGTTTGGGCGATTCAGCCCGGGACGTTCTCAAAATCTGCCTGGTTTGGCCGCTGGTTTGGCCTTGTCTGGCCGCGCGCCCCGCATGAAACGTCCTCAGAACTTGCCTAGTTAGGCCAACGGTTTGGCCTAACGTGGGCCTGGTTTCGCCTGAGACGTCCCCAGCATTTCTCATGTTTGGCGTTGGTGTCCCCTGGTTTGGACCCGCTTGAAACGTCCCGAAAAGTTGCCTGGCTTGGCACTGGTTTGGCCTGGCTTGGGCCCAGTTTAGCTTGAGACGTCCTCGAAGCGTGTTTGGGTTGGCCCTAGTTTGGGCCCAGTTTCGCTTGAGACGTTCTCACACATTGCCTGGTGTGGCCCTTTTTTGACCTGGGTTGGGCCCAGTTTCGCTTGAGGCGTCCTCATACATTGTTTTTGTTTGGTTCTGGTTTGGCACGGTTGCGGCACCGGTTCGCTCGAACCGTCTTCAAACTTTGCGGTGGCGATTCCAGCTGCCATCCTGCACAAGAGAGATTGTCGCAATTGGCCCGGTCCTGTAAATGGGCATGGCCCGACTACAAACAACACATACAACTTGTCGTCTCCCTCGTCCTCCTCCTCCTCCTCCTCCTCCTCCTCCTCCTCCTCCCCCTGCCTTTTTGTGCAAGAGCCATGGCACACGTGCCACTTGATTCGGGGGATGCCTCCCCCTCCTCGGGCTGCTCTCAGCGGTTCGCGGCTGTCCTCGGTGCCCTTGCGTTGCCCCTGGGGGGGGCACGCTTCGCCCGCCCCAGAAATAACAAAACAACGCATCCTTCGCGTGTGCTTCTTTGGTTATTTTTGGTTTGGCTGTGCTTGCCTAGTCGTAAAAGCTGCCGGGGTCCCACTCCCATCCGCACACCAACCCATGAATCCGTCTTTGGCGCTGGAGGGGGCCGAGGCTCTCCCTACGGTCTCTTGGCCATCGAAGACGGCCCTAGGGAGGGGTGCCAACGTACCTCCACAACTCAGACCTTCAAGACCTTAAGGCGCCAATTGCCACCATTCACTGTTTTCCTCCTCGGGGCCGTGAACGGGATTTGCTCCCCTGCTGGCTGATTGTGCCTGTCGACGTCAGTTCACCCCCGCACTATGGCGCATTGGCCACCCCCTATTTTTCCAGCGTGCACAATTAGGTAACGGGTCGACCCGTGCCGCCACGGCGTCGCATGTGCCAGCGTGGTGTCACTCATGCGGTCACTCCCTCTCTCCAAATCCTACCCGGGTGATGGTTCGATCCGTGCCGCCGCGGCGTCACATGTGCCGCCGTGATGTCACTCATGTGGTCGCTCCCGCTCCCCACCCCTTACCCGAACACCTCAAGGACTGTAAACCACAAGCTGGGGCACGTCAACACCTACCGTCCCCAACCCGACTTGCCCGTCCTTCGCCCCCTCCTTTTCGCTCCCTTCCCCTCCCCCTTCCGTTTTCTTCTTCTTCTTCCTCTCCGCCTGGCCTCCTTTCTGTGTCTTCGCTCCCTTCCCCTCCCCCTTCCCTCTTCTTCCTCTCCGCCTGGCCTCTTCTTCCTCTCTGCTCTCCCCTCCCCTGTAGGGGGATGGCTGGGGTGGCTGGGGTGGGCCTGCTCCGACAAACCAGCCTCAATCTTCAGCTATCCTGCCAGGACAGTTGTTCGGGCACCCTCCTGGGTTCGCTAAGGGGTCTTTGTAAACACGCTGAACGCACGTTATTGAAAGCATAAGGCAGGATCTCCCCCTCCCTGCTTTCCCAGGGCGGCGGTTTTAACCCCTCCGGAAAATGCTGGTCTCGGCACATGTTGCCACTGTTACTGCGCACCCCACCGCTGTCAACGGGGCTCAACCAACCACTACCTCCCACTTTCGCCATCCTCTGGGGTGCGGGGGCTGGTGTGAGAAATCGATGCTCGCCCAGATTCTTGATCCCCTTTTCCAGGGTTCCCGCTCTCAGGACTCCCATTGCACTGCTTGAGGGAATTGAGCGGCCAGCTAGTATGAACCACAGGCTTTGGCAAAAGCCCAAATACCCCTTCCGACGAGGAGACTGTCATCGGACAAAAATGCGTCTCTGTCCGTTCTGTCGGGCGTTTTTTGTTATTTGTGGTCTGGCTGTGCTAGCCTATCGTCGGCTTCATCGGCCTGTCGGTGGAAAATAAATCACCGAACCGTCTGTCTGGGGTCCACTATTTTGGATGCACTGGCCTGTCCGTGCCTCGAGGCCGCCTCGCGACAATGTGTGAGCAAGGCTGTCCGACGAAGGTGGCCTAACCAGACCTCTCGCTAGGGGAGATCTTTGGGTTAAGTTCCAATGTTTTGCGCCCGGGCGGGGGCCGACACATCCCGCCCTCCGCTGCAGCCTGCTTGATGAGGGATTTGTTGGCCACCGGATCTCCGTCCTCACATCAGGGCGCTCGGTCGCGGAGCGTTAAGTTTTGATTCGGGTGATGCCTCCCCCTCCTCGGGCTGCTCTCGGCGCTGCGCGGCTGTCCCTGGGGACCTTGCGTTGCCCCTGGGTGGGGCACGTCTCGTCCGCCCCAATGGGCGCAACAAACTGGCACCAAAGCGTGAGCGTGCGCACTCGTTGTCCCGTCCCCGTGGGATACCAAGTGCGCAAGGCCAACTCAGTTCGGAGTCGAAACTGTGTATGCCGTTGTTTGTTTTGCCCCCTCCTTTCAGGAATTCCCGCCTCAGGACCAGGACGCATCTCGGACGGCCAGACGATCCCGGACATCGGCTTCCCCTCCCTCCCTGGCGAGGACCCTCATGAACCGCTGCCCCTCTGGTGGTGACCATTATAGGCGCCACCCCTCGGCACTTACCATTTTAGGGGCTGCCAGGGTGCCACTCCCATCTGCACACCAATCCATGAAGCCGTCATCGGCGCTGGAGGGGGCCGAGGCTCTCCCTACGGTCCCTCGGCCATCGAAGACGGCCCTAGGGAGGGGTGCCAACGTACCTCCACAACTCAGACCTTCAAGACCTTAAGGCGCCAATTGCCACCATTCACTGTTTTCCTCCACGTTCGCCCTCTCCATCCTCGTCCACTTCCTCAACGGCGGTCGTTCGAGGGGTTGCCCTTTGCAGACGACGGGCCCGAGTCCGTCTCGCCCATTCAGTCTTGCCCCCTCCGCCCAAGCCAGCTCGATCGGCGAGAACGCAGCGGCGCCCATCCCAGAAGCAACGTCGTCCACGCAGGAAGGCGAAGCTTCGAGCGAGTCAGCGGGCCCCGCTTCCTCCCGCCAGCCCCACACAAACAGAGGCAAACCGAGTCCGCGGGTCTCGCCCCTGCCAAGGGAGAACGCAGCCGGCGGCGTTTTCGTCGCGTCTCGCCCATTCAGTCGTGCCCCCAGTGCCCAGCGCAACGCTATCCGCGGGAATGCAGCGGCGCCCATCCCAGAATGAATGTCGCTCACGCAGGACGGCGAAGTGTCGAGCGAGTCAGCGGGCCCTTCTTCCCCCCACCGACCTTCAAACAAGAAGTCAGAGCGAGTCTGCGGGCTTTCCCTTGCCCAGGGATGATGGTCTGCCAAACCGACACACACAGACAACGGCGTTCTCGTCGCGTCGTCGTCATCGTTCGTCGTCATCCACGATACGGCCCGAAGACATTCCCAGAGTCATTGTGTGTTGTCGCAGTGTGGCCCCAGGAGGCCATCCATAAACCCAAAGGAGGCCCAAAGAGGGTTCCAAGAGGGCCCACAGAGCCCTAAAGGCGCCCAACATGGCGGGAAGCTGGGTCCCAAAAACTTGAGAGAAACTCGCAAAGCGAAAAATCAACAAGGGAATCTACGGTTGGTTAAAATTTGTTGTGGGCGCCATGCGGTCCCAACACAACACACGGTGGGACGTGCCACGTTGCTTTCGACACTGAATGGGTCAGTAACATACGGCGTTTGTGGGTGTGTGCAAACCGAAGAAATCGCATGGGATCATGAATGCCCATGTAACACGACGGCGCTACAAAAAACTGGCGGCATGGGAATCGGCATTGGCGTGTGGGGCGGCGCTGGTAGAAAACCCATAAACTTCTAAACGGGTTTCCGCTAGTTGGGGGGGGGGGGCTGGGTGCATCCACTCCTGCAATTCGGCATGAAATAAGGGGGAGTGGATGGATCCTGGTTTGGGAGATTGTACCTGGGACGTCCTCAAAATATGCCTGGTCTGGCGCCTGGTTTGGGGCTGGCTTGACCGCCTGGCTTCACTTGAGAGGTCCTTATAAGTTGCTTGGTTTGGCCCTGGTTTGGCATGGCTTCGGCAACGCTTCGCTCAGGCCGTCTTCACACTTTGCGGTGGTGATTCCAGCTGACATACTGCACACGAGAAACCATCGCAAGTGGCGCGGTCCTGGAAGCTTGCATGGCTCAACTATAACCGAGACGTGCAACTTTTCCTTTCCCTTGTCCTCGTGTTCCGTTCCTTCTCCTCCTGTTCATCCTCCCGCTTCCTCCTCCTTCTCCCTCCTCATCCTTCTTCCTCCTCCTCCTTCACGTTCACCCTCTGCTCATCCTCGCCCACTCCTCACTGGCGGTCATTCGATGAGTTGCCCTTTGCCGATGACGGGCCCGAGTCCGCCCCGCCTATTCAGTCTTTCTCCCTTCGCCCAGCGCAGCGCTGCCTGCGAGAATGCAGCGGTGCCCATCCCAGACGCAGGACGGCGAAAAATCGAGCGGGTCAGCGGGCCCCTCTTCCCCCCGCAAACCTTGAAACCAAAAAACTAGAGCGAGTCAGCATGCCTCTCCCCTGCCAAGCGCGAGCGGTCGGCCAGACCGAGACACACAACCAACGGCGCTCTCGCCACGTCATCGTCCGCTCGTCGTCATCGACGTTGCGGCCCAAGGACACTCCCAGCGTCACTTTTGTTGTCGAGGTGTGGCCCCAGGATGCCCCCCATAACCACGAAGGAGGCCAAAAGAGGGTTCCAAGAGGGCCCATTGAGCGCCTAAGGCGTCCAGAATGGCGCGAAGATGGCCCCAAGAAACCTTCGAGCAATTCGCGAAACGAATAACCAGCGCGGGTACGAACGATTGTGTCACATCCGTTTTGAGTGCCATGCGGTCTCAACACACAGTGGGATATGCCACGATGCCTTCGACACTGCATGGGAAATTTACATGCGAAACCGACATGATGGCATGGTGTCATGACTGCGCTGCGAAAAACGCGGGCGGCATGGGTGTGGACATTCCCAAGACGCTGTGACTCGGCATGGGGAAGTGTGGCGGCGTTGGGAAAAAACATGTACGAGGCTGTAGATGTGGATATCGGCTGATCCCTTCGAGCTTCGAGAGCTGGGAGGGGTGCGGGACGGAGGGGCTGGGATGTCATGGCCTGGTGGGGCTGGGGACACGTTACGCGATACTCACTCCCCCGCCCCGCCGCCCGTCGTGGGAACCAAGCGGGGGGCTGCCGCGTCCTCGCACGGCCGCTGTGGCCGCGGCAGAGCCCGACCAGCAGCGAGAGAGCGTGCCCCCTCCGCCCGTCGCGGAAACCAAGCGGGGGGGGGGGTCCGCTGCGCCTGGTGGCAGCGGGAGAACCGAGTTCGTGATGCCCCGCCGCCCGTCGCGGAAACCAAGCGGGGGGCGCCGCGCCTGCCGCGCGGCCCTCGGGGGGTGAAACCCCTCCGCCCGTCGCGGAAACCAGGCGGAGGGCCACCGCGCCCTGTGGCGGCGGTGGGGCTCGAAAACTGTGCCACCCCCGCCCGTCGCGGGAACCGAGCGGGGATGAGCGCGCGGCGCCCGACACGCGGGCACTGCGGAACGCCCCCCCGGGGACGGCGACACCGGGCTCGCAGATGCGGGGCCATCGGCACACCTCCTCCCCGAGTGCGGGCAAACTTGCTGTCCACAACCCACCGCGTCTCGGACTCTGTGGGAAGGGGCGTCAAAAGGCCACGGCGCAGCGGATATGGGTAAAGATCTGGCGTCTAGGGGCCAGATGTTTATCAGTGTCCACTGTGCGTCGGGTGTGTGGGGAAGGGGGCCCGAGACTCCAAGATGCAGTGGATATGGATCTGCATATTGCCAGCACCGAGGTCCCCATACCTCCGAGCGCCACAGAAAAAGGCCAATGGCATTTTCTTGCGCGATTTCGGCGTCCAAGGCCATCACACAACGATCAGGGGGGCGTAAGACCCGGGTACAGGGGACTCGGAAATCCCCGACGAGATCGTCAAAAAAATGACGAGGCCGAGCCTGCATTTTGACGAGGCCTCCCGCTGCAGACATCCCACGAAACTCCTACTCGTCAAAATCCGAGTCGCGGTCGTCAAAAAAACGATGGCGAACCCGAGTCCTGGCAAACCCGGGTCTTTAAGCTCCCCCGAAACGACCCGCGACGGGAAGCCGGCCTCGGGGATGGGGCAGTAAAGGGATCGCTGGAAGCCCAGGTCGTGATGAGACTGCGGCGTCAGAGGTCTGGGTCTCAGGTCCTCTGGCTGCCGCTCCTGGCTTCGGCCTTCTCCTGCTGCCCCTCCTCTTCGTGCTCCTCATGCTCCTCGTGCTCCTCCTCCTCCTTCTCCGTTCTCTCGACCTCATCCTCATCCTCGTCTTCCTCCCCTCCAGCTGCGTGGCTCTGGTGAACCCTCTCGGGATCCACCAAGCATGCCGTCAGGCCGTCAAGACACATCCTTCCGCCATCGCCCAGGAACGTGTGTCATGCCACCTCCTCCTCTTCCGCCTCTTCCTCGTCCACCTGATGCTCGTCCAGCTCCTCCTCTTCCGCCTCGTCCTCGTCCACCTCCGCCGCCTCCATTCCCCAGGCAGTCAGTGCTTGCGCTCGGGTGCGTTCCCTTGGGTTTTGTTTGATGTACTTTGGTGGCTGTCTCGGGCGCTCGCCACACTACCGTCGGGGCGCTGACCTAAGGAACCCTGAATAAGGAACGATGCCCCATCTTCCCACAAGTGAAGCTTCGAGGTCCCATGGAAGCCCTCAGGAAGACCCGAGGCAAGCCGTAAAACGATCAGGGAACACCGAGCCCCTCCCCAACGAAAAGGCTTCCTTCTTCGAGGAGAAGGAGGAGGAGGAGGAGGAGGAGGAGGACGAGGAGGAGGAGGAGGAGGAGGAGGAGGGGGAGGAGGAGGGGGAGGAGGAGGAGGGAGGAGCAGGAGGAGGAGGAGGAGGAGGAGGAGGAGGGAGGAGGAGGAGGCGGAGGAGGAGGAGGGCGGTGGGTGCCAAGCCCATTTGACCTCTGGCGATCTGGGCCTGCGATCCGATCGATCGGTCGGGTTCGATCGGCGCCTGCCGCCCGATCGATCCCGCCTCGCAGGCCGATCGCGAGGTCGGGCTCAGCGCGCCGCGGATCGGCGATTCGCCGCCTCCGCTGCCGCGCCCTGGCCTCTGGCGGCTGCCGCGCGCCTTCGGCGCGCCCTGGAGGGGCCCGACGCCCCAGGAGCCCGCCTGGCACAGGCGGCAGAGAGAACGCCGAGCCTCTGCACGGGCTCTTCTTCGTGTCGTGAAGGCGGCCGACCTCCTCAGCGGCCACCACTCCGCGCAGCAGCACCAGCGCTCCCAGCAGCACGTGCTGCAGGACTTCGAGACCAGCGCGATGGCAGCCAACGCAAAGTCTCACGGTCATCCAGTGGGTGCCAAGCCGTGGCCATGGAGGTCAAGCACACCAGCATCTGGCTCCTCTCACCGCCGACACCACGGAGGGCATGGACAGCAGCAGCCACGGTACCAGCCCCAGCACAACCAGCACCACCACACCTCCTACCACGACGAGGACCGACAGCAACACAACTACGCCCAGCATCAGCAGCAGTATCAGTACGACCGCACCACAGCGAGAACGAAGCGGCCTCCCTCGAGACGACGCCGCCTGGCCCCCGAGGATACCACCAACGACCACCGACATCTGCAAAAGATGACGAAACGACAGTTGGAGGTCACTGACAAGGTAATGCCCGCTTTGCTTTCGGATGCCAAGGGACATGAAAGTTTTTCTCTTCCTCCCGACGAGCCAGACATACGTCGGGTCTGGCACGCGACCAAGGTGGCGAGGATGGCACGTCTTGCCGACCAAGTCCTCGGAGCCAGGCAAGCTCAAGTTGACCCAACCCGCCTGATCGAGGAGCTGGCCATAGTCAAGACCATGCTACATCTATTGGACACGCCGACGGCTCGCATCGCTCAATATAGATCTCAAGTGGAGTCACGGATCCAGAGACAGCAGATCGTCGAGAGCCAGCTTCACGACCTCAATAAGGAGCACGACGAGATCAAGCGCGAGATCGCATCCCTCAAGGCACTCATCTCCGAGGCCAAACAGCATCGAGAACATGCTGACCTTTCGGAAGACAGTTGTGACGGGGACGGTGAAGATGACGTGCGCCACCGTGTCAGGGGCAAAACACCACACCCTGAGGGACGACAGCGACCACTAGTTCGTCAACCTGCGTCCGAGCCAGCGCCTGCTTCGACTACCAACGACGACAGCGACCTGCGGAAACTCATTGACGTGCTGACGAGGAGAGTGGATGAGCAGCAGCGCAACCACGGGATACACCAACACCATCTGGCGTTTCTCCATCATGAACGTGCCGAATCTGATCAACACGAAGCACAGCGTCAACTGCAGACCGAGCAGATTCAGGAGCTTTCGCAACATCTACAACACTGCCAGGAACAGTTTCAGCAAGCACAACTCCAGCAGAGACAGTCGTACTACGACGAGATCCAAGTCTTCCGACGGCGCGAGGAGCGGCTCCGACACGAGGCTCGCGAATCCCTCACGGAGAACCTGGCTCACTACCAGCAGAAGGAGGCCTACCTGCGCGACCAGCTCAAGGAGGAAGAGTCAGCGCACCTCGCCACTTTCATCACCCAGAGGAAGCAGGAGGAAGAGACTTTCCGACACCAGCTACACGAGAACGCCGAGATCATGGCCCAACAATATCAACAACGCTGCCACGAACAACAGCAACGTCTTCTCTCCGAGAAAGCTCAGGCTCAGCAGGACATCAGCAACATCGCGAGGCTTGAACAGAACCAGCTTCAGGATGCCAAGGAGCTACTCTTGGAGGAGTTCGGACAGGTCCAGGCTCAGAAGTACCGCACTTTGACGGCCCAGAGCGAGTACAACAGCGAGATCGACAGGCTTCGAGGCACCTCCCGTGACATGCAGCGCTTCGAGAACGAACTCCAGGAGCAGCACCAACTCCAACTACAGGAGCACCTTCAGCAACACAGACAGGAGCGCGAGCGACTGCACTGCGAACTACAGCAAGCCCACGAGTTCGGCACCAGCATCGACGTGGACATCCTCAGGGAGCTCGACACACAACTCCAAGAACGAGACGAGGAAGACGCACGACTGCAAGCCCAAGCAGACGCTGAACAAGCACAAGTCGACCAACAGATTCAAGCGGCACTCGACCTGCTGACCCCACCTTCTACCTCCGAGGCCTCGGGCTATCAACTCTACCTCAGAAACGGCGGCAGCAGCAGCGGTGGACAGCCCAGCAGCAGCGGACAGCGCAGCAGCACACCACCACCACGACCGACACCTGCGACGCCAACCGCCACTCCTACTGCGCGACGCCCATGCCACGACGCCGACGACGCCAGCGTGCACACTCCAATCCCAGCCGACGACGACGACCTTTGCAGCCCAACCCCTGTTGCGAGCGACGCATATCCCTTCCCTGCCCCTACGCCATTACCTACCCCCGCCTTGCATACGCCAATCCCCCCCGAGCAGCCTACGCCCATCGACTTCCACCCACCCGACCTGCAGAATGACCGACCCAGCTCAGCGCCACCACCACGCACCAGAAGGACAGACTCAACTCGGCACACCCACCCATCCACTACTCTCCTCATTGACATCACTTCCGACGACGACGCACCACCACCTTCCACCCCAGTGCGCATTCCACTAGCCGACATATCCCCTACCGCACCGATGCAGCCACTCCAACCACCACCCCGCTTCCACCTCGCCACGCCCAACCGCGCCACCTCTGCTCCTCCACCCCGCACCGCTCTCCGCAAAAACGGATCATCTAGCCGAGCGGCCAAGCCCAAAAAAGTCCGTATTTGCGACATCGGAGACGGCTTCGCAGACCCAGGAGACCGTGTGCCAGCCTTCCTCTACGACGAGGAAGCCCCTGCGGTCAACTCACCAAAAAACTAACGAGGCCCTCACCCCCTGGGGGGCAACTGGCCCAGGGGGAGCGGCCCAGCATCATACCAGAAGACTGCCAGCGCAACGACGGCACTTCCGACTCCTGCAGTGGTTACGCCGACGACGTCATGCGCCGACTATTTGAGCCCCTGGTGAGCTCCGATTCACCATACGACACTTCACAAGTTTCACCTACCTTCTCATCAGCCACTAGCGGCATGCGCGTGGGGGAGAGCGCACCTCCAGATCTTTACGAGCATGGCGACATGTGGGAAATCCACACACCGCCCAACATGCTACAGCCTAGTAGTGGACCGTGGACCATCCCCTCGGCCTCTACCTCTCGCTTGGGGAGCGCGAGAAGGCTGTCTCACACAGATCCCACACTAGAACCACATGCGCTAGCGGACCGACCAACTACCGCCACCCAACCTCGACGGCAGCATGTCGACTCACATCCTCCACCAGCGGAAGCCCAGTCACGGTCGTTCCCGACGATGACGACGCCACCGCCTACGCCTCGAGAGGAAGCATCGCTTTGTGAGTACGACACGGGGGGGGCATGTTATTTCAGAGCCCCTCAGAAATAACATCTCCATTGGGTGCGGCCGTCTGTGGCCAGAACGACCAGAGCCACCAACAAGGCATCGACGCACTAGCCATTTTGGCCAAGATGGCGATCGAGACCGACAATTTTGTGACTCACTGAGCCGGCCATGTACATCAACTTCCTGCCGGCCACAACCTCCCATTTTTGACTCCCTTGACGCTACCCAGATCCCACACGGACAGACCGACCTGCCGAATGCGGAGAGCCACGAGGCAATACGGCATGTTCGTTTCTCCCGCGAGGTTCACACCCGCGACCAGCAGACCGACAATATCCTCTACCACATCGACTTCGACGAACAGGAGCCCTTACTCCAGCACCTTCGACGACTTCAGGCTCCCAGGCTTACCTTCGACTTTACCGACCGTTGCCACAACGAGGTTTCAGATTACATGGTGCGAACATTTCCATACCGACAGCTTCCACGAGATTCTCGCCTGTATTTATACACCGACGGCTCCAAACACCCACGCCAACATGGTCAAGACGGATGGTCGGTTGTACTCGTCGGAGAAGACGAAGAAGGTTTCTCTTTTCAAGGCGCAATAGTCGGCAAGCACCGCGACTCCACCCTCGTAGAGATCCAAAACCTCACGGACAACGAGACCACCTCGACATCCAGCGAGATCACAGCGCTCATCTGGGCGCTCGCCTACATCATCCACAAGGACATCAACCACAGTATCTCGGTCCACTCCGACTCGCTGGGAGCGATCCAACTGGCCAGGATGGAGGCTTTTACTAACCGCGACGCCCACCTCGTGCAGCTACTGGTGATCATGTATTCGCACGTCAAGGAATATGTCGACCTGCGTCACGTTCATGCCCACGAGATGAACCCGTGGAACGAAGTTGCCGACGCCGCGGCCAACTACGCCCGCATCGAGGACTACCCGCACCCACAACCTGAATGGGCTGACATACTCAACGCGTCCCCTCAGCGCAGCTGGGAATTCCTACTTGACGCCGACAACCACACCAAGGACGCTTACCCATCCTTTTCACCTGGGATGCTCAAGGCCCAACGCATCGATACCACGGCAACGACAGCTCACCTTTCGACACCAGCCAAGTCCACGAAGACCTCGACCGAGATAGATGTCAACATCGCCACCTACAACATCCAGTCAGGGCGCGAACCTGGCCACGGCGCTCGACGACGCAAAGACAAGATCCACAAGCTCAGAAAGACTATGCTCAACCTGTACATGGAGGACCTCCACCTGATCGGCATCCAGGAAGCCCGCACGCCCTGGGGAGTTCGCAGCGGCAACGACATCACCAGCACGAGTGCGTACGCCTACCACGTCATCTCAGGGGGCCACGATCAGTACAACCTCGGCTGCGAGCTCCACATACTCACCAGCAAGCCGTACGGAAAGGCAGGAGCCAAGGACCTCTACTTCCGCCCCGATCAGTTCACCGTCATCGAGCACAGCCCTCGGCATCTCGTAGTAAGGATCGAAGCCCCAGGCTTTCGACATACAGTCTGCGTCGCCCATGCACCACATTCACGAGCCACGCCACACGAGAAGGATATCTTCTGGGAGATGATCGAGTGCGCAACTTCTAACCACAATATCAACATCTTCTTCATCGACGCCAACGCTCGAACGGG
Organism: Prorocentrum cordatum; assembly: GCA_963575745.1. Taxonomy (NCBI): domain Eukaryota; class Dinophyceae; order Prorocentrales; family Prorocentraceae; genus Prorocentrum; species Prorocentrum cordatum. Next base: position 188,236 of record CAUYUJ010012525.1, on the reverse strand, counting down.
CAGCTTATGCAGCCAGGCAATCGGCGATCAAGGCTTCAAGCAAAAGGAGGACGACAACGGCGAACGCTTCCACAAGGTCCTGCAAGGTAACTCTCTCATCGCCGCGAATACCTTCAAAAGCGGAGGCCAGGACCACTACACTTGGGACTCAGGCAAGGACGTGCACAGACTGGACTACATAGTGGTTGGCCACGAGCTCTTCGACTCCATCTCCTACACGTCCGTAATGTACGGTATCGACACAGTAGACGACCACTCACACAAGAACGACCACTTCCCTGTCAAGGCTAACCTCGCCTACACCGTCGAGACCGCCTACCAGCACGGCACGCCCAAGCTCGACATCGCTAAGCTCGACTCCGAGACAGCCAAGAACGACTTTCAACGACGCCTGCAGCAGATCCAACACCCCCCCTGGGAGACCAACCTCAACGACCATACTAAGAGCATCGTCGATCAGATAAAGGACGCAGCCTACGCCAGCTTCAAGAAGCAGCATCATGCTCCCCGCAAGCCCTACATTACCGAGGCCTCCTATGCGCTTCTTCGATTCCGACGCACCCTCCTCAAGACGATCCGCATCGTGAAAAGGAATGGCATTGGCTCCAAGAAATCACGCAGACGGATCCGATACACCGCGCACCTCATCGCAAACCAGTCGGCTTCAGCGTCCCCTGACGACGTCATCCACCTCCTGGACATCCCTGGATATACTCAGCTGATGATCAAGACCATCCTCTTCATCAACCACGCGGACCCCGACCATACCACGGCTCCACACCACGACAGCACCTACTGCACAACCACCTTCACTACTGATCTTTTCGACTCATACATGAGCTTCATCCAAGATACCGACCGCGTTCTCAGAAACCGCCTCGACCACGACCGCGACGCCCACCTCGAGCGCTTCTCCGACAACATGATATTATCAGCCGCAGGGAACGCCCAGCGGCAGGAATGGGCAAACGTGAGGGCCTTACTCACATACGGCGGCCGCACACCTAAGAGAACTCCGACTCCCAAAATACGCCAAGACGATGACGGCGCTCCACTCACGACGCCACAAGCCATTGCGGAGCACGCCCTTCGATACTACGGCAACATCGAGAACGGCATCAACACCGACATCGAAGGCGTCGTCATGTACTACAACAACAAGACTGCGCACACAAAGCCGATCCCCCACATCGACAACGTCCAGACCATCCACAACCTGACATCCGCCCTGGCAGCCGCCAAGAAAGGCAAACGCGGCGGGCCCGACGGGAACACCGACGACATGGCACGAGCAGCGCCGCGCCAGATTGCCCGACTTCTGCACCCCATCATGATGAAGATGCAACTGATGACGACGGAGCCCATTTCGGCGAAGGGCGGTTTCTCCACCCATTTCTCCAAAGGACAAGGACAGCTTCATCTGCAGAAAGCCTACAGGGGCATCCTCCTGAACAACACTATTGGCAAGATCAACAGCAAGTTCCTGAGAGGCCTCTTCCGCGACATCTTACCCGACCTGCTGATGGACACACAATGCGGCGCCGTCCCTCACAAGGCGACTGACTTCATCACTCACACCGCCTACACATTCTTGAACGACTGCCGTACGCAGGCTCGCACGGGCAGCATCCTCTTCCTGGACTTGAAAGAAGCCTTCCATTCGGTAATCAGGGAGTTCATTTTCCAGCTGCCGACTCAGGAGGACGAGCTCGAAGACGTCATCGACAACATCGAGATTCCCATCTGCCTCCTCCCCTCCCTACGACAACGTCTTCGCTGTCCAGCACATCTCAACGCCCACGTCGACGACTCTCACCTCTGCGCCCTCGTTGCCGACCACCACACGGCCAACTGGATGACCGCTAAGGGCACCGACGCATACGTGATCCCTCGCACCAGTACCAGGCCAGGGGTGCCATACTCCGACGCGGCTTTCAACATGCATTTCTCCCTAGTGCTTCAGGCCATCGCCGACGACACCGATGGGGCAGAAGACGGCGAGAGCGGCCACCACATCCGCCCCTGCGACAACCCGCTCTTCTCTACGGCTCCTCATCACGGCGGCAAGCTGACCAACATGTCCTTCGTCGACGACCTCACCGACTTCAACTCGACCACCCGCCACTCCAACATCATTGACATTACAAGAACTTCAGCCGAACGTCTATGCCGTACAGCCTTTACCTACGGGCTCAAGCCACACCCAGACAAGACCAAGGTCATCATCTCCTTTAACGGGACGGGCTCCAACGTCGCACGCAGTAGGCTTGCACAGCAGAACATTACATCAATCCAGCTGAGCATCATGTCGATCTCGGTCCAGATCACAGACCAGCACCGACTCTTAGGCACCATCCTCACCAACGGCAGCATGGGCCCCGAGGTGCAGAATCGCATGCGACGAACCGACGCTTCGGCACGAGCTCTTGAGAGGCAAATCCTACGGCGTCGACGCCTACCCCGCAAAACGAAGATCAAGTACGTGCACGCCCTCTCGACTGCCTCATTGACCTTCAACCATCACGTCTGGCCAGCACTGACCCAGACTGACCACCAGCGCATCTCCAATGCCTACTCGAAGCCCTATCGCACGGCAGCTGGATTACCCAAAGCTAACTCGCAGCTTCATCATTTCACGGCCACCGAAGTAGTAGCTTACACTGGCATCCCCGACTTCGACCACCACCAGTCTGCTGGACGGCTGCGATACTTACCACGGCTTCTACGACGCGCTCCTCAGCAGCTCCTCCAACTGCTTGACAACCAGCGACGGAGAAAGGGCTCATGGACATACATGCTTTTCCAGGACTTCGACTTCCTGCGCACATACCTGGACGACCAGCGCTGGCCCACGACCGGCAAGCTCGACTCCGACGTTTTTGCATGGGCTCGCACCACGCCGAAGCACTTCACCAACTCCATCAACCTGGCCGTCACAAACTACATCCGCGCCTCCAAAGACCACGCCCACGCCGACAAGTTGACCAAGGTGCTCAGACCCGACGGTCCCATTGGTGCGGGCCCCACGCCATCACGCGACAACGGCGCCAGCAACTTCATCTGCTACGAGTGTGGAATCGTTACCAAGACCAAGCAGGGCATGGCAATACATATCGGACGTGAACACCGACGACCTGATCATCCGCGAAACTGGGCATCGGGTACATCGTGCAGAATATGCCGCCAGAGCTTCCACTCCTTCGCCAAGCTAGTGAAGCATCTAACTACGGTCGCCCGCTGCCGACGGTCATGGCACCTGTGGTATTTACAAGGACCTGCCCTCACGGAGGAGGACGTGGCCACCAATCAGGCGACCTACGCGGCCAGCATAGCCGACAACAAACGCAGAGGCCGCCCCGAACTATACCACCCTATCCCTGCCCATGCATCCGACGTCACTCCCTTACCCTCCCTTGACCTATCACCTTCACCACCGCCATTCTTCCCGACTGTACCAGCGCTTACACCACCACCACCAGCCTACTACCCTCGGACACCGACCAGAAACAGATCTCTGCTTTACCTCACCAACACCGATAGACACCCGAACGATCTGCTCGACATTACGGACCAACGACTATGCTACAATGGAATGGTGATGGAACGGGTTACTCTGACCTTCGATGATCTCTACTCTGTCGATCACCCATCCCAGTACGACGCCCTCGACTCGATCCACCAGCACATTCGACAAGGCGACTTCGCGGGAGTGATGATCAACCTCTCACCCAGCACTTGGATCGACCAAGTCGATGGCGACCCGCACGACAGAACGGCAGCATCTTCCAGAACGACCACGGACCCTTGGGGCAGAGTAAACCTTGGAGGTGAGGCAGCCGAACGTCGACTGATCGCGAACCACCATGCCCGCCTCGCCATCCACACCTTCCATGCTGCTCACGTTGCCGAAGTACCAGCACTACTAGCGCAATCCGCAGCCCCAGCAGGTCCGTCAGTGATGTGGAATACTGAGCTGATGTTCTACGCTACGGAGAATCTTGCTACGAGACGACCGACCATGGTAGACGCCACCAGCAGCCTCTACGCCATCTACTGCGGCCTCTCCCAGGAATACGGCAATCCCCTCGACGATTTCGTCACCTCCATTTTGGGCAGTCTGCCCCAGCTTGAGGTCGGACAGCAGCCTGCTGATCCGACGACCCGATCTGGCCGTAACATGGCCCATGATGGTCGAGACAGGCGCCCACCACGGCAAGACGGCCGTAGCGCTCAAGGTGGCCGCCAGCCCCATCCTGGACGCCCCCTCGAGGGCGAGGGGGGGGAGGACACGGTTCAGGCCTGACCGACCTGGGCCGCCGCCTGCGTGCAGGCCGTCATGGGGGTGGTTTCCCTTCCTCCTCAGGCCTTTAATGAGCCCCCTCTTCCCGCTCCATCTTGCCACCCCCACCTTTGTGCTCGTCCTCCCCTGCATGCCACATCTCCAGCAGGGCTCACTGGTGCTGGCATGAACCAGCAGGGCTCGCAGGTGCTGGGAGGACCATCGATGTGGCATCCATGGAGGAGGCGCAGGACAACGGATCTGGCGCTGCCCTCGTTTTCGAGAGGAGTGCGGCCTCTCCCTTATCCTCCATCAAGTCATCCTCTTTCTTCCTTCCTCTGGCCGCTCGTCCCCGAAACTCCTGGGCCCGTTTTCTCGGTCCTTTTCGGCCCCCGCCCCTCCCCTTTCGAAGCCTAGGCGGCTTTCCCTTTGTCCTCCTGGCGGGGGTCTGTGTCGGGGGGTGGTCCCCCCTATGCGCTTCGGGCGCGCGCGCGTAGCTCGGGCCGCGCGGACGGCTGCGTCCGACAGGACATCGAGCCGATAGCGATAGCGATAGCGGTGGGTGCCTCGGGCAATATTCGCCACGCCGTCGCCCGCCGCCGCTCCGTGGGCGCCCCGTGTGCCTGAGCGCGCCCGGGGGCTCCCCACGCAGCCGCTGCGGGCCCTCTCGGGCTTCGCGGGCGCCTCGTGGGCGTCCTGTGCTGAAGGGGCCAGGGGACACACAGATAAATACACACAAATTATCCCAGTGCGACCCTACCTAGGAGTTGGAACCCCTAGGAAAGCAGCATTAGTAGTAACAGTAACGCTAAGCTAAAGCTAAGCTAAAGCTAAAGCTAAAGCTCCCAGGGGACTGGGGGGAACCGCGGGGCGGGGACTGGGGGAACCGCCCGGGGCGCTTTGCACTGCCCGGCCCCTTTAAGCTAAGAGAGTAAGAACCCTTCTAGGCAGAGCCTAGGTAGGGAACAACAGGATTCCCCACATTTCCACATATCTTCTGGGTCTCTGCATCCCCCCCCCGCTTCCCACATCTTCGCATACATTTTCCTGGGAAGCGACGATGGACTGTGTCTGTGTGTTCTCTTCCCTCCTGGTGTGTGCCGGGGATGGTCGTGCCCGGGTCTCGCCCGGTGGCCGCCCGTGGCCGCTCGCCGAGGCGCCCCGGTGAGCAGGGCGGGCGGGTCGGGGATTTGTGCCTGGTCTGGCCATCGCTCGGACGTCCATTCCCCGTGTTTTTTTCGGTTTCGTGCGTCGCTTTTTCGCCAAATGATCAAGGATACTCCTCGGTGGTCCTGGCCGAGGAAAAAACGCACACGTCCGAGCGATGCCAAGTGGTGCCCGCACCTGGCCGCCCGTTGAGCGCCTCGTGGGCGCCCCGTGGGCGGGTGGGCTCGCCGAGGGTTCGCCCGTTGGCCGCCCGTGGGCTCCTCGCCGGTGGCACCGCTGGTGGCCGCCAAAAAAAAATGTTGTGTCGCATGGGTCGCTCGCGGAGGCAGGGCGCAGTGCCCACGTGGAGTGCACGCCAGACAGTCGGGGCGTTGACCTAAGGAACCCTAAATAAGGAACGAGGCCGCTGTTTTCATAAGTTAACCTTCGACTTCCCATCGAAAGCTTAAGAAAAACCTTGGGCAAGGTGTGGAACAATCAAGGAACACCGAGCCCCTCCCCAACGAAAAGGGTTCCTTCTTCAGTGCTCCGACTGTACACTGCACCGGACAGTTTGCACCACAACGATGGCACATCCGCAGTGCACGGCACGTGGGTCGGCTTCCTGCGCATGGGCAGCACGGCGGTGCCAGAGACTCCGTGGATCTGGTGACCGCAATGGCCGGCAGGTTGGGCCCCCGCCTTCTCAAGGCGCACCGCGGGCCTGCAGCGGAGGAAGAAGGAGGGAGAGGATGGGACGGGGAACGCTTGACGACCTGGAAAGAATAGCTCGGCGAGGAAGAGGGCGCTGCCTCGCACCAGTGCTGGATCTCCGCTGCCCGCGGCAAGGCCCAGGTGTGCGATTGCCAGTGGAATGCCTGCGAGTGTGGTTGCGCACACGGGTCACCACCCCGAGCATTCAGGGAAGCATTCGGGCCGCACGGCCCAAGGTGGTTCCCAAGCTGCAGGCGCTGCCGTCGCAGTAGAGGAGTCGCCGCGTCCGCGGGCCCATGAGCGCAGTCATCACGTGCTTGCTTCAGCACGGCTGGGGCCCATGCAGCCTAACAGAATGGGGCAGCATGGCCTGCGGTCAGCCGGACCGCGAAGTCTTTTTCGACCAGCTCACCCCGCAGGACTCAGTGACGCCGCTGCTGGACGAGTTCGAGCACGTGGTGCAGCAGCACAACTGGCAGACAGCTGCCAAGCATTTTTGTGGAGCAGGCCTCGAAGGAGGGGCCGACGATCGTTCGTATCGTGCTTACCTGCTCGCCCTTGAGAAGGCTGAGCATGGCCACCAGTAAGCAGAGATGATGCTTTGTGTAACCGTCTGGGACACCTGGCCCAGGCAACGCATTCGAGACGAGGTCAGTCGGGAAGCGGATACCCTTTACCCCAGGTGCCAGGTCGAGCCTGAAATAGCGTCTCACCGTGCTTGGTCCTGTAGCAGAAATTGTGGTTATGAGCCTTACGCCGCTTCCGACGAGCTGACCCCCAAGCGATGCGTCCACACGAGCCTGATGCATGTTTTTGGTCGCGCGGCAATTTGCCAGCGAGTTGGGCAGAAGTAGGAGGGGCGGCGGCTGAGTAGAAGTGGTAAGGCAGCGGATCGGCTGGCCACCTCGCCCAGCTCGCCCTCGGTGTAGGCACGGAGATCAACCCCGTCTCTGTTTTCGGAGCGGAGATGCCAACGGTGGGGAGGACTCGAGAGGCGAGCGTCTCCTCCGCATTGGCACTGGTCTTGTGTCCTGTGAAAGGGGACCAAGGACACGCAAGTAAATGGACACCAATCCCAAGCTTCCCCTATTTTCTGGGCTCTCGTCTCCCCCCCCCACTGCCCGTATTTTCCAATATTTTCCTGGGACTCGACGCTTTATTGTGTCTGTGTGTTTGTTCCCCTCCTGACCCTTTGCCTCCCTCAACCCCTTCGTGTTGGCTGCGACGATGCGCGGCCCCCTCCCTGGACCACGCCAGTCTGTCCCAAGAGGGAAGCTGGCCGCTCTTCTGGCCGCCCTCACGTACAGCATGGGGTCTTTGGTTCACATCACCGATGAACCGAGCGGGAACGGACGGCTGGCACAAAGAACTGCTCGACTCCCCCGCTGGGGAGAGTGCGGATCTCTGGAAACAGACCCGAGATCTTCGAAGTGATCCTGCTTTCCCGCAGGTTTTGTGCTGAAGGCTGGGTGTCACCTGTCTGGCCCCGATTTTGAAAAAAGAACCACCACGCCCATGTGGACGGCCGACGAGAACGAGGCCGCAGGCGAAGTTGCCAACCTAGCATGATGGGCCCATTTTCCACCACCGCCACCATATGTAGGAGAGGGGGGAAGTGGAGGAGGGGGAGGAGGAGGAGGAGGAGGAGGAGGAGGAGGAGGAGGAGGAGGAGGAGGAGGACGAGGAGGAGGAGGAGGAGGAGGAGGAGGAGGAGGAGGAGGAGGAGGAGGAGGAGGAGGAGGAGGAGGAGGAGGAGGAGGAGGAGGAGGAGGAGGAGGAGGAGGAGGAGGAGGAGGAGGAGGAGGAGGAGAGGAGGAGGAGGAGGAGGAGGGAGGAGGAGGAGGAGGAGGAGGAGGAGGAGGAGGAGGAGGAGGAGGAGGAGGAGGAGGAGGAGGAGGAGGAGGAGGAGGAGGAGGAGGAGGAGGAGGAGGAGGAGGAGGAGGAGGAGAGGGAGGAGGAGGAGGAGGAGGAGGAGCAGGAGCAGGAGGAGGAGGAGGAGGAGGAGGAGGAGGAGGAGGAGGAGGAGGAGGAGGAGGAGGGGGAGGAGGAGGAGGAGGAGGAGGAAATGGAGGAGGGGGAGGAGGAGGAGGAGGAGGAGGAGGAGGAGGAGGAGGAGGAGGAGGAGGAGGAGGACCCCCTCCCCGTCCAACTTATGTTGGTGGTGGTGGAAAACAAGCCCATCATAGCAACCAAAGAGTGTCGTGTCAGTGAAGTCGATCGCAGTCGTGTGGCGCAAGGCGGAGCACAAGGCACGCTTGGGGAGAAGAGGACTGCTCGGAGACAGCCTTGAACGCTTGTCCCCTGCGAACAAAAAAGAAGAGCCCTCCTCCGCCCTCCGCTGCTCCCCTCTCCTTCCTTCGGGTCCGGGCACGGTATTTCGCCGAAGGTGACCGCATTGGCCTGGTGTGCCGAGGTAGTACTGCTAAAGCGTCACTGACCGACTGGAAGAACAGTAGTTGCATGGAGCTCGAGGCACAGGCGAGTTCGAGCTTCCTGAGGCTGCCGAAAGGGTCAAACCATTCACATAGGTAGTGGATGGACGCAAGAGTCTCACACAGTGTTGTACCACACGGGCTTGAGGATCTGGTTTTGACGGTCTTGCGGGTTCTATGCCAGTCAGCAGCTAAGGCCTACGTTGGCCCAAGCTTGTAAACCTAACCTGGTGACCAGTACCAGGCAGGCATACCTGGATCGAATTCCGAGGGGTTTCATGCCCAAAGTGTAAGTCGTCTGACTCAGCCTGGGCTGGAACTCGGGTGGTGGTTAGGTAATGTAGATCCGCTTCGTGATAGGTCCAATCCAATGGAATCTTCCTCTTGCTCCTCGCACATCCATTATTCGCCTCTTTCTCTTCTTCCTCATCCTACTCCTCACCATCCTCCCATTCTCTCTACTATGCCCCTCCTCCCTCGTCGTTCCCTCTACCGCTGCCCTCTCCTCCATCAGCCTCCTGCCCTCGTCCCCAGGATCTCCCCGCTCGCCCCTCTGCTCATCCCTCGTACGTGGTCCGCTTCTGGACACGATTACGTCCTCCGCACATCCCTGGACCTGCCGCGGGGCGCGGTCGGACCAGGACTTCGAAGCGGACCTCGCATAGTGCCGACGAGGGCCTGTCTGATGCCCAAAGTATATCGGTTCACTGCTCCTCCTCTCTGCCCGAACCTCCCGCCTCGACGAGCCCGCACCAAGGAGCCGGCCAACCAGCTCAGAGCTTCCGCCACGCGGTGGCCTCGCTCACAATGTACTGGTACTTGCGCTGGGCGCAGCGCAGGGTGGATGGGGAATGGGCGGCGGCGGCGGTGTGTAAGTAATCAGCAGGCGTGCTATCTCGTTGTACGCCGCGCTTGTTTGCTTATCTGCTCCTCTCTCTCTAATTTTATTTCGCTCTCGCTCCCTCTCTGTTTATCCTTTTGTTTGTTTTTTTCTCTCTCTCTCTCACTCCTTCTCCCTTTTGCTGTTTTGTTCTCTCTCTCTCTCTCCCTCTCTCTCTCTCTCTCCCTTTCCGGAACGAGCGCCAGCTCTGGCAATCGCCGGGCCGCGAACGCCTGAGGGTCGGAGCGTGCCGCGGAATGCCGGCTGCACCACGTCGTCGGGCGAGCATTCGCTCTCGCCCGCCTCCGAGCGGTGCGCAAGGCGGGCTCTGCGCACTCCTCCCCCCCCTTTGCGCGGGGCACGACGCCACGACCCCCCCCTCTCTCTCGGTCTCGCTCGCGTCGGGAGGGGCGCCCCCCAGGGAACAGCCCCCGAGAGGCCCCAGGACACCGCACGAGGCCCCAGGAGAAAAACCACGTGAGGCACCTGGGAGGCTCCGGGGTGCCCCCGGAGGCCCCACGGAGCCTCAGGAGGCCCCAGGAAGCCACAGGGAACCTCAGGAGGCCACAGCAAGCCCCGGGAAACCCCAGGAGGCCCCAGGAGGCCGCAGGAGGCCGCAGGAGGCCCCAGGAAGCCCCAGGAGGCCACCAGAAACTCCTGGCTGCCCCAGGAAACCCAGGAAGCCCCAAGAGGACACCCCCCCACCCGTGCGGATGTCGCGCAGCGACTGATGCGCGAAGCTCGGCCCCAGCGCGCGACAGGCTCGACCAATAACCAGTCGCTCAGCGACGCCTATCTTCAGGCAGACCCCACCACCCATTCCTGCGGAGGTCGCACAGCGACCGATGCGCGAAGTGTGACCCTCGCGCGCGCCGCGCGCAACATATGACTAATCGCGTAACGAGGCGCCTTCCCCCTCTTATGCGCAACGCGTTCGACACATGACTACACGCCGGTCGGAAGAAGTGGTTGAAACATGAAGTAGAAAGGCGTTGGAAGTAGATTGGGCTTCCACCCTCCCCCCCGAAGAGGAGGAAAGAAGGAAAACTGCTCGACTCTTGAAGTAGGAAGGCGCCCAAAGTAGACTAGGGTCTGGGAGTCCTACAATACCTACTCTCAACGACCGGCGTGTAGCCGCGCTGCGATGCGCATCTTCGGGTGGACCGCTCCACCGCTGCGGGGGTCGCAGGGCGACCCGTGCGCGCAGAACGACCCCCCGCGCGCGGCGCGCGCGAGAGGAGGGGCCAGCCGCGCGGCAGCGCGCCTTCCCCCTCTGTTTTAAGGGGGCGGCGTGGGGGCGAAGGCAAGGGGGGGGAGGAGGAGCTGACTCTCGGGCGCAGCCGAGGCAACAGGGCTGGACCCAAACGGCGTTCTTCGCTTTCGTTTTGCTTCCGTTCTCCCCCGCTTTTGTCTCCAGTCCGCCTCTGCTGCAAAACGACATCGAAACGAAAACGGCCCACGAAATCACCAAAAACACCGTTCAAGTCCAGCCCTGCGAGGCAAGGTGGGGGGGATTGGTCACGGGCATCGCGTAGCGAGCACAGAAGCATCCCACCCACCACAATCCCGTTGAGGGGGTGGGGAGCGTGCGCACACTCCAATGGCAGCACTCTCTCTCTCTCTCTCACTCTTTCTTTCTCTTTGTCCTCCTGCGGACCTTCGACGACCCCCGCTTGCAGGGGGTGAGAAGGCGTGTGAGATGATTAGCTGTCCCCATCCCCCTCTCCCCCTCCCCTGGGTTCAAACTCTCAGACGCTTGCATTGGCTCCAGGACGCCCCACGACGCCTTCGAGACGCCCCAAGAGCCTTCCCAAGAAGGCCCCGAGAGGCGAACATCAATGAGTTCCCCCGGTTTGTCATGGTTTCTGGGATTCTCGTCCTCTCGAGCTTCCAGCGCTCTAAAACGGCCCGAGAGACCCCGCAGAGCGCCCCAGCACTGCCCACGAGGCCCACACGAGGGCATCAGGACGGCCACAAGAGGGTTCCAAGACTGCCCAAAGAGAGGCCCGAGGCAGCCAAAGATCGCCCCCAGATAAGCAAACGGCAAGGAGGGAAACCGCGAACCGAACATCCTATTTGCCCCCGAGAGGTATCAGAGGCCCCAAGACGCCCCCGTGCGGCCCAGAAGAAACCGCGAACAAGACCCAAGAGGCACTCGAGAGGCCACCCAAACGGGCCCCACGACGCTTGAAAACCGCCTCCAAAGAGGCTCCGCCAGGCCCCCAAGCGGCTCACAAGACGCCCACAGGAGTCCCCAAATAATGCCCAAAAAATCCGCGACGCCTCAACCGTGGGCTCCCCGCCTTTTCTGGGGTTCGGCGGAATTGCGTAAGCCTCTCGAATACCTACAGCTGGCCATCGCTCGGACGTCCATTCCCTGTATTTTTTTTTAGGTTTCGTGCGTGTTTTTTTCGCCAAATGTTCAGGGATGCTCCTCGATGGTCCTTGCCGAAGGAAAAATGCACACGTCCGAGTGATGCCAAGACAATGTGCTCCAAGAATGTGTGGCCCAAACTCGGAATCAAGCGCGATTCCAGCGTGGACCCCAAACAAGGAGCGTGCAGAGGCGCCGAGCACAGGCTGGCTCTCGAGTGCGGCACTGTCGTCGCTCTTTCGCCTCCATTGCGCTCGCCTTCTCAACGGCACAGCTCCTATCCTCGACGCTGCTGCACATCACCTTTTCGGGCCCGCGGCAGACCCAACCGCCCGGCCACGTCACAAACCGTTCCGTGGCTGACGCCGCGACCGCTGTGGATCGACCAACTTTGAGCAATAGCGGTTTTCCGCTGGCGCCGGTCGCCGGAATCGGCCGATTCCAGGCCCATGGGAGCGCTCAACCTTGAGACGACCCCCGGGGTGCGGAGGGCGCCGTCACCTGCTTGGGGCTCCGCGCGGGCCTTCCCTAGAGAGACCCGGGCGGGACGGCCAGGGGACGCCAGATCGCCCAGCAGCGCGGGGGACCGCGCCTACGGGCAGGCACCACCGGAGCGTGAAACGTACAACTTGATCAGAGTGAGGGGGCCGAACGGTCATTCATTGTCCCTGGGTGCGTGGCTGAAGCGGGGATCCGTGGTGAGGATTCTGCTTGTTGCGTTGTTGCGTTGTTGTTTGTTTGTTTGTTGTCGTCGTCCCACCCGCGACCAACCCCACGACCCACCCCGCGACCCAACCCCACGACCCATACCGCGACCCATACCGCGACCCACCCCGCGACCCACCCCGCGACCCACCCGCGACCCACCACGCGACCCACCCCGCGACCCACCTGCGACCCCACACGCGACCCACCCCGCGACCCACCCCGCGAACCACTCAGTCAGAATGAGGGGGCCGAACGGTCAATCACTGTCCCTGGGTGCGTGGCTGAGGTGGGGATCCACGGCGAAAATTCTGCTTGTCCTGTTGTGTCGTCCCCCCCGCGACCCTGCCCGCGACCCACCCGCGACCCATCCCCCCCCCGACCCACGCGCGACCCACCCCGCGACCTACCCGCGACCCACCCGCGACCCACCCCGCGACCCGCTCGAGACCTTCCCGCGACCCACCCGCGACCCACCCGCGACCCGGCCCGCGACCCACCCGTGACCTGCGATCCAACCCGCGACCCACCCACATTGCTTTAACAAAAAAAGTCGGCGCCTGCGGCGAGCTCGCTGTGTAGCTTAAAACTGATGCGCCTGCGGCGGGCTTCTTCAGAGCCGACGTCCCCGCCGCCCCCTCACTGTTATCCATACCTGCGGGGTGAAACGTACTCAAAATCCTCGAACGCTGTCTTCGCTTTTTCGGCCCTCCGTGGGGATCCTGCGGCCGCCAATGG
>CAUYUJ010012525.1:124968-169968 GCA_963575745.1 Prorocentrum cordatum | reverse complement strand
GACTCGTGTTTGTGTCGTTCCCTTGCGCTACCTCGTGACGGAAACAGCAGAGATGCAGGTTAGTGCGCTGGCGAGATAGGGTGCCAGGGATGAGTATCGTGTGCTTGCCTGAGCTTGAACGCACATGGTTAGGGCTTGAGGGCCAACGTGCAAAGGTCTAGGGTGGTAGGACACGGCTGTTACGGAAGGGGGTGAAGTTGCACTGCTAGGGTTAGGGATTAGGCGGTAGGGTTAAGTTTAATGCTTAATGCCCGACCAACCGACCGACCAACCAACCAGCCGATCCACCAACCAACCAGCCAGCCAACCAACAAACCAACAAACCATCCGAGCAGCCAACCAACTAGCGAACCAACCGAACAACCAACCATCCAGCCAACCACTCTGGACAGATTTTTGAGCCCGCAGCGGGCCAACTAACCAGTCAGCCAGCCCAACCTTGCGAGCTTCTGCTGAGGATGTCTCACGAGGTGTGCCCCGGATCAGTTTATAAAACCAGCTCTTCTTTGAAAACCTTGAATGACAATGTTTAAACCTGATGTGTTTACCCCTCTCCCCTGGATTCCCCTCCTCCTCCTCCTCCTCCTCCTCCTTTACCTCCTCCCTGCGCTGCCCTGTGCTCGCGGATCACCAGCGGCATCTGCTCCTCGTGGACCTTCTCGAACCTGGGCTCCAGTCCGTGCAGACGGGGGTCAGGGAGAGAGGGGCCCAGCATGTGATCTTGCATGTGCGTCTGGTATCAATGTCGTGGAACAGCTTCCTCCTTAGGGGGACGAACAATTGCAGAAACATAAAGACTCGGAGGTCCGCGCGGATTTCTCGGATCGTCGCTGGACCCCCCTCCATGGCGCGCAGAGCGCGCGAGAAGCGGCGCCCGAGGTGCCGCCAGGGGGGTCAGCGCCGATCCGAAAAATCCGCGCGGACCTCTGAGATTTTATGTTTATGTCATTGAAGGGGCCCTGGGACACACGAATAAATACACAAATGAAAAGATCCCCCATATTTTCCTATATTTTCTGGGTTTTTGTCTTCCCCCCCACTTCCCATATTTTCCCATATTTTCTGGGGAGTCGACGATTAATTGTGTCTGTGTGTTGTTTTTTCCTCCTGACTGTCATTGTTCGCCACCCTACCTTTCCAGGGCGGGCTGCGGCTTCCTCCAGCTTTTCGGCAAGAATATTCCCAATATAGCCTGGGGTGTGGAATGGCCGGGCAGGCGCTGTGACGCGTGCGCGCTGTCCCTCCGCTCCCTCCGCTTAACAAAAAAAAACGGATCTTCGGATCCGGAGTGTTCGCGAGGGGGGGAGAGAGATTCCGGAAGGAAGGAGGCGGAGAAGGACCGAAGATCGATTGTTCGGGGGCGGCGTCGTCCACTTCAGGGGCTTCCATGGACGGGCAAGAAAAAGAGGATATCGAGGTGGAGATAAGGGGGGAATGACAACATCGGGACGGAGGGCAAACGAAACAAGCGAAAGGGTACGCCCCAAAACGACGATGTCACACGTTGACGCTATCGCACGGGCGTGGGCGACGACCCGTCGCACGGCACGATTTTCTTTGTGTTGGTCGACAACTCGCCACGCCGAGAATTGCGCAATCGCCGCGCGGGGGATGTACCGCGAACAAATCGGCAGAATGCAAGCGCTCTGCTCTCCACGCGTAGCCGCGACGCGTCTGACTGTTCAACGAAATCGAGCCGTCCACGGGCCGACTGGGCCCTCAACCATGCAAAGCCATCAAGACTCGAGACATGGCGCGACTGGGGGAGGGGGAGAACAGAAGGAAACTGTCAGGCGACAGGCGAACAACAAATAACCAACGTCTCAAACAAACTGGCAACCGCGAACTCTGGACGAACAAAAAACGGAACGACATTCAAACATGTAGGCATGCCACAAAAACAAAAAAAAACAAGTGAGAACCCCGCGCCCCCTGAAAGAAAAACTTTGGCGGCATGCTAGACGCTACAGGAGGCGTCGTCACGCAAAGGCGCCATGCTCGCATGAGTGAGCGCACCGTCGCGCAAAATCGGTGTAATTACGCCGCGCGAGGCATATCTGCTCGGGGACAATCCGTCCACGCAAGACACGTGCAGCTGCCACGCGGATAGGGCATTACGCGCCGTCTAAAACATTAGCGCTGCAATGCCGCAGCGGCCACTCTGCTACTAATGCGAGCTCCCCCGAATAGCGCGCGCGTGCGTCGTGGCAAGTGGGCAACGCCGCGCAGGATCGCCACTCGGCCTCGAGCAAGCACATCGGAACTGATTTCCACGGGAAACGCGCTGCAAATGGCAAGGCTGCAACCTTAGGGGAAACAGCGGCTTGAACAAGTAAGCACTCACCAGCGACAGCCGCAACGCAGAAACAACCGAAACTAGATCATTTTCTTGCTTTCAAAAGGAAGCACGGAATTTCCGGATGCGTTGGTT
Source organism: Prorocentrum cordatum (assembly GCA_963575745.1). Taxonomy (NCBI): domain Eukaryota; class Dinophyceae; order Prorocentrales; family Prorocentraceae; genus Prorocentrum; species Prorocentrum cordatum. Next base: position 167,537 of record CAUYUJ010012525.1, on the reverse strand, counting down.
TCTTGCGTGGCCGAAGCAAAACTTACAACAAACTATTTAGCACAACGAGCTCGCACGGAGCGTCCCGGAGCGGCCCGGATCGGCGGCGCAGGCCAGAGGCCCTCACAATATGGAATAGTGTTATGTCGGGCGTGTCCCCCTACAGGGGGATGTTCGACGAAAAATTAAAAATACCCCAAAAATGCCTCAGAAAGGCCAAACAAGATTCAAAAAAAGAATCCGCAGACTACTCTGGACTATTTTTTACTATTTTTGAGTTTTTTGATCATATTTCGTCGAAAATCCCCATGTAGGGGGACAGGCCCGACTTAAGAATAGTGAAGAACCGCCCAGGCACTGACCACCCGGCCGTCAGGCACCCGCGCGCCTGCAGCCGTCGGCGCGCAACCCAACGCCAGCAGGTCGATGTCGGCCGCGCTCCCCCTCCTCCTCCACGAGGCTCGAGACTGTTTTTTTTCCACGGCAAGTCTTCGATGTGCGCTTGAGGTGGAACATCCCGCTGATACGAAATCTCCTCCTCTGGCTCCCTCTCTTCCGTCACCGGTGGAGGCTCGAGACTGCTGGCTGTCCCAACAAGCGGCCGGTTCCCTTGAAACCTTCCCACCGGTCGGTGGGAGTCGGTGGGAGTGGCCGACGAAAAGACCAAGAGGTGGGAGGTTGAGAAGAAGAACTGAGCAGCAAGCACAAGGACCCGGATGCACATGGAGGGGGGGAGGGGGAAGCTGACCTCCTTTTCCTCTTTTCTCCTCCTCGTCCTCTGATCCTCCTCCTCCGCGCCCCGTGCCCCGCGCCCTCGGGCCAGGGCGGGAGCCCGCGCAGCACCATCTCCTCGGCCAGGCGCTCCTTGGAGTGCACGTCGCGGCCGGAGGACTCGTCCCTGGGCGGGGGGGGGAGGGGGCCTGCCCCTCGTCCTCCGTGTTCCTCCTCGCCCTTCCTTCCTGATCCTCCCCAACCTTCCTCGCCGTCGTCGCCCTCGTCGTCCTCCCCCCTTCGTTCCCCGCCCTCCATACACCTCCTCCACCTCCTCGTCGTCGCCCTCCCCGTCCTCCCTCTCCCCGTCCCTCCCCGTCGTCGTTGTCGTCATCGTCGTTCTCCTCCTCCTCCTCCTCCTCCTCCTCCTCCTCCTCTTCCTCCTTCTCCCCCTCCTCCTCCCCCTCTTTCTCCGCCTCCTCCTCCACCTCCTACGTACTTTTTCCTGCAGCGGGATCCAACGGATCTTCGGGGGGGGCAACGGGGGGGCCCAACGAAAGACCTCGTTTTTTTTGCCAACGGCCTCCAAGATGGTCCCGACACGGCCGAAACAACTGTCACACACAAGAGAAACATCGCACGTGACGGAGTCCCTCCGCGCCGGTGTGCGCAGGCACGCGCCGCAGTCGCCTAAAACCGAGCAACAAGCAACGCCAGGGGCAGACTGACGGCAGAAACTCAAGCCACCGATTCGGGCAGGGAGGAAGGCGCGAATCGCCCAACGTCGCCCACGACATGGGTGGGGCATGTCGAAAAATATGCCCAAGCGCACCCCGCCCGTCACACGTCCCCCAAGGCGGATACACGTCAGCAAGATGCCTGAGTCTTGGCTGCCAGAGGAAAGCCGGGCGCGCCGCCGTGCGAACGACAGCGTCGGCTCGTCGATAGGCCGGATGCCGGACGCGCCTGGGAGGGGTCGACGCCCAAACTGGCGACGGCGAGGGGCCAGCAAAGAACCGCTACTGGGCCCCAGAGGGGAGGAGCCCAAAAGGCACCCAAAACAGGGGAGAAAACACCCAACGAGCCGACGCAAACGCCACCGGCAACACCAGAGGACAACACCAGGGCCCGGGGGAACGACGCTGTGCCCATGCCACAACTCCACGGACCTCTCCTGGGGTGCGCTCTGGCTGGGCTTTCGACGCGAATCCATCCGCGGTGACGAAGAGAGGGCACCGGCATCGGTAAACCCATCTGTCTCATCTGACAGCAGGGCAGCACCAAGAGGTGGAGCGGTTCAATGGAGGAGATATCTACCCAGAATCGACACTACATCGCCGATATATCGGCAATAGGCCCCCGATTGAGCATAATTTCGCGGATTCCTATCCCTACTGGCGTGGGCCCCACTGACCGACTCACCCACCGGGGTGGGGATATATGATTCCGAACCGAAGGCTCACGGCACCCCTCCCAGATGGGATTGTCCCAGAGCCCATGGCCCCCCCAAAAAATTGGATTGGGGGGAACGACGACGACGATAATGACGGAAGACGACGACGACGACAACGATGAGAACGATGACAACGACGTCGACGACGACGACGACGAAAACGACGGCGTCGGCACCGCAGCACCACTCCACACCCACAAGGGGGAGGGGGGGGGGCACTGGCACCCCCCACCACCCCCGCGCCCAACGGGGGGGACCATCGCGCGGGTCGGGGGGCGGCGGCCGAAGGCATCAGCATGAGGGGGGAGGCCCAGACCCGTGGATCATATGTGATCCAAAGCTGCCCCCCCCCCACCCCAATGTTAATGGGATCGATCCTCTCCCGCTGGATAGGTGCACCCGTGAACCTCGGGAAGGCCTCGCGAATGTGATCGCTCCCAGCCCCGCTGTGGTCGTGGGTCTGTAGGCGTGGCGTGGTGGATGGGGGTGCCAGTGCACCCGCCACTGCCCCTGTCGGAGTGGGATGTGGCGCCGCGGTGCCGACGGGGGAAAAAAACATCCACCTGGCGATGGTAACAGCGGATGGCGGGGCTCGCTGGCGCAAACGCGGGGCGTTGCCAGGGCTAAACAATCAGCATGCGTTTAAGCTCAAGGGCTGGCTTCCACATGATCTTGGAATTGCGCGCTTCGTCGTGCAAACATCGGTTCGACCTGGCACCCGTAATCGTGGCATCTGACAACTTTACCTCTCTGGTCAACCATATTCTGGTAACGACCCAAGGCGTCCCAGAACGAGCGGTCGGGATCGCTTGGGAAATAAATCGGCGCGGGCGTTCCACCTCATCCTGAGCAACTCGTTCCCCACGGTGGGATTGGTGTCGGATGCCCGGAGCCCGAAATCCAACATCGCACGCCAATATCCATGCTCGCCAGCGAACGGCCTCTTTCCGCATCTTGGAGCGGTGGCGGACCCCGTGCTCGTTTAACGGGAATGCGCAAGGGCGGCGATCGATCGCGCTGCGCGTGCGAGATAACGCGTCTTTGAGCTCAGCGAAAAACGGGCAGGTGTCCGGCGCTTGGCGAGGGGCGCGCATCTCGTCCCTGCCTGACCGCTCGGGGGGCGCGTAGTGTTCGTTATCTATGACATGCGCGTCGGCCAACTTGATGAAGAACTCAACTAACTCCTCTGCCGCGAACCTCATGCTAACCAAGCTGGTGCCGCTTCAACCCCAGTTGCCGGGCGATTCCACATAGATCACATAGGTCACGAAGATCGCGGGGGATGCCTGCCCGCACCATTCTGGGCACGTAGCGGCCTGAAGACCTGCGTCGTGGGGGCGTTCTGATGTGGGCGCGGGCCACCGCGAACGTGATCGGCGAATGTTTGGTCGAGGTCCCCAGGGCCACGCGGCGAACGATGCTCCCTTCGAAACTTGGACTGAATGCGGCTGACCTGGGCGACCCTGGCTTTGGGCGCTGCCTGGCGATGGGTCGACGGCCCCCCTGCGCCGCCGACGAGGCTCGCCCAGGTGCGGCAGCAGTGGCATCTGGTAACCATCGCCGCGGCGGAGCTGGAAGCTGCTCTAGAGCGCCAGACAGTCGCCCTGCGACATCTCCTGCCTAGAACGGTCGGCATGCTCGCGAGGCATGTGATCGCCCGTCCAATGACCGAAGAAGTTCTGCCAACAATTACCGACCGCTTCGGTCAATCGCGGGTGGCGGCCTGGAGCTGGGGCGACGTCCGGGCCGCGCTCCTGACTGCCCCTTCCACGGCGGCCCCCGCGCCATGCTGCGGCGGGCGGCGCGCGCCAATGACAGCCCTCGCCCTCGCCGTGGCTAGCGCTTCGTGGGTTGAGGGTCGCATTGGGGGGCGAGCGTCTCCAGCGGCGGGAGGTGGCGCCGACCCGAGACAGCCCGGACACTCGTCGCTCGCCACTGCCGCAGGCGCCCGAGACACGGGGGGGCCCATTGCAGAGGCGAAGTTTCGACTCCTCAGAGATGCCCTAAACTGAGCGGGCGCGACCGGCGGATTCTCCTGGCGCAACTCCCAACTTGACTGGCGGTCGCGCCTTCTGAAACTTTGGGGCCAGTTCAACGGGTGCCCCTCCAGATTTCGGGGTCGTCTGTCAGAGCGCGGCGCCCGCGCCCTTGGTCTGCGGGGCCCGCGGCAACACTTCCGGCGCGGTGGGTGGATGCGCCCTGGGGCCAGCTGGAGGCCCCATGGCGGTGGAGTGGAATAGATAGGCGCGCCGTGGGGAACGGATGGCGCGCGGCTCTCATTTCATGTGACGCGTTTCCTACCGCGGCCATCGCAGGGAGGAGCGCTGTTCCTGGTGACAGCCCCACCGCGTTTTCGACTTGACGCGGTATCCACGATGGGCGCCAAGTTGCCCGAAACCTCCAGCGTTTTACCTCTCGGGCTTGGTCGTCCGTAGCAGTGGCGCGGTTTTAGCGATTCGAGGTGGCCGTCGAACGTCTCGATCTGCGTCTCGAGCTGCTCGACCTCCCTGTTCGGATCGTCGCGCTCGATGGTCAACTGGGCCGCAGCTCGAGCGTCCTGCGTTGGGCCCTCGAATCTTGCAAGCCCCCGGCGACGGCGACGTTGGCGCCGCTGGGCATCTGGGCGCCCGCCCGCGCCTCGCCGGTTTAATCGTCGAGCCAGCTGAAGATGTGACATGACTTTGCAACATCGCGGCCGACGCTTTCCGCGGGCGCGTCAATGCCGTTCATTTGCGCGGTGGCCTCTGGCCCGGTCGACTCGCTAACCCCCGGGGGGCTCGGGCCCCCCTGCGCCTGGCCGCATCTGATCGCCGCGGCGCGGCTCGCGGCGACCGGCGTTGGTGATTCGAGATCAACGCGGGGAAAACAGGATGGCACGCAAGGAACCTGAGCCTCAAATGGCTGCAGTACGTTCGCACTCGGTCGCAGGTGCTAACCCGTGCCTTCCTTGCAAGGCGATCTGATTCTTGGCGCGCTTGTTTGTGCCGGGCGCGTCACTGTCGACGCTTTGAGTTGACGCGTCAGCTGCGTTGTCATCAGAGACCGCCTGTTTTCCTTGATGTCGCCTCTGACAACCCGCACTGGCAGACTTCAATGTTCCTGACATTCCCGAACTCTTCCCTGCTGGCCACTGCTATAGCCGCACTCGCATCGCCGGGCGCTGCCTGGATTTCTGATCTACGTGCTCTTCTTCAACGCTTCCGTAATAAAGCGCTCGCCCCACGTGACTACTTCCCCACTGGTCGATGCGCAACTCTTCTTGGGCCCAACATAATCACCATCCGCGATGTTCGCAGTTCATGGGGGGTAAAACCTCGTACTTGCACGAATAATAATATCGACGCTGATTCGTCGGTACCCCCTTAATTTCTCAAAGTTCCCCCAGACTGCAACGGTTGCTTGTTTGCTATATGTCTGGCCAAGTCCTTCGCATCATACTGCATGTCGCGCAGTCGCTGGGCCAGGCAGATGGCTCCTCGGGGCACGATGGCCAAATGCTTCTTCGCATCCCGATGCGATATCTCTTCCTGATCCTCTTCTTCTCCGCTCATCTTTTCTTCCGGCGCGCCATCTCTGACCTTGTTGATTTGCAACTCCAGCTTCCTCGCCGAGATGTCACCGTGCCTCTGATGGGCTGCATGCCATACCCCAGCCTGATTTCACTCGATTATCCAACTCAGCATACGAAAGGTCTGGCCTTCCTCATCTTTGACTCCTCGCCCACGTATCCTTCTAAGTTTGGATTCGAAGTCCTCTCTGATGCCGCCCTCAAATCAATCAGCGTTAGCGCCGCTGCCTGACGGCGCGAAGCCGCCACCGTGCACGGTTAACAACATGATATTAGATTTATGTTTGACTGCGCGCGGAGAAGCCAAGCCACTGTTAAAGCCGACCTTGCTGGCAACATCCATGCAACAGTCATCCTAATGACTAGCGGCATCCCTGGCGCCACGCGCGGACTCCCAACGCTTTCCACGCCCCAAGCTCGGAATCTCCACCCTGCGCTGCAACAAACATGTTTCCCACGTGTGTAAAATTACTCTCTCTCTCTCTCTCTCTCTCTCTCTCTCTCTCTGCGCCGATGAAACCTAGTTTCGTTCCCTTCTCTCGTTCCCCTTTCCGCCGCGGAGAATAGGAGCTATTGATTATACTGTTGGAGTAGCAGCGAGATGGTCCTGTCTGTTGCGCGATGTTTGCATTGTTGGGCTACAAACGGATCGATGCCCGAGACTGGCGCAGTCTCCTGTGCTGATGCCGATCCACCTCAAAACGGCGGGCCCTTTCCAGGTAGCCGCCCAGCATACCTCCTCCTTTTCTTGCACGCGCACGCAATGTTTGAACAACTGTGTCATGTCTTCCTGTCGGGTTTTGTTGGCTCGCTCTGGGTCTAGCAACTCTTGGTCTAGCTCTCCGCCAGACATCGCCCCATGCCCACCTTTCTTTATTTTCATGGCGGTGCACTGCAAGCACGTCCTTGCGTTGAACTGGCTTGAAGTTCCCGCGCGCATCGCGTGTTTCACATGCTCTTGGCGCACACAACCTCGGGCTACAACGTCCGGCCCAGCGCGAGGGCAGGCAGGCGCAACGGGCGGCGGCGCGTTTAGCGAGGCGTGGAGCCAAGGATGAGCCCGCCGTCGCCAGCTACATCGCTTGGATTAGCACGCGCGGGAAAGACGGACTATGTAAGTCCCAGCCCTCCCCCATTAGGTTGCCGCTTCGAATAAAGCATTCCTCGCGCGCCCCCCGTCGTCGCATTTTCTTGGCCTGTCTGGCCGAGCGCGCGTGGGGGGGGGCAAAGGGTGGCGCGGGAAGGGGCGACAACTGCCTTGAAATAGAATGCACGCGCTGCCGCGCCATCTGGCTAAGCACGCGCAGATGGGAACGAAGGCTGCCAAAGGACGCTGGGAAACCACCTCGATGCATAACGCGCGCGCTGTCACGCTGGATGGCGGAGCACGCGAAGGAATATCGAGGAAAGACAGAGGAAGGAGGATGGAAGGCAGCCTTGATATGTGCATGCGCTGTCACGCCAGCTGGCGGAGCACGTGCAGCAACCTCTCCTGGTCGCACCGCAAGTCCTTCTGATCTGGAGCTGTGCGCGCACACGAGGTCCCCAGCTCGACCGGGTCTAGTGAAACATGATGTTTTTGAAGCCGGGGCAGCGTGGCCAGAAAAAGCGGCCAGTGCACCCCGAGTCCCCCGTGGATGCGAATCTGCATGGGCACCATCTGCTCGCTGATTGCAGACTTCTCGCTGCAGCTCGCCAGAGAACCTTCGGGCACGGCGTGCGCAGGGGTTGCAAGCATCCTAGTTGCCCCGAAAGACGCGCGCCACCCTGGGGCCTGCTGGAGGTGCGAGAGCGACGCTGGCAGGCCCTGCCAAGCGAATTCTCAATGCGAACGGACCTGCGAACACACAACAGGCAACCATCAACTCGCAAGCTCCGAACATGTGGACAACGACGTTGCTGCAAATGCTCTGCGGTCTGGGCCCACCAGGCAACCAACAAAAAAAACAAGTAATTCCTTCCAGGGTGCATAAGTAAGCTGTGGCCCCATGTCCGAAAGTGCGCGAGTCGCCCCACCAAACCGAATGAGCAGGACGCCGAACCCGAAGCCCACCTGCCTGCGCGACGACCGAAGGCGTTGCCGAGTCTGCCGGCTCGCTCCGCTGCGTCACGCAGGTGCCTGGTGGGAGAGCCCTCTGAGAACCAGAACTTCCACGCAATGGTCTACATCAGACTCTTTTCCACGCAGTTCGCTGCGGATATGATCACCTTCCTCTTACACGGCGCATCGTGCGTCCCGAACATGGCCCGTGTAGCCTCAGCTCAGGTTCGCCTTCTCTTGAGCGGCTTCGACGGCCCATAAACGGACGGCTTCCAGAGACAAGTACTAAGCAATAACAGTACCAACGCCAACCCAATTCATGGGAAAGGTGATGTCCATTTGCCATGTAAATCCCAAACAGACGTTCGCGAAATGTGCCGCCACTGCGCGAAAACGGCGGCAAGCAAAGCGTGCTGGCCTCTTCCGCCGGACGGTGTATGCTACCGTCGTGCAAATCGTCAACACATCGAAAGGAATCCCACCAGCCCTCTGGGCGTCGGTGGTTTAACGAGTTTCCCCTTCCACCCCTCCTTCTTCCCCTTCGGGGAAGGGTTTACCCCTCCCCCTACCCCCTCCCCACTGACCTGGACAGGGGGGGCCGCGGGTAGTTAGAGCGTCCAAAAACGACCCCTGGGAGGGCTAAAATTCGACACCCCTCACGAGGATCGTGGTTCCTGAGGGGGGGCTGAAATTTAGGAACCCCCCTTCTTTGATCGATCTCCTCCAAGATGGTTCCGAGAGATGTCTTGGACCCCCTTTTGGGCCCTGCGCGCGGGCGGGCGGAGCGCCGCCCGCCCGCCCGCAAGGCCCAAGAGCCCACCAAAACGTTCGAAGATATCTCCAAGACGCCACCAGGGAGGAGGAAGAGGCGGAGGAGGAGGAGGAGGAGGAGGAGGATACGGGGAGGAGGAAGCGGAGGAGAAGGAGGAAGAGGGGGAGGAGCACAGCTGCCGATCATCGGCGCTCTTCGTTCGAATGCCTGGTGTAGGATGGGCTGGTGGGGATACGCGAAGCGTCAAGAATTGAAGATCATACGCAACTTGATCGAAGCCAAAAAGCACGAGGACAAGCCAACATGTGGCAACGATGCTGACCCCGACGATGCACACACACCCGACTGGAAAACTTCGCGAGGCCAGAAGCCAGGCACAGGACTTGACGCGCAGAAAATGTGTTTGCTAACGCTGTACGCCACGTATGTCTTGTAGGTGCACCAGATCATGTTATAGACGCTTCCTTTCCTATTGGATGCGACCATCATGTCCGTTGCCGAACGTAACGCGTGGGCAAGCAGAGTCGCTTGGCCTTTATAGTAGATACGCGATGCCCAACGCTTCGGGCTTGGAAGGGAAGCGCACGTACGCATGCTTTTTGCCAGCAGGACACGAATACACAATCTGATCAAACAAGTTCAGATGTGCCTTATTCCAAGCTGTGCGATATGAAGTAGGCGCATTTAAAGCCTTCGGGATGGATTATAAGAGTCCAGCTCATGTTCCAGACACGGGCAATCGTGGGGACTACATCTTGCTCGCAGACGGTGAAAAAGCTCGATCCGATCTCAATTTCAACCAAATCGAAAGGGTCTTGCTGGGTGGGCTGGATGCACCCGTCCAGAAGTGCTCGCCGCGCAAATCTTCGGAATTGTTGCAAATCCTCTCGCTTCGCGCACCAATTCTGAGGAAGAATGCTGTGATGGAGTCGCTCTCCAGCAACAAGCACCGCCCAAATAACGCACATGAACACAATGAGGACGCAAAAAACCCTCATGTACGCGGAACCGATTTTTTTCAAAAACGCTCCCGTCGAACGGGAAGCGCGCAGGACAGGAACCTCCTGCCCCCACAAGACTCACGTTGTGCGAGCCATGCTCCTCGCAACACGTATAGCGGTGAAGCGGTTGCGAATACCCTGCCAACTGTGAGGGCCTGTCGAACACGCGCGCAGTGCCCCTCTCACGAGAACACGGCTGCGTCTCCGCTCCGGTCCCAGCTGTCCGTGAAGTCGCTGCATCAGATCGCGTCACAGGTGACGCCCGCCGTGCCTAACCAAAAGAACCTTTGGATCACCACGAAAACAAAGAAACGCGCGCGGGACTATGGACATCTTTGATCTTAACGCCCGGGCGCCGTCGACCTCTCGGCCAGGGCCATCCGCGCGCGACCAGCAGAGAGCTCGAGGCAACGACTTGAGCCCAAATGACGACGGCTGGAAAAGGCCAGCTTGGCGGCCCGGGCCGCGAGGGGCGAAACGCGGTCATCTTCGCGCCCCTTGGGTTGACCCGTCTAGCGCCGTGAATTAGAGGAGGAAGAGGAGGAAGAGGAGGAGGAGGAGGAGAAAACTCCGAGGAGGACGAGGAAGAGGAGGAGGAGGAGGAGGAGCTGGAGGAGGAGGAGGAAGCGGAAGAGGACGAGGAAGAGGAGGAGGAGGAGGAGGAGGAGGAGGAGGTTGATCCTTCGAATCGTCTCTCTCCGTCTAACGCCATGAGTTTGTCTCGCCGCGGGGGCTCAACAGGCTCTCGACCCCTCCCTGGGGGCTCGGCCTCGCATCCTCGGTCACTCCATGGCCCCCGGGCAAAAAACGAGCCTGCGAACCCCGAAAAGGTGAACATCCAGTAGAGGGAAACAATTACTGAACACTCGCCCTCCCCCCCAAACTCAATGTTGGCACGCGCGGGGGAGACTGCGGTCGAAGTGCATGTCATCGGACCCACCGCCAACATTGAATATTGGGGGGAGGGGGGGCCGTTGACAGATGAATGTGGCACGAGTGTTCGCTAATTTGTTCCGAAACTTGCCCGGCGAGTGGCTACCCTCGAAGTGATTGGGGCGCAAAAATAAAGGAAGAGGTGCACGGGGAAATGCTCGAGGGGAAGACCGGGGAGGAGTCATCTCAATCACTGCGAAAATCAAGCCGTCAACCGTGGACTTACCCTGGATTGAGTCAGACAGGGGCAAATCGAGCTTGACACTTTGCTGTTCGACTCTGACGACGAACCACGGCGGCGGCCGACTGACAACGACGACGACGTCCGGGCGCCAAGTAAGAAACGGCCAAAGCGGCTGCATGTTGTTATGTCTAACCAACGGCCCCGGGACCCCCCCGGAGGCGCCTCGCGCATCCCACCCTATCTTTCACGTATTACTCGTATCGCTCGTCCCATCACTCCTTATTTTCCACTAAAGGTGTTCAAGAATATGAGATTCTTTCTACGAGCGATACGAGTAATATTTGAAATTTAAAGAGTGATGGGACGAGTGATACGAGTAATACGTGACAAATAATGCGCGGGACGACCCGGGCGCCAGAACACTAAAAAGGGAGATATGTACAGACAGATGTACATATATATACACATGTGTATGTGCATATATATATATATATACGTACAAACACACATACATGTCATATCATATTGGTCTCGCAGAAATCCTCACCCACAGAATCGCTCGGCCAACTCGCAAATGACGGGGTAAACTAAAATATGAGACGTCTGGCTATCTCGACTTATTATGTTGGCGCCTGCATCCGACAGTTTGTTGGAAACGTGTAGCGAGACGCTCTTCAGGAATCAAATAAGTCAATACATCCATCTTCGGGTGTGTTGCAACAGTGTAGCGAGACGCTTTTCGGGCATCAGATGAGCCAACTGTTCGGCCCTGTGGTGGACTTTCGGTCCGTACTGGTGCTCGTTTCGGTTCTCGCGCCCACATCCGTACCCATCTGGGGGGGGTGTGACACAATTCTCCTCTGCATCCTCGTCGTCATCGTCGTCCTCCTGTGATCCTCCTGTTCTCTACGCCATGCCCTTGAGCGGTCAATCCGCTGAAGCGTCATGTTATCCTCTTCTTGCTCCTACGTTCCCGCCGCCTCCTCCATCCCCTCCTCAGTCCTCTTCCTCTCGCGACAGACACAAGGGGGGAGAGTTGGGGTACCCCTCTGGGAGGACTCGTCCTGAAATGTGACCAAAGCACGGTTTTCACAAGGCCCGCCCCTTCTGAGAGCCACCTGCTCTTTCTGCTGGTTCCCGCCCGTTGCAACGACCGTACCTCAATACATTGAAGCGTCGAGTAAACTGTGCTGCTCCTGCAAGACATGCGAACGTCGCTTGCGCACGTTATCGCTCCCACCTGCCCGCTTACGAAACACCCCCCTGGCCTATGGCGGCAGAGCCGAGATCCGCTGCATTCAGCGTCCTTCGTGACACCTCCTCGGCATCAAACAGTCCTCCCTCCGCCATCTTTACCCCCCCGCGTGCGCGGGGTGGGGGCGCGGCCCTTGAAAAACAGAGACACGCTCAAGAACATGTTTGCGTCACGTCACCTTTCTTCCATCCCTCGGGCGTTGCGTAACGAGGGGGCGATGAGAGGGGGAGCGAAGAAAGGAGGATCTTGTTTGTGCCATAGAGGGTCCCTAAAGTGGCCCTAGATGTGGCCCCTTGGGGTCAAATAGTGGCACGAAGGGTGCACGTACCCCCCCACATCCGCTTGCGTAATGTCCCCGATGTTCCCTCCCTCGGGATTTGCTTCAGTGGGGGCAATGAATGGGGTGGGGTGGGGGGGAACGTGCACCTTTCGTGCCAGTATTGGCCCCTTCAGGGCCCCACTGGGGCAGAACATGTGCACCGCTCTTTACCCCTGTTACGCAACGCCCGACACCCTGCTCCCCTTGCCCCGTCCGGATGGCCAAAGGGCACAGGGTCGCGGCGGCGGGGTCTGTCCTGTAGCCGCCCAGCCACCTGGATCGCGGAGTCCACCTTGGGAGAGAGAGAGAGAGAGAGAGTGAGAGAGAGAGAAAGACAAAATGATAATAGATAGAGTGGGAAAAGGGGGGGTAGAGGAGGGGGGGGAGGAGGGGAGGGAGAGGAGAAGGACCTAAGTTGCGCAAGCGATGGTGCCATACACCCTCCCGACCCAAATCCCCTCCTTGCACGCACCTGCAACTCCTCTGTGTTAGAAGAATTGGGGTACGATAGATGACGAGCCATTTGTGGCAACTCAGACCGGCATGCATGCATGCAAGTCTGTGCCCGAAAGCATCTCATCTTCGCCTTTGTTATCCTCATCCTCACCGTCATCGCCGTCATCGCCGTCATCACCGTCATCACCGTTGTCGTCAACACCGTCATCACCATCATCATCGTCAGCCTCATCCCGACCGTCATCACTAGTGTTGCCTCATGCCCGTCACTACCAGCATCAGCGTCACAATGATCAGAGTGAGGGGGCCGAACGGTCATTCACTGTCCCTGGGTGCGTGGCTGAAGTGGGATTCCGCGGTGCGGATTATCGTTGTTGTTGTTGTTGTTGTTTGTTGTTGTTGTTGTTGTTGTTGTTGGTGTTGTTGTTGTTGTTGTTGTTATTGTTGTTTGTTGTCGTCGTCCCACCCGCAACCCGCCCCGTGACCCACCCGCGACCCACTCCGCGACCCACCCCGCGACCCACCCGCGACCCACCCGCGACCCGCGACCCACCCCGCGACCCACCCCGCGACCCACCCCGCGACCCACCCGACCCGCGACCCACCCGCGACCCACCCCGCGACCCCGCGACCCACCCGCGACCCACCCGCGACCCACCCGCGACCCACCCGCGACCCACCCGCGACCGCCCGCTGCCCACCCCGCGACCCACCGCGACCCACCCGCGACCCCGCGACCGAAAATGGTGGTTTTCACCTTGAAGGTGAAAACCACCATTTTCGGCGCCCGCGGCGAGCTTTTTTTGCATTCCTTCCAGGTGGAGAGCCCGCGACCCACCCCGCGACCAACTCGCGACCAACCCGCGACCCAAACCACGTTCAGGGTACAAACCACATTTTTCGGCGCCTGCGGCGGGCATCTTTTGCATTCGTTTCAGGTGGAGAGCCCGCGGCCCACCCGCGACCACGTTCAGGGTACAAACCAATTTGTTCGGCGCCTGCGGCGGGCATCTTTTGCATTCGTTCCCGGTGGAGAACCCGCGGCCCACCCGCGACCCATTCCACGTTCAGTGTACAAACCAATTTTTTCGGCGCCTGCGGCGGGCTGCTTTTGCATTCCTTCCAGGTGGAGGTGGAAAGCCCGCGACCCACCCGCGACCCAAACCACGTTCACTGAACAAACCAATGCCGCACAAGCGCGGCGGCGGATTTTTGCATGCCGTCTGAGCCCGCAACGACCTCTTCAAGCCCCGCGCATCCACACCAGCCCGTCCAGCAACTTTGCCCTGGCGAGTTGCCTTGATCAGAGAAGTCGGGGAGCATAAAGTGGAAAAAAGATTGCGTTGCCGTTATCTTGGGAAAGGAGGGGGAGGCAGGAGGAGTAAACAGGGGACGAGGAGGACGCGAAAGAAGAGAGGATGTAAGGAGAATGTGGAGAAAGAGGAGGAGGAGGAGGAGGAGGAGGAGGAGGAGGAGGAGGAGGAGGAGGAGGAGGAGAAGCAGGAGGGCGAGGAGGGGGAGGAGGGGGAGGCGGGGGAGGAGGAGGACGAGGAGGGGGAAGAGGGGGAGGAGGGGGAGGAGGATGATTATGGACGACAGTGGGAGGACGATGATGGAGGCCGATGAGGGGGTGGACGACAATGGGAGGACGATGATGGAAGGACGAGGGGGGAAGAGGGAGGACGAGGAAGAAGAGGAGGAGGAGGAGGACGAGGTGGAGGAGGAGGATGACGATGACGATGACGATGACGACGAGGACGAGGACGAGGACGAGGAGGAGGAGGAGGAGGAGGAGGAGGAGGAGGAGGAGAGCGCCATCGACAGGGAAGGTGGGAGCCACGAGGTGTGCCGGCTCGACGACGCCCGCGTCGCCCGCGCCCGCCCCCTCACTCTTATCCGCAATTGCGGGGTGCTACGTATTCGTTTGCATCGACGCGAATCGTCGCCGATCGACGCGATATTGGCGCTGTCTCGCAGGGACTACTAAACGCTAGTCGACACTAGTCACTGAATTACAAAGATATAAAAGGCTGCCATGGTTTGCTACCGGATAAGACTCGAACACGAAGGACTCGAAATGGCCTGACGGGTCCGTGGGAGAAATGACGGGACCCAATCTGAAATCTGACGCGAGCTCCCGCTGCAAACTTCCGACATGAACTGGACCGCCAAACCTCAGGACGGGCCCGTCAACATGCCTCGGCAAACCCAACTTCTGAAAGCAGTTTAGGGGTTAGGTGATCACCGAACCCGAAAAGCCGCCAAGAGCGCATCCCAGCTGGCATCAACAAAACAGAAGCCAGACGAGCCAGCATGGCGAGGACGAGGACGAGGGTGCCAAAAAGAGTGGACCCTCCACCGCGCGGGAGGGCGACAACGAGGGCACCCCCGCCATGGACGGGCTCGGGATGAAGGTGTCGGCCACAGCGGAGGGCGCCCCAGCTGTTTGCGAAGAAGAAGACGAATACGAATGAGAAGAAGAGGAAGCAGAAGACGACGAAGAAATCGAGTCGCCGCAGGTTCGGGCAGTACCTCTCCTGTGCGCCCGCTGCCGCTGCTCTGGGGCGCGCAGGTGGCGAGCCTGCTCGGCCACGAGCGAGGTGAGGACGCTGGAGCCTCGGGCTGCCAACAGGCGTGCACGGCCACAGCAGCCCATCCCCCGTCGCTTGCCTGTGGCAATTACGGGATTGGCCGTAGGCTGCCCTCTTGCAGGGGTCCCGGTCCTGGTGTCTGCCGACAGGCTGTCAGACCGACAGCAACTGGTCCAAGGCGTCCTCCGAGAGGCCTCCCCGACGCAAGTGCTTCCTCCTCCTGCCTCCTCTGGCACCCCGCTGCTCTCCCTGCCTCACCTGCACCCTGCCTCCCGTCTCCTCCTGCTTCCTGACTCCTGATGGACTGGAGGTTCTCCTCCTCCTGGCTCCTCTGGCACCCCGCTGCTCTCCCTGCCTCACCTGCACCCTGCCTCCCGTCTCCTCCTGATTCCTGACTCCTGATGGACCGAAGGTTCTCCGCACGCGGCCCCCCACCATCCCCCGGGCTGGTCGGCCCTGGGGGGGGCGATCAAACTCGTGCCAGGTGCACCGCTCCAGTGGTCACCGGCGGTGGGCAGAAGTGAAGCAGGTGCAGACAGACAGGGAGCAGGACGAGAGGAAGGGCAACCCCTCCTCCTCCTCCTCCTCCTCCTCCTCCTCCTCGTCACCCTCCTCATCAGACTCCTTCCCTCCCTTCCTCATCCTCACTGCCCTCCGCTCCGCCGTCGAACATCTGCATCAACATGAATTGTCGGAAGTCCGCACGGGTTTCGTGGGTCGGCGCTGGAGCCGTCTCCCTTGCGCGCAGGAGGCGCCGCCAGAGGAGGCCCAGCGAACCTTCGAAAGTTTAGGCTTGTGGCGCCTTTCTTCTTCGATCCCCCCCTGACCTACTCCCCATTTCCCCTGCCTTGCCAGCGATGCTAGACAAGCGCGTTCCACTACTCGCAAAGCAACAACTACTCGCCAATGGCCTGGCCCTGCCGCGGGGGACTTACGATCCATGACATCGAAGCAGTCATGTGTGTGTGTTCGGGACGTTTGCGAGTAGGCACTTCGCGAGTAGTGGAACGCGCTCGGTGAGATGCGAGGCCGCCCCTAGAAGAAGACAAGACGCCACAACCATGAACTTTCGGCGCTCCGCGCGGATTTCTTGGATCTGCGCTGGACCCCCCCTCCCCAGCGCGCGGAGCGCGCCAGGGGGGCCCAGGCGCCCATCCAAGAGATCCGCGCGGAGCGCCAAAAGTTTATGGTTGTGGCGTGTTGTCTTCTTTGAGTCGGCGGTGGACAAACCTCCCTTTAGTAAACCTCCCCTTAGTGAAAACGGCCTGGGACCGAAACCGACGGACCTGGACCCGCAAAATTGACGGCCGCGACGCCCTCTCGCGAACCGAAAGCGGCCAATTCCTTAATCGACGAGTCAGGGTAGGAGGTCTATCCACCTCCGATGAGTCCCGCGCCCCGCCCCAGGGCCCCGAGGGCCCCGCTGCTCCAGCCACGAGAACGGCGTGACGATGACCTCGCGGGGCGCGCGGCGAGGAGAGGCGCGGCGGCGTGGGGAAGGCCACGCTCGGGGGCGCCCAAGAGGGAGGCGTCAAAGAGCGGCCAAGCGCGGGATGTGTGCAAAGATTGGCCCGAGGCATGTGCGCGGACCAGGGGCCGTGACACCTGGAAAGATATCATGGCCCCGGCTTGTGCTGCTCCCGTCGCACGTAAGGACCACATCGCAGAACAAACAAATCGAGCTCCCAGAAAAGTATCGAAACAATGTTGAACGACGAGTGTCGCCTCCCAGGGCCCGACACGTGAAAGCCCCCTCCAGTTTCGGTACTTTCTCGGTGCTCGAAATTAGTTCTGGCGATCAAGGCTAAAAAGTAGGCTGGAACCTGCAAGGCACTGCACACCGGGGCGCCCGGCCTCGCGCGCCTCGACCTCGCGGCCACCGCGCCCCTGCATTCGCGCCCTCGCGCGGCCACCGCGATGGAGGAGGGCACCTCTCGGGCACGGGTCGCGAAGGCTCACGCTGAGATGATCTCCGATCCCTGGAGATTCGATTCTCCAGTCCGTGGGCTCCGGATCTCTCGCTCTCCCTTCCCTGCGCGCGGCCGTTGTTCATCACGGATCGTCTTCGGGCAGTCTGCGGAGGCGTGGCCTGGAGGCCGAGGTGCGGGGAGCACCGGCAGACTCGCTGCTTGCCCACGTAGCGCCAGGACCTGCAGGCAAAGCGAGGAAATCTTCGCGCCCCTCACGGGGTGGGGTGAAGGGAGGGGGGGAGGGCGAAGCCCGACGGCAGTGCGCCGACGCTGGCTGGCACCCCCGAGGAAAGGAGCGTCAGCCCGAGGGCAGGGCGCGGGCCCGTGCCAAAGCCCCGGAGGGCTCACAGTAAGCGGGGGAAGAGAACAGAATGAGCTCATCCAAAACCGAGCGTGTCCAAATCAAGGCCACAACACCATGAAATGAACAACTCAATGGGACTTCATCTGTACTGACAGAGCGCGCCTCGACGGATCGAAACGCGGCGATCGCGCTTGTGAGATCCCCACAGGAAGGCTGGAGACATCGTCATCGTCGACTCGTGGCCTACTTCCAGCCACCTCCCGGTCGGCGAGACCGCACGCTGGTGAACTGTTTTTTTGGAGACAGTCCTTCCCTTCCTCCCTCCTCCCTTCTCCTCATCCTTCGACCATTGGTCAAACAACAACGACTCTCGGGACTTCAGACCGGAAACAACTCTGAACGGTGGCACCCATCAGAATGTCGCACAGCTTCCTACCGCCTACCTGGAGATTGCCAGCGTCTTAACAGCGACTTGCACATCCTACGTTTGCTCGGCGGCTTCGACGTCGCGTCGATCTACGCTCTGGCACCGCTGCTCGTAGCCTCGCACGGCGCGTAACAGCCTGGAGATGAGCTTCCCGGACCAGATGTGCCACCCAAACGAACGTATGCTTACCGTTGTCAGCCTGATCTTGAATTGGACAGTGCCATAATGCTATTTCCTGCCGCGCAGCCGGGGTAGCTCCGAGTATGGAGTCGCAGCGCGGGTGCATCTTGCACCCGCTGTGGTGAAAGCAGGCGGCAACACGCAGGTCCTTCGCGCGAGCCCACCTCATCGGCCAATCTGCCGGTCTTGTTCGTCCGCTTCCTCTTCTATAATCTTCTCCCACGCCTCCTTTGCTGCCTCCTCACTCTTCCTCCTCCCCATTTCAAATCCCCTCCTCCGGCGTAACCCCCCACATCCCGTCTTGATCTCTTCCGCCCATTTGCATTCAATCCGGCCCCCATAGCAACTCCCAGTCCACTGGCCCTCCAGCGCTCCCATCCCTACTATCAATGCGAATGTGCACGATCGTTTTCGTATCCCTACTGTCCGTATACTGAATCTACAAATGTTAATACCACCACTGAGGCCACTGCCACGAACACCTTTACTGCGGTGACGACCGCTGCGCAGTACCAAGGGTTCTAACTATGATATGCAGATGTCGTTGCCAATGCTGCGAATACAATCATCAATGCATACCTAATACGGAATCTGCGAACGTGAGGCTACAACTACGCTTAATTTGCATGCGACCGAAGCTCCTACAAGATCCGTTGCGACCCACGCGCGACTAGCAACAATTACGACCAGTATCACTGATCACGTGTCGATTACTCTTCCTGCCACAAAGTATTGTCCCCACTATGACCACTACCATGAATATGAGAAATCTGAGCGTTCCGTCGTACAGCCCTTGATACAGTCCCACCACCACTCTAGGCATTACGTTTTGAAATCACCCGTTCCCCCCTTACGAGGAATGGTCCACCCCTCCTCGCACTTCCCCTGCCCCGTCGCAAGTGTATCCTCGCTTGCGGATTTGGGGCGGCTAGCAACTTGTCGTGGTGGCCACTCCTGAACAACCTTGCAGGGAAGGAGGGACCGCGAATTAAAATCTCCCGACCCTGTCGGCGTGTGTGAGGGGCTTCGTCCGTTCGAGTCGTCATCTCCGTCATTCGTTTGTCGTCGTCTCTGTCGTCCTCTTCCCCCCCTTTCCCAGGGACCGCCTCAGCCCGTCATTCGTTTGTCGTCGTGGCTGTCTTCCTCTTCCCCTCCTTTCCCAGGCGTTGAGGAACGCCGTAATGGAGTCGAATGGAAGCCCCTTCCCTTCGATCCCTCCCCCGCCAGGGGGGGGGGTAAGGAAGGGGGTCCTGGGGGGGGTCCCGGGGGGGGGGGTCAGATACGACGCTCTCCCGGGGATTCCTGGAGCTCAAAGGAGTTCCAAAAAGGGCCAAGTGTGGTCTAACATGCCCCACAGACAGTCCACGAGAACCCCGACTCGCCTGACGATCTGTCCAAGACGCCTTCACGGCTTCCAGACGGCCCAAGAGGCCTGCAAGACGCCCCAAGACGCATCCAGGAGCTTTCCCACGAGAGCTCCCAGAGGCAAACATCGTAGATTTCCCATACGTTCTTTGCAGGATTCTAGCGCTCTTGCCTCTGACGTTTGCCAACGCGCCAAGACGGTCCAAGAGGCCCCCAATATCGCCCCGAGACACCCCAAGAGGCGCCCAAACGCGTCCCCTAACGGCCCAAGAGGGCCCCAAGGCGGCCCAAGACGCCTCCAGGACGTCCCCAGAAATCCTCGGAGGCTTCCAGAGAGCCCCCCCAATAAAAGACCATGAAAAATGAAGCATCGACTCGAACCCCGATCGTCGATCCTCCTAATCTTCCTCCTCTGCCTCCTCCTCATCCTCCTCCTTCTCTGTTTCCCCCTCGCTCTTCGTCGTTTTTTCCCCTGCACTACCCTGAAACCTGCATGAGCCTCCCAGAACCACACCCCCCTTTTCCCTCGGCCCACCCCCTCAAACGCTCCAGCCAGAGAAGAATCGAACAACAGCGTAATCGACTCGAAGGGGACCCCGTTCCTGTAATCCCTTCCCCACGAGAGAGGGGAGGTCCCCGGGGAGGGTGAGAGGGAGGAGAAGATCCCGCGGGGTCCCTGGAAGCGTCCTGCGATTCGTGACCCCCCCCCTCCCCCTTCTCCGACCGAGAACGCTCAATAGAGCCCCAGGAACACCCCAAGAGAGGCCGAAGAGGGGGAAAACCAACCCACATTTCAAGCTCCCCACTCGAAGAGGCTACCAGGAGGTCCCGAAATCCCCCATGTTTTGTCGCCTGCTCGACTTCCAGGCTTCATACACTCCACGTCGGCCCCAGTTGCCTCCGAGAGCTCCCCAGAACGGCCCAAGTACACGCCAGGATGGCCCCGGAAGGCCCCAAGACGGCCCAAAGGCCCCCCAGGACAGCCCAAGAGGGCCCAGGAAGGCCCCAACAAGGACTCGTGATCGTCGTCGCCGTCGCCGTCGCCGTCGCCGACGTCGTCGTCGTCGTCGTCGTCGTCGTCGTCGTCGTCGTCGTCGTCGTCGTCGTCGTCGTCGTCGTCGTCGTCGTCGTTCATCGTCCCCCTTCAGGGTCGGCGGCATCGGCCGTAAGGCCTTCGCAATACCTTGTTTGGCAAAGCGTTTTATTCAAGGTTTTTGGGGGGGCTCGTGGGACACTTTTGAAGGTAATACACGTGTGAAGTTTTTCCCGAGCTGCGTTTCGGATGCTTGGGTGGCCCCCGCCAGGCCTGGCAGCGGGACGTTCGCGCTGATGGCCGCGTCGCGGAAAAGCTGCGCCACATGTTCTGCACCAGTCCATCATGTAGTCCCCGGACACGCTCACCGCAACACGAAAAACGGGCGAACGCCAGGCAGTCGACGCAAAGGCACGGCGATGGCGGCGGGCGCGCAAAACAGCGACGCTGGGCGAATCGTCGCGCAACCGAAGGCGGGCGCGATCATGATTGGCGCGGCGACGAAATCCAAGCAAACCCTGGCCTCATCAGAAAACGCTTACGATGGGATGTCGCAGTAGGCCCCGCTGCCGTTGACTGGGCGCGCCGTGCAAACAAGCAACGCGCCACCCTGGCAATTGCCAATCCCAACGCCAAGACATCTGGCGCGGGGCTCGTAACAAAATCTGCGAACGGAAACCGCGCTGAGTGTCGGGCAAGAAAAAGGGGACGCAAGCAGTACGGCTAATACGGGAATTCAGCGACGGCAGAGGGAGCGAAAACAGACGGAGGGGCAATGGGGGGACGGCGAATGAGAAGGGGAGGGGGGGCGCGGGAACACGTGGGTGGGGAGCCAAGAAGGCGAGCGCGTGGAGGGAGGGCGAAGCAGGAGGGGGGGGGGTGCTGCGAAGGAAGGGCCCCCCTCCTGCAACTTCCCCCCTGCACCTCTCCCTTCCCCCCTCCCCTCATCCGCCGCCCTCCCGCGCCCGCCCCCCCTCGGCCACGAGTGCCGCGGGGTGCGAACGCCGAAGCGGAGCGCCGTCCACTCCTCACCGCGGCGGGGCGACGCCCCTCGGAGGAAGCCCGCAAGAGGGGAGACGCGCAGGGGCCGCGGCCCGCGGGGGGCGCGGGCCGGCCCGCCCGTCGATGCCGACAGCGCCCCCCGGGATCGGCCGCCGGTTTCCCTGCCCCTCTTTATGCGACCTGGATTCCAATAAGGAGCACGGCAAGGAAGCTGGCGCAAGAATCCGGCGGTGGCTGCGGGGACAGTCTCTGGCAGAACTATCGGGGGGGGGGGGGGGCGTTTCTTCATTCGCCGAGGGGCCATTTTTAGACGCGCGCGCGAGGCGCCCAGCGAGGGGGCGGCTTCGCGGGGGCCCCCGACCAGCGTTCCTGGACGACGCGCTCCGGTGGGCGACGATGCTTCGCCTGTCAGGGGCCTCGACGCACATGGCAGTGCCGGTCTGGGCGAGAGCACTTCGCGCACGAGGCTGCGAGTCTGCCCCGCGCTCGGTTAGGGTTCCAGCGGGGATGCCCGCCATGCGCATGTGCGTCCTGTAGTTCCCGTCTGCGCGTTCCGCAAGCAAGTCCACGCGGCCGCGCGCTCGAGCCTTCGGAGGGGGGGAGGGGGGGCGGGGGAGGAGGAGGAGAAGGGGGGGGACAAGGAGGAGGACAAGGAGGATGAAGAACGGATGCGAGACGCATGACAGCACACATCCGAAGTTGCGCGCCCAAGGCGGCCCCGGGAGGGCGTCCAGCTTCCCCGAGAGAGGCCAAAGAAAACCCACGATGGCGATCAGAGCTCCGCCGAAGTCTCTGACCCCATCAATGTTGGCGCACCTGCTCTGATATACAGTTGAAGCACGGCCGCCAGAGCGCCGGCGCGGCGAAGGGAAAAGAGGGGGACAATGAAGAGCAACCGCGGGCAGCTCAAGGTCGTCTGCGGGCCCCATCCGGCCCGACCTTGGACGCGTGGCACCGCTGTCGACCGTGGCGTGACCGAACAAGGATTGCTCCGACGTTGCGCTCGCGACATCCCACCGCTCGCGCATACACTTGCCCCGCCCCACGTCGCGTCGTGTCTCGCGCGAGCTGCGCGCCGCGCCCCGCTGCCCCGCGCATGCCGCAACAGAACACGTGCGCAAAACGCAGTTGTTTCCGAAAGGCTGGAGGACGCAACGCGGCGGTGACTCGACGTAGTGCCCGTCGCAAATTAAACGTAAATAGCCGTCTCAAATTAAACGCAAATAGCCGTCGCAAATTAAACGCAAATAGCCGTCGCAAATTAAGCGCAAATAGCCGGCGCAAATGAAACGCAAATAGCCGTCGCAATGGCGTTGGATCGTAGAGCGCGCCGCATATTGAACGCAACGTGCAGATCGCACACAGCCTGGGGAGTCGAGCGGCCCGGCCCCAGCCGACGATCCTCGAACAGCAGAACCCCCAACCGAACAATCTGGCAGCTTGCATGACAGCTGTCGGTCAGGACTGGCTGTTGGTGGTCTTTGACCCCCCGCGTCGCGCACCCTCGTTTCGGACAAGGTGCACCCTAGCACTCTGGGCACGGTGATTTGACACC
Organism: Prorocentrum cordatum; assembly: GCA_963575745.1. NCBI lineage: Eukaryota > Dinophyceae > Prorocentrales > Prorocentraceae > Prorocentrum > Prorocentrum cordatum. Next base: position 144,438 of record CAUYUJ010012525.1, on the reverse strand, counting down.
CGAACTTGTCCAAACAGGGTTGCTCCCCATCGGAGAAGGGTCCACCGGTTTTCGCATCTCCTCCCCTGGGACTGGAGCCGATGGCCTACAATGGATCTGGTATGGCACCAAGTAATCCAAAGTGGCTTCCTAAATTTGTAAATCGAGCTCCATCCTCCTCCTCCTCCTCCTCCTCCTCCTCCTCGTCCTCCTCCTCCTCCTCCTCTGCCTCCTCCTCATTCTCCTCCTCCTCCTCCTCTTCCTCCTCCTCCTCCTCCTCCTCCTCCTCCTTACGCCCTCACCATCCTCCCCCCGCGTAAGACTTACCAAACATTGAGGGGGCCGTGTTCCGTCAAGGCCCCTCCCTTCTGCTTGCCCCCCTCCCTCATCTTCACTGCAAAATAAAAGACTTTTCCTTGTTCGCCGATCGCCCCTAGGATTGGCTCAGGAGGGCTTCGAAACCAGACGGTCCCAAAAAGGGCCCTAAGGCAAACCTACACCGATCAAACGCGTCCAGAAAAGCCCCTAAGTGGCTCAAATAAGCACATGCGCGTATGACTGATCCCTGGCGTTGTCAACGGAATTGTTGCTGGTGGCTCCCGAATGTCTGACAGAACGCGTTCGCGTTTCATGGCCGGAGGTTTCGAGTAGACTCTTACGCTTTACGATTGTTTCCTGGGTGTCCCTGATAGTCCCTTCATGGTTGACTCATAGATATATCGGACACGCAATTTCGGTTCACACCTGGGCGCCCTGAGAAAGACCCCCATCTTGATCCCACAAATGTGCCAGAACAAGCCTTTTTACAATTGATTCCTGAGCCTCCCCTTTCAAACGGCTACGTTTGACTCTTGGCTATTCCCGAGAAGGCGCCCATGAGTGGCCTCATGCATATTCCAAGGGCTTTTGACTCCTGGATGGCTGACTCCTGCATATCTCCGAGGAGACCGGCGCGGCGAACTTGCGCGCGGCTCTCACATTTCTACTACGGTATAAGCAGCGTGGGAGTGATGCGACAGCACCTCCCCCTCTTTTTTGTCTCACTGCATGCTCGCAGCCTTCCCTGGAAATCTGGGCTCGTTTCTGGGTGGGGCGGTGGAAACGCATGAGCAGTCTAGAGTGGACCAGGCCCCCAACGGGCTCCTGTAAGTGCATATATGCTTGCCGCCAAATCAGTTGGTTTGACTCTGGGTGTGCATGCAACGTGGCGGGGGCGAACTATGCGGTGCAATCAACTTGTAGAACTTGACATCGTCAACTTCACAACCGCCCCACCCTACCACCCGCAATCTGCGTTGCACAGACCACGCGGTCAAAATTGTGGCGGCTGCTTGGCAATGTCTGGCGCATCTCTGCGGCTGCGCTAAAAGCGCGCAAACTCGCGCGCAGAGCGGCCGACCGGTTTGGAATAATCGACGCGGCAGGAATAGCGCTTACTAGCGGGAGCTTCCCAGAGCGTCTCGAAGCCTGCACTGGCGCGCAGGCGCTTCAGAACGAGTCGGTGACTCGGGCGGGCGCGGTATCATGATGACGCCGACAAAGGCGGCAACAATGATGATAGTAGCGATGGTGGTGGCGACGATGGGAGCGACGACGGCAAGGCCAATGAAAGCGCCAATGCTGGTGACGACGATGACGGTGTTGACGAGGTCGAAGCGTTGGTGATGACAGCGATTGGCTGGTGATGGCGGCAATGGCAAAGATAGGGCATCGCGAAAACGGGGGTGATGCGGTGGCGCTGGTGAGGTTGATGATAAGGAAATGCGCGCGCAAACGCGATGATGCAAGACACCTGGCAACCTTGTGATTGGAAACCACGTATTCGAAGAACTCCATCCTGAAATGTTTCGAACACCAATGGTTCTGGACGGAATTCGACCTGCGCGCGTGGCGGCATGTGCGTGCGACCCGCATGGTATGATTTGATACGGACTCGCACGCTGGGCGCATGCTTGGCCAACGCGGGTGCACTGCGTGGTTATATGAGAATGCGGGTTCTGGGCGCGATTATTAGAAACACATGGCTTCATTGACTATAGCGAGCGCGCGCGGGTAGAACTCTGCAATATATGCATCTCATAATCTAGAAATGTTTAATATATTCATGCTACAAGACTTGCTGACCTGGTGCGTTTGGTCTGATTTCGAAATGTGCGAACGCGCGCCTGTTGTGAAATCGTGTTTGTCCGTTTCTTCTTGCGATTGACGGACCAGGGCGACTGGTGTAATATTCGGCACTGGTGAAAGGGGAGGTGCATGTCCATTGGTCCAGGATGGTCGGTGCCCATAAGAAACAAGGAACTAGAAGTCATACCCAGATGCAAGCTGCAGTGCCCCAGGGAGGCCCGACGACATGGCGGGGGAGGGTGTTAGCGTCGACTCTTCTTGTGAGTCGAAAAACTAAATGGTCCGAATTAAATGATGCAGAATATGTAGTACAAGCTGAACGCGTAACTCTATGTGGTGCAAGTGACTACCCTGCACCGCGCTTGGCCACTTCCACTGCTCGCGCAATCATCCCACCCACCCACGCGCAACTTGGTTTGCAAAACCCATGCTGTGGCAATTGCGATGGGCGCTCGACGTTGGCTGGTCGATTTCTGCGGCCGCGCCGACCCAAGCACGCGCGCGCAGCGGCCAACTAGTTTGGCGCGACCGACGCGGCCGCGGTGGCGCTGACCGCTGGGCACATCCCAGCGGGCACTTCAATGCGAGTCGGCGGCTTGGGCGGGCGCGGTGCCATGGCAACGTCGGCAATGGTAGACGCGATCATGATAGTAGCGATGCTGGTGGCGATGTTGACAACGACAACTGCGCGGCCAATGCAGGCGCCGATGCTGACCACGCCGACGACGATAACGGCGCCCTCGCGTCGGTGGAGAAAGTTTTGGAAAAAGGGTTCGGCATGCGCGCGCGGCCGACGCGCGAGAGTGGTCCACGTGGTATTATTTGACGCGGACCGTGCCCTCCCAGCGCGCGCTAATAATGTCGGCATGCGGCGCCAAAGGCCAGTTTGGCAGAATCCCATGAACACGTTGATAAACCCATGGTTTTCTTGAGAGCTTGCAAAAGCGAGAGCGCGTGTTTTTTGAAGACGGATGTTGCGAAACCATGTGTTTCGATATGTGTTCTGGGCACTCGGCTTTGAAACTGCTACGGAACCGAATTTGTTCGACGGGTTTCGGAATGCGCGCGCAATTCGTCTAACTTGTTGCAGCGGATTCTCGCGACGGCACGCGCGCAAGGGCGTTCGAACGATTTCGACATGCGCGAGCGAAGCCCGTCTGGTAAGATTTTCTGAACATGTCAAAAACAATTTTGGTTGTATAACGAATTAGCAAAAACGCGCGCGCAAATGTGTTTGAAAATCCGTGTTGCGAAACCATATGTTTATTGTATGCTTTGTGACCGTCAATTTTGAAATCCTTGCGAAACTTGAAGGGTTTCGAGAACTTCCAGCATGCGCGCGCTACGACGCGCGCGTGCATTTCGTCTAATGGGACTCTTGACAACTTCTGATGTTTGATCAACGAGAGCGCGCGAATAGTATTTGTTACAGAGGATGGCGGGGGGGGGCGATACCGGCTCCCCTGGGATGGTACGAGTTCATGTTTCAGATGGGCGATGGGGCAAAATCAGCTGCAAATTGCAATGCGAAAGCGGGAACCGATAATCCCGGGCTGGTGGGTAGAGTCAAATCTTTAAAAAAGAAAGTTAATGCTCGCAACAGTTGAAATCTGCAACTCCGCGGCTCGTGCAAACATCCCACCATCCCGCCTGCAACTTGTCGGCAACAAACTCATGCTGCCATAATTTCAAAAAACTTACGGGCGCGTGACACTCAACCGCGCAGACAAGTCCTTCTACCGATCGCAATCTGGTGGTGGCGATGGTGACTACCGCCACGCCAACGACGATGGCAATCACACTGGTGATGACGCCGATGATGTTGACGATGACACTAGAGACGGACGATGCGATGTCGACGACAACGATGGGGATAGTGATGAACTGATTGTAATGATAGTGTTAAGAAAGTACGAGCGTGGACAGCGAGGGATGTTGGAGTTGAATATTCCGAGCTGAAAAGTTATCGAAAACAGCTCGCGCAGATGTTGCCCCATATATGGCAAAAGTGCTCGTTTCGATGTCGTCGTTTTTCAAAAAGATGTCGCTGCTTGTGAAAAAGATGTTGTTTTCAATGTGTTGTTGTTTCCAGAAATATTTCCCTGTGCAAACGCAAGTTTGCGACTCGAGTTGACGTTTTGATTGGGAGCGCGGGCAGCCGCTTGGCATCTTCCAGGTGGCATGGGTTGTGACAGCAGTGTCATTAGCTATACGTCGTTATCGATGTACGTACGATAAGATTGCACGCGCAGAAGCCGTAGGCGTGATGATAGTAGGTTAAAGGGCACGTGCGGAGAGTACGTGTAGAGAGTGTCCGCGAAGAGACTGCGTATACGAATCATGTCCACGTTCGTGTACAGGTGTCGTCGCTTGCGATGTCTACGCGTATGTGCATTGCAAACGAGGGCAACATTATCACAGCCCTGTTTATCCTTTGAACTGCCACGAGCGGCTGCATTGCGATTGCGTTGCGTTTGGTCACATGTACCAGCGCTGCCCACAAGCCACGTGACTTGTCCATCAATGGTCGTTGCGATCGCGTTGCAGTTGCATTGCGATTGAATTGCGATTGCATGGCGGTTGCGTTGTGTTTGGTGGTCAATGGTGGCTTTTCTGGGTTTGTCAAATTGTCGACGCTTCGCGTCCAACACCAGCCCATCCAGAAACGATGTCCAGGAGAGTTGAGGCCATCAGGGAAGCGGGGGGGGGCATCCAGCAACACAGTGCGGAAGAAACTGTCACATACCCCAAGAGGGGGAAGATGGAGGAGGAATCGTCGTCGTCGGAAGGGCGAGGACGAGGAGGGCGAGCAAGGAGGAGAAGGAAGAGAAGGAGGATAATGAGGAGAAGGAGGGAAAGGAGGGGAAGGATGAGAAGAACGAGGAGGGGGAGGAGGAGGGGGAGGAGGAGAAGGAGGAGGAGCGGGAGGAGGGGGAGGAGAAGGAGGACGAGGACCAGCAGAATAGCCAGAAGCATCTTGAATGTCTCTCGGATGTCTCTTGGAAGCCTTTTGGAAGCCTCTTCGGGCGTCTTGGGGGTCTCTTGGCGGTCAAGGGGGCCTCTTGGACGTCTTGGGTGCTTCGGGGGGGGTGCTCCTGGGGCCGCTTGGGGTCCTCTTGGGGGGTTTCTGGGGGCCTCTTGGCGGCCTCTTGGGGCCTCTTGGGGGCCTCTTGGGGCCATCTTGGAAGCCTCGTGGGGCCTCCTGGGCGTCTCTTGGGGCCATATTGGAGGAGATCTGTCAAAAAAGGCGGGTTCCTAAATTCGCGTCCCCTTGGGAGCGCCCAGCATCACATATTTTGCCCCTCTCGGGGCGCTCTTGGAACGCTCTTGGGCGCTCTTGGGGCCGTCTTGGGTTGGGGCTCTCGTGGGCCTCTATCGGGGCCCTCTTGGGCCATCTTGGAACCATCTTGAGGCCTCGGATGGCAATCGGAAGCAAACAGGCGAGAAAGCAAACACACATTGACGTTCCTTCGGTGTTTGAAGGATGTTGGCGTCTTCGGGATCTCCGCGGCGAGCTCGGAGGCCTCTTGGAGCCGTCTTGGAGCGGTCGTGGGGTCTCTTGGGGCAGCTTCGGAACCATGTTGAGGCACCGTAAGCTATCTTGAACCATCTTGGAAATCATCTTGGGCTCTCTGAGCCCCTCTTGGAGCCGTAATGTACCTTCTTGGACGCTCTGGCCGCTCGCGCCCCCCCCCGTCCAGGTCCAGGGGAAGGGGTAGGGGGAGGGGTAAACCCCTCCCCGAAGGGGAAGAAGGAGGTTGGAAGAGTAAGCTCCTTGAACCACCTACGCCCAGAAGGCTGGTGGGATGAGCAACGCACCCGATTTGTTTAGCCCCATGGGGTTCGAACGCTTCCGTACCCATTTTGCCTCAAACCAACCAACTGTTGTTTCACCACTTGTCCCCACAGTTTCACCATATGATGTGCACGAGGGTGCGCTGCATGGAATGGAGTGCGGTCCCGATCCTGGACGGCGCGGCCGCGGCAGGCCCAGTCGACAGGCGGTGCGTGCAGCAGAGGGGTTGCAAGCTCTACGACAGGACGCACCGCCTCCACCCGTGGCGGCTGGAGCTGGCCAGGTCGTCGCCGTCGCCACCAGAAGATTGCTACGAGTGGAGCGCGAGATACCTCAAGATGTGTTTATGTCTTTATTTCGGCCTGGTCTGCCGAGCTGCCCCAATCAGTTGTCCCACTATGTATTGAAGTTCGCATCGCACCCCTCTGATGAGACGACAGATGCGGCAGTTGCTGATTTCTGTGCTGAATTTTTCAACCCAGTGGTAAATGCATGGCAGGCGTCTTCGTTGATTGTGAGAGCACTGGATCTGCACACGTACCCGCGGTGGATCAAAGAGGCGACTCGCAGAGCAGCTGCAGCGGCCGAGCTGGTCGATCGAGAACGCAATGTGGCAGCACAGGTGCGAAGTTGTGCGTTGACAGGGGGGCAGGAGGTGTGGGCTAGCGATGCAGGGCTTACTCTGAACGCGCTGCAGTACAACATCGATCGCACGATTAACTATTCAGCGTGCTCTGTATCGCCTGCCCACCCTCCTTCCCCCCCCCCCACCCATCGCGCCATCGCCCCGACCCCTCGATCGCCGCGCCCGCCCACCTACCCCCCAGTTTCCGGCGTGGCAGTCGGGGGGGTGGGGCGTTGGCGCAGAGGGGGGCGCAACTTCTTCGCCCCTGCACAAAGGTTGCGCTATCATCAATGCCTGGCCACGTGCAGTGCTTGGCGTTCGTTGAGTCGGCTCGGTACGACGAGGCCAGGATGTTGTTGAACGTCACGCAGCCCTCTGATGACAGTATCGGGAACCCGACCGTTGCAGATGCCTTGCGCCGCATCCAAGAGGCCTTGTCAATAGATCTGATCGTGGAGAGGGCGCCCGCAAAAGTGTTCCAGACCAAAATATCGTGGGGGGCTCTACTCAAGATCCAGAATGAGAACGGACATGCCACTTACTCAATCGTGACAAGCGAGGACGTGATCACAGCAGCCCAGGTTCTAGAAAACACAACCACGAACAACATAGCTGAGGCGCTTCGGAGTTCATCTGGCTGTCGGTGGCAGGCGGTGCAACGGTTCTTGTTTAAGACACGTCTCATTTGTTCAGATCGGTACGCTGCCCAGCTCAGTGCGGAACGATTAGTCACTGCATCACGTAAGGACTGGGTGCTTCTGCATTTCGGCTGCGAGGTCCACAAATCGACAGGTTGCCTGACCAAGTCGGTCGGCCTACTGGGGGCGACGGTGACAGGAGCTATACGCGTGGCGTTGAGCACAAACCTCGGCGGCTGGATGCGTGTGTTCAGGAAATGTTTGGTTTCCGTCGTCGAGGGTAGCATCGACGTCCGAGAAGGGCAATCCAGTGAAGATGCCAAGAGGTTCCGCAAACTTGCAGTTGCGATGTTCGTTCCAGGTAGGCACAGGCGACGGCTGACGCACATTCTTTTGTCGTGCTTGCCGAATGGCGATTGGGAGCTCCCCGACTGCGTGCAGGTATTCTTGACGCTTCGCGTATCCCCACCAGTCCACCTAGAAACGATGCCCAAGCGAATTGAGGTGATCAGGGGCATACAGAGTAACAATGGGCTGGGGAACCATCTTGGCCCAGGAGGGGGAGGATGGAGAAGGAATCGGAGGAGGGGGAGGACGCAGAGAACGATGAGGAGGGGGAGGGGGAGGGGGAGGGGGAGGAGGAGGAGGAGGAGGAGGAGGAGGAGGAGGAGAAGGAGGAGGAGGAGGAGGAGGAGGAAGAATAAGGACGCAGATCGGCCAGAGGCCCGTTGTATGCCTCTTGGAGTTTCGTCGGGTATCTCGTGGGACTCCTCTTGGGACGTCTTGGGAGCCTCGCGGTGGTCCTGGGGGCCTCTTGGAGCGTCTTGGGTGCATCAGGGAGCCTTGTGGGGCTTTTTGGTGGTTTCTTGGGTGCATCTTGGAGGCCTTTTGGTCGCTTCTTGGGGGCTGGGCGCATCTGAGGCCCCCCTGGGTGCCACTGGGAGCTTCAGGGGGGCGCGCGGGGCAATCCTGGAGAAGATCGCCCAAATAAGGGGGGGGGTCACCAACTAGCCTCGCCCCTCGATGGCCCTAAAGTTCGCTTCTGGGCCCCCCCATTGGAGAGCTATTGGGCGCGGTTGAGGCCGTCCTGGGGCTCTCTGAGGACCATCTGGGGACCCGCTTGGGCCATCTTGGGGCCATCTTGTAGCCTCGGAAGGCTATCGAAATCGGAATGGCAAGAAGGCGCGCCTCATCGATGTTCTTTCGGATGTTGAAGGAACCTGGCTTATTGGAAGCATCATTGGATCGCTCCGAGGCCCCTTGGAGCCCTCTTGGGGCGGCCTTGGGGCCCCTTAGAGCGTCTTCGGAGTTATCCTGGGCCATCTTGGGCTACCTTGGGTCATGGTGAGGCTCATCGTGGGCTCTCCGAGGCGCTCTTGGGGCAGTCTTGGGTCATATTGGGCGCTCCAAGCAGCGACCCGCCCCCCCTCCCTCTAGGTCCAGGGGAGGGGGGCAATAGGGGAGGGGTAAAGCCCTCCCCGAAGGGGAAGAGGGAGGAGTGGAAGATGACACGCCTTAAGCCACTCACACCCAGATGGCTGGTGGGATTCGTCCCGTTCGGGTGCACGACGCCGAAAGAGACAATTGCCAAGGTGGCGTCGCGTGGCATATGCCTCGCCTTGTGCCGCCAATTTCAAATATACAATAGGAAGAAGTGGACTGGTAACGACAAGGCCATCTCAGATTTAGGGCTGCTTGAGTGTTGCCATCGGTTGCTATCGAGAACGTTTGCGCTGTGGCTTGTGAAGGCTGGTGCTCGCCGTCCTGCTGCAGCGGGCGACGACAGCGGCGCCGCTGCTCCGATGCCGATGCTACCAATTTCGGATAACCAAGGCGAGAATGTGAGTGGCTTTGGAGGTGCGATTTGTGACGCCATGGATGACACTGCTGACGCAGACGATCAATGCGGCGCCGCCTCGTCGAGCGGCCTCGGTGGCAAGCCAGCCCCTGCAGATGACCAGTTCGCTGAGCAGAATGCTAAAACAAGGAGAATGGCAGAAGCGTGGCTTCTTAAGCAACGACCTGGGAAAGCACTGGCCGACCTCATCCTCATCCGTTGTATCATAGAGCCAGCGATGGCAGTGCTCCGCAAACAACTTGTGATTGGCAGTGCACGGTGGGATCGGAAACAAAACCTGTTGTCCAGCATTGATAAGTTCAAGGGCATCAGCGCCCGTGATTATCGCATCCTCGTTTCTGCGCGCGGCCAGTTGGACATGGAGTATGACCGTCATGTGAGAATGCTCATGGAAAAGTCTGCGATATGGAGGTTGGTACCCATCGAAGAGTGCACGATGTCGTTCAGATGCCTCGCCTTCAGGACAGCATCCAAACAAGCAGCCGAATGCGCTCGTGTTCTTGGCGTCGATCACGCTCGGCCTCATTTCAAGATTTTCGTGACTTTGTTGGATCCCAGCCTTTGCTCAGAATTGAAAACGATGTATGCGCGCACGCCGTGTTTGTTAGATCCATGGACCCGCGAGTTCCTCACGACTTGGGACATCGAATCAGAAGATGCAAAGATGGTGTTGCTGCTGATTTTGCTTTTAGGGTATGCAGATACAGCATCAGTGGAATGCATGCACGCGTGGGCCAGGCGCATTATCACGAGGCTCGGCACGCAGACGCATCGCCCGAACTTCTTCGACGTGTCTGCTCGGTCAGTACAGCAGCAACACAAACGACGCAGTGCAGAGATTAATCCATGGCGCCCCCCTCAAGCACGTCCGCCCGACACGCACGACACTGCTGCCGACGACGCGGGAGATGAAACGGAGCAGCCACCAGCACGGAAACAACCTAGACGAACTGGGGGTGGCGGCGCTTGGAGGAGCCATGTGTCCAGAATGTGGAGGCAGAAAATCACCGACCCTGTAGCAGTCAAAGAGGCATGGTTGAATCGCACTGATGCGGAGAAGCTCCAAGACGCCGTTGACGGCAAGCATGCGACAGAATTATTGACGCTTCGCGTGTCCCCACCAGCCCATCCAGAAACGGTGCCCACGCGAGTTGAGGTGATCAGGGAAGTGAAGGAGCATGCAGAGGAACCAAGGGCTGGTGCAACAGTCTTACTCCAAGAACGGGAGGACGGAGTAGGAATCGGAGGAGGATGAGAGGGAGGAGGAGGAAGAGGAGGAGGAGGAGGAGGAGGAGGAAACGGGTTAGCAAAAAGGTCAGAGGCCTCTTGGATGCCTCTCGGAGTCTCTTCTGGTGTCTCTTGGGGGCTCCTTGGGCGCCTCTTGGGACGTCTTCTCCTGGAGCGTCTTGGGTGTCTCGGGGGGCCGTTGGGGGCCTTGTGGGGGTCTCGCGGATGTATCTTGAGGGCCCCTTGGGGGTCTCTTGGGGCCTCCTCGGCACCTCTTGAGGCTCTCTTGGGGCCCTCTTGGGAGCCTCGGGGGCGCTCGTGGGGCCATCTTTGGAGGAGATCGACCAAAGAAGGGGGGTCCTATATTCGCGCCCCCCCCAAGAAGCCAAACTGGGGCCAACGCCTTAGTAACACCAATGATTGTGGCTTCCTCGCTGAGGCCGTTTTGGACGCTCTGACCGCTCGCCGCCTTCCCCGTCCACCAGGGGAGGTGGTGTGGGGGAGGGGTAAACCCCTCCCCGAAGGGGAAGAAACGGGTTGGAAGAGGAAGCTCCTTATACCACCTACGCCCAGAGGGCTGGTCGGATTGCACAGGGCTGGTCTGCCTGGTTTCGGTCCTCGTCAATCCATTGCGGACCGACAGGTGCAATCGCAGGCCGTTGCTTTGTTCAATCGGCAGAATGTGCTCTCTGAGTCCAGTTTTCTCGCAGCCCCGATGGATGCACTTCAAATGTCCTTGTCTGAACACTCGGACGGGGCCTTGCGGGAGCTTATCAAGACAGTTCAGCGTGCAGATAGAGCAGCCAACCGCCAGCGTAGAGACGAGGAGGCGATGGTTGAGTCAAAGATTGCCGAGATCGCGAAGGAGCAACGCAGTTTGGTGGTGGAGTCGCTATTCAAGAGCACTGGGAAAGTTGATGAACGACATGTTGCATTCCGGACAGCCCCTATGAACGGTGCTTCGGCGGGCGCCCCAGCAGTGCGGGTCAGGGTCGATACCGATGTGTCTGGAGCAGTGGGTGCTGCCATGTGTACCGCATACGCCCGCGGACAAGCTTACCATCACCGTTCTTTGTCGAATGCTTTGGACACGTACTGGCATGCACGGAATGCGGTGGTCTGCCAACCGTGCTCCAGTGAGCCTGGTTTCCGCGTCGACGACGAAGACCAGGATCCTGATCACCGAGATTGCTACAAGGCAGGTTTCTGTTTACGGACTGCGGGGGGACGCAGGCTGTTCAAGTGGAGAAACAGCGTTCTGCGAGCGATCAAGTTCTTCACGCCCTACAAGTCGCAGAGACGCCAGCTCATGCTTGATGGGTGGCACGTGCTGCGACTGCGTGGCCGTCGCAAGGCAGACTGTGTAGCGCCGTCAATGGATGCCATGGTTCTTCAAGATTTTTTTGGTGATGATGATCCTGAGATTGCCGACGCCATCACAGATATGAATCGTGACACTGTGCACACGTGGTGGCACGCATCCCATGTGAATTTGAGCCCGTATGTCATGGTCTTCCAACCTATGCGGTGTGTGGTGGGAGAGGCTGACTCCGACCACTCCGACGTGTGGCTCGAGGTGTGGCCTTGGGTGGGCAGTCACAAACTCGCCAGGGTTGTGATACAATTAAATTGTTCATATGTCTACCAACCGCAAGGCTCACTTCAATGCCTTAGCCCTTTTTTGTCACCCTCTTTCATTCAGTTCGCAATCCCCTCGGCATCGAAATCTAGGCCACCCCTTAAGTCACCCCCAGGGGTGCGAAGATAACCATTTAACCATGCCTCGCGCCTCGCGGCCTGGGCTGGAGAGCCGTTCCTTTCCAAGGGGGCTGCGCGAGGGCGTCAAGATGACCGCGCGCCGCGCGCCGCGGGGAGCGATGCGCGAAGTTAGGCGCCTTAGGAACCACGTTTCCCTTAACTTGCCCGACTTGCCCTCCCCTTCCCCTGTTTGCAAACGCCGAAGGCGACGACGGGGGAGGGAGGGGGGCAGAGGGGCAAGTACAGGGAGAACGGGATGATGAATCAGCGACAGCCATAATGATAAGTGCAACGGCTGCAAGTTTAAGCATCGAAACATATATGATGCGAGATGGAAGGGCAACCGGATGCACTGCTAGTTAGAAGGGGGGCTGTGTGGAGCGGCAAGGGGGGAGAACGTACGAGATATGTACGGGCAGCTGCAAGGCAGCCCAGCACTGTGGCAGTGACTCGCTGCGCACCTTCTTGCGGGGTCGTCTGATTACTCTCTGTGGGCTGCCTATAGGGCACATTGCGTGACCGCGCGTTTGCACCCTGCCCTGTCCCGCCTGCCCTCCACCGCCTCAACCCTAGCCTAAACAAAATACACCAGCCGCATCTGTTCCAACGGCGTGCGCGCACACGCGCGCACACGCACACGAACACACACGCACATACACACACGCACACACACACACACGCACGCACACGCACACGCACACGCACACGCAAACACACACACACACGCAAACACACACACACACCACCATCACGACCAGCTCTGCACCCCTACATCCCATCCCACATCCCTCCCTTCCTCCCTCCCGCCTGCCACCCACTTCTCAGTATCAGCCTCCCCTCACCCAGTCCCTTATCCAGTGCATCATCACCATCACCAACATCACCACCAAGAAACGTATCACCATCCTCTGCCAATCCCACCAGCCCTCTGGGCGTCTGTGGTTTAGGGAGTTTCCCCTTCCACCCCATCATTCTTCCTCTTCGGGGAGGGGTTTACCCCTCCCCCGACCCCCTCCCCTGGACCTGGACGGGGGGTTTCGCGAGGTGCCAGGGCGTGCAAAGCGGCCTCGGCGAGGAAGCCACAATCATTGCTTGTACCATGGTTTTGGCACCAGTTTTGGCATCCTGATGAAGGGGGACGCTAATTAGTACCACACCCCTCTCCTGCGATCGATCTCCTTCAAGATGGCCCCGAGACGCGCCCAGGAGGCCCCAAGAGTGCCCCAAGAGTGCCCCAAGATGGCCCCAAGAGGCCCCCAAGAGGCCCCCCAGGCGGCACCCAAGAGATCCCCAAAAGGCCCCAAGAGACCCCCTAGAGGCACCCAAGATGCTCCAAGAGGCACCGCCGAGAATACCAAAGCATTCGTTTCACAGCAGGTTTTGGCCACATGTTGGCCTCCTGAGGGGGACTGATTAAGATGACCCCAAGAGCACCTGGGAAAGCCCAACCTGACCTCCAAGATGGCTCAAGCTACCCAAGGATGTCTCATGATGGTTTCCCCAGTGTGCTGCCCACTGCACTGATCGAGACAACTCCTCTGGGCATCGTGTCTGGATGGGCTGGTGGGGATTCGCGAAGCGTCAACAATTCGAGTTGCAGTTAGAGTTAAGCTTTGAGCTTTCGTTGGGTGTAAATTGAAAGTTTAAATTCGTTTTTAAGCTGGCGCAAGTCGTGCGTGACCTGGCGCGGTGTACTACACGCGTGCGCGCGTGCGTGGTTGGCGTAGTATTGTCCATAACCGAAAAATCGCAACGTGGGCATGGGGTTCTGAAAAAAGGGGTCCCGTGGCGGCCACCGAGCGGACTTCAAACGAGCACAAGCGCCTAGTATGACGGCAAATTTCGTCAGCGTGCGACGTGCCCACGCGAGCGTGTGGTGAGCCTTGCGCAGCCCACAATCGAGAAGTCGCCATGCGAGCCTGTGAACTACAGCGAGCCCTTGGCGGTGCCCGAACGAGAATTGAGTTAGCATCAATTCGTGACGTGTCAGTCACATGGTTCGGCGTACGCAACGCGTGCGCACGCGGGGGCAATGGGCTGCGCATTGTTAGCTAGCCGATATGCTGGTCTGACAACGTAAGCGAACCCTCGGCGGTGACCGAAGGGAGTAATGACAAACAGTGGGTAATAAGTAGTGGGTAGTGGGTAGTGGGCAGTGAGTAGTGAGTGGGTAGTGAGTAGTGGGTAGTGGGTAGTGGGGGGTAGGCAGTGAGTAGTGACCCGCGCGTAGTGGGTAGTGGGTAATGGGTAGTGACTACTGGGTGGTATGTCGTGGGTAGTGGGTAGTGAGTAGTGGGTAGCGGGAAATGAAATTTGAGAAGTGAGAGACTGAGAAGTGAGTAGTGAGTAGTGAGACGTAAGTGGTGGGTAGTAAGTAGTGGGTAGTGAGTAGTGCGCAGTGGGAGGTGGGAGACGAGTAGAGGGTAGTGGGTGGTGAGTAGTGGTTAGCGGGGTAGTTTGTCGTGGGTAGTGGGTAGTGAAAAATGAGAAGAGGGTGGTGAGTAGTGGGTGGTGAGTAGCGAGGTGTGAGTGGTGAGTGGTGAGTAGTGAGTAAGGCGTAGTGGGTCGTGGAGAGTGAGTAGTGAGGAGTGGTTGGTACGTAGTGAGGAATGGGTGGTGTATAGAAATTAGTGGGTAACGCAAGGATAGTGGTGGGTAATGGCTGGCGAGTGGTAAGACATTAGCAGCGGAGCGCGAGTAGTGAGTAGTGAGCAGTTAGTAGTGGGTAGTGAGTAGGGAGTAGCGGGTAGTGAGTAGTGGGTAGCGGGCATTGGGTAGTGCGCAGCGAGTTGTGGCTAGTGGGCCGTGGGTGGGTAGCGAGTAGTGAGTAGTGGGTGGTTCGAGGTGGGCAGTGGGTAGTGAGTAGTGAGTACCGAGAAGCGAGTAGTGGGCATGGGGTAGTGGGCAGCGAGTAGCGAGCAGCGAGAAGTGCGAAGTGAGTAATGGGTGTGGGTAGTGAGTGGCGGGCAGTGAGTAGGGGGAAGTGTGTAGTGACTGGTGAGTTCTGGAAATTGGAGCATGAACTGGGACATTAGAAGTGAGTGGTGGGTGAGTAGCGTGTAATGAGCAGTGGGTAATGAGTAGTGAGTAGTGAGCAGCGAGAAGTGAATCGTAAGAGCAGTGCGGTGAGTGGTGAGTTGTGAGTAGCGAGCAGAGGGTAGGGGGCAGGGAGTAGTGGGTACTGCGTCGTGAACATGGAGTAGTGGGTTGGCAGTAGTGGGTGACCCAGTAGAGAGTAGTGGGTAGTTAGTTGTCAGCAGCGTGCAGCGAGTAATGAAAACTGGGTAGTGGTTAGTGAGTAGTGAGAAGGGAGGATTAGTAGTGGGTAGCGAGTAGGGAGTAGCGGGTGGTGGGGGTCAGGTGATGAGTAGTAGGTAGTGGGTGGCGAAAAGTGAGTCGTGGGTAGTGAGTAGTGCATAGTGCGTAGTGAGTCGTGAGTAGTGAGTAGCGGGTATTGTGTAGCAAGTATAAGAAACTGTGGGGGATGGCGAATGAGTAGTGGAAAGTGGGCAATGAATCGTGACTAGTCCGTAGTGGGTAGTGAGTGGTGAGAAGAGAAACGTGAACAGTGGATTGCGAATAGTGAGTCGTGGGTAGTAGCTAACGGGTAACAGGTAGGAAATCGTGTGACGGGACAGATGAGTAGTGAGAAGTTGGCGGAACGTGAGTAATGGGTCGCGAGTAGTGAGGAGTGAACGGTGGGCAGTGAGTAGTGGGTCGTGGGTAGTACGCAGTGAGTAATGAGTGGAGGGTAGTGGGTACCGAGAAGTGCGTACTGACTGAGCAGGGAGAAGAGAGTAGTGAATAGTGGGTAGTGGGTAGTGGGTAGTGAGTAGTGAGTAGATAGCAGTGAGTAGCGGGTAGTGAAACGTGGGTAGTGGGTTATGCGTAGTGGGTCGTGAATAGTGAGTGGTGGGTAGGGGGCAGTGGGTAGTGGGTAGTGAGTGGTGATATGTGGAAAGTGGTAAGCTAGTAGTGAATAGTGGATAGTGCATTCTGAGTAGTGGGTAGTGAGAATTAGGTAGCGGACACTGGCTAGTGCGCAGTGAATAAGGGGTAATGAGAAGCGGGTAGTGGGTAGTGAGTAATGCGTAGCGAGCAGTGAGTAGTGAGTTGTAAGTCGTGGGTACTGGGTAGCGGGCAGTGTAGTGGGTAGTGAGGCGTGAGTAGTGAGAAGTGAGTAGTGGGGCAGTGAGTCGTAGAGAATGAGTACTTGGTACTGAGCAGTGAGCAGCGTTTAATGAACAGCGAGTAGAGGGTAGTGGGAAGTGAGGAGCGAGTGGTGGGTCGAGCGTAGTGAGTGGTGACTAGTGAGTGGTGGGTATGCGGCAGTGGGTAATGACTGGAGTTTACTGAGAAGTGAGTAGTGGGTAGTGCATAGCGAGTCGCGCGTACGGGGTAGTGAGTAGTTGGTAGTGGGTCGTGGGTAGTGAGTAGTGTGGTGTGTGATCAGTAGTGGGTAAGGGGACGTGGGTATCGGGTAGTGGATAGTGTGCAGTGGGTAGTGGGCAGTGGGTAATGACTAGTGACTAGTGAATAGTGGGTAGTGAGTGGTGAGAAGTGAAAAGTGAGTAGTGGGTTGTGAGCAGTGGGTAGTTGGTAGTGGGTAGTGGGTAGCGGGTAGTGAACAGTGAGCAGTGAGTGACGCGTAGTGAGTCTCGAGAAGTGAATGGTGCGCAGTGAACAGCGGGGACTTCGTAGTGAGTAGTGAGTAGCGAGTAGAGGGTAGGGAGCAGCGGGTAGTGGGTAGCGTGTAGTGGGTATGGAGTAGTGGGCAGGCAGTAGTGGGTGACCGAGTAGTGTGTAGTGTGGAGTATGGGGTAGTGTGTATGGAATATGAATAGTGCATATGGAGTAGTGTGTAGTGCGTATGGAGTAGTGAGTATGGAGTAGTGAGTAGGGTAGTTAGTTGTCAGCAGTGTGCAGCGAGCAGTGAACAATGGGTAGTGGGTGGTGAGTAGTGAGAAGGGGGGGAGAGTAGTGGGTAGCGAGTAGGGGGTAGTGAGTTGTGGAAATCAGGTGGTGAGTACTGGGTAGTGGGTAGCGAGTAGTGAGTAGTGGGTAGTGAGGAGTGAGTAGTGGGTAGTGCGTAGTGAGTAGTGGGTGTTGCGTAGTGAGTATCAAGCTGTGAGTGATGCCTAGTGAGTAGTGGGAACAGGGCAATGAATTGTAACTACTGCGCAGTGGGTAGTGAATGGTGAGAAGAGAAAAGTTGGTAGTGGGATGCGAGCAGTGCGCAGTAGGTAATGGGTAATGGATAGCGGGTAGTGAATCGTGCGACGGGAAAGGCGAGTAGTGAGTAGTGGGCAGTGGGAAGAGAGTAGAGGGTAGCGGAACGTGATTAGTGAGCTGTGAGTAGAGAGAAGTGAGTAGTGGGTAGTGGGCAGCGGGTCGCGGGTAGTGTGCAGTGAGTAGTGAGTGTTGGGTAGTGGGTACCGATAAATGCGTACTGACTGAGCAGAGAATAGAGAGTAGAGAGTAGTGGGTAATGAGCAGTGGGTAGTGAGAAGTGAGTAGTGAGTAGTGCGTAGTGAATAGTGGGTATTGTGTAGTGAGTACCAAGCTGTGAGTGATGGCTAGTGAGTAATGGGAAGTGGGCAATGAATAGTAACTAAAGCGCAGTGGGTAGTGAATGGTGAGAAGTGAAGAGTTGGTAGTGGGTTGGGAGCAGTGGGTCGTAGGTAATGGGTAATGGGTAGCGGGTAGTGAACCGTGCGGCGGGAAAGGCGAGTAGTCGGTAGTGGGTAGTGGGAAGAGAGTAGAAAGTAGCGGAACGTGAGTAGTGAGTCGTGAGTAGAGGGAAGTGAGTAGTGGGTAGTGGGTAGTGGGTCGCGGGTAGTATGCAGTGAGTAGTGAGTGCTGGGTAGTGGGTGCCGAAAAGTGCGTCCTGACTGAGCAGAAAGTAGAGAGTAGTGAGTAGAGAGAAGTGAGCAGTGGGCAGTGAGTAGTGAGCAGTGAGTAGGGATTAATGAAAAGTGGGTAGTGGGCCGTGCGTAGTGGGTCGTGAATAGTGCGTGGTGAGTAGTGAGCAGTGAGTAAGAAGTGAGTGGTGGGATGTGGAAAATGATCACCTCGTAATGAATAGTGAACAGTGGATGGTGGCTTGTGGGTAGCGGGCAGTGGGACATAGGTAGTTGGCACTGGGTAGTGGGTATGAATAGGGGGTATTGGGAAGTGAGCAGTGGGTAGTGAGTAGTGAGCCGCGAGCAGTGAGTAGTGAGTTGTAAGTCGTGGGTACTGGGTAGCGGGTAATGTAGTGGGTAGTGAGGAGTGAGTAGTGAGAAGTGAGTAGTAGGCAGTGAGTAGTAAGGCATGAGTACTTGATACTGAGTAGTGAGCATTGTTTGATGATCAGCGGGTAGAGAGTAGTGGAAAGTGAGGGGTGAGTGGCGGGTCGAGCGTGGTGAGTAGTGGCTAGTGAGTAGTGAGTAGGGGTAGTGGGTATTGACTAGTGATTAGTAAGAAATGAGTAGCGGGTAGTGGGTAGTGCGTAGTGGGTCGTGGGTAGTGAGTAGTGGGTCGTGGGTAGTGAGTAATGTGGCGTGTGATGAGTAGTGGGTAGTGAGAAGTGGGTAGCGGGTAGTGGGTAGTGTGCAGTGAGTAGTGGGAAGTGAGTAATTACTAGCGGCTAGTGCGTAGTGGGTAATGAGTGGTGAGAAGTGAAAAGTGAATCGTGGGTTGTGATTACTGGGTAGTTGGTAGCGGGTAGTGGGTAGCGGGTAGTGGATCGTGAGCAGTGGGTGGTGCGTAGTGGGTCTCGAGAAGTGAATGGTGCGTAGTGAATAGCGAGGCGTGCGTAGTGAGTAGTGAGTAGTGGGTAGTGGGTAGTGAGTAGTGAATGATGGATCGTTGGTAGTGGGTAGTGGGTAGCGGGAAGTGGGTAGTGAGTAGTGCGTTGTGAGCAGTGGGTCGTGTGTAGTGAGAAGTGCGTAGTGGGTAGTGGGTAGTGAGAAGTGAGAAGTGAGTAGTGGGTAGCGAATAGTGCGTAGTCGGTAGTAAGTAGCCAGTAGTGGGTAGTGGGTTGTGGGTAGCGAGTAGTGGGCAGCGGGGCGAGGGTAGTGGGTAGTGACTAATATGTACCGACGCCAGCTGACGTAGACAGCGGCTGAATCCTGCCCCCCAAAAAAAAGAACCCACCTTCATAAAAAAGGGGACGCCGACAAGGCTGCGACGACGACCACGACGACCACGACGATGGCGACGACGATGATGAAGACGACAACGATTACACCTCAATTTGGCACCATAAGGCCGTAGCCCGTCCTCATAAACAGGGGTACCCCGACGGGGCTGTGTGTGTGCGCGGTGTACTCTACGTGGTGTGTTCTACGTGGTGTGGTCTGCGTGGTGTTTTCGTGTGGCGTGCGACGCCCACACGCACAAACAAAACAAAACACGCGCGCGCGAACAGACACGCACACACACAACACACATGCAGACACGCACAAGCACACGAACACAC
>CAUYUJ010012525.1:109968-122468 GCA_963575745.1 Prorocentrum cordatum | reverse complement strand
GTGTGGCCACCGTTCAGAGGCCCGTCTCGTGGCGGCGGCGGCGGAGCCACCGGCCGCGGCCGTGGCAGAGGCCGCGGTGCCCAAGGCAAAGGCCGAGGGCTCCAGCCCCCAGATGCCCCAGATCACCCAGGAGATGATCACGGGGGCCGCGGCAGAGGGCAGGGCCCCTGCCCAGTCTTGCCAGTCGCCGACGGCGACAACGACAGCTTCGACGAGGGCGTCGGCGCGGACGTCGGCGCGGACTTCCCTGAGGAGGGCCCCGACGTCGACGGCCTCGGCGGCGACAGCGACGACGACAGCCTGGACGAGGGCGCCATCGCGGCGGACCCTGGCAGCCTTGGCATGGCGACGAGGGGGGGGGAGGAAGCGGAGGAGAAGATTTGAACACATTTCGGGTTCGCCAACTGGCCCGATGTGGGTTCAGTTCCCTTTTGGATGCCGTGCTGGCACTTCTAGTATTTCAAATAAAAAAACAACAAGTGGGGATGGGCAAAACCGAAGAGGAGGGGCGAAGAATGGCGGATAGAGAGAGTGAACAAGAGGAGTGCATGATGAGGAAGGTAAGGATGATAAGGAGGACGACGAGGAACAAGGAGAGAGGGGGAGGACGAGGATGATGAGGAAAAGGGTTAGGCTAGCGGCTTGCAGCTAACAGCCACCAAGCGTTTCTCCCCCATTCTCACCCTTTGCTGGCACGTTCCTTTTTCGCTTCGCCCTCCTTGTCCTCCTCTGCCCCTCCTCGTCGTCCTCGCCCTTCTCCCACTCAACAATCAATAGTGCTCCGCTGCCCCTCCTCCCTGGTCACCCCTATCCCCTTCTCTGATTAGTTTTCTCTTCCACTCCAGTGGCGTCGGAGGTGATCGACGACTTGGCCGCCCAGGCCCTGGCCGACGACGCCCATCTCTTCATGAGTGATTCCGCACAGTCGGGGGGAGGGGAGAGGGGCAGTGTGCATTTGCTTGCTTCCTCTGAGGCGCGCGTCTTCTCCTCCCTGCTCCCTCCTCCCTCCTCCGTATGAGGCGCGCGTCTCCTCTCTCCGTCCTCCCTCCTCCATTTGAGACGCGTGTGTCCTTCCTCCCGCCCCTTTAGGCGCGCGCCTCCTCCCTGCTTCCTCTGGGGCGCGCGTCTCCTCTTCCCTCCTCCCTCTGAGGCGCGCGTCTCCTCCCTCCGTCCTCCATCTGGGACGCGCGTGGCATCCCTCCTCCCCTTTAGGCGTGCGCCTCCTCCCTGCTTCCTCTGAGGCGCGCGTCTCCTCCTCCCTGCTCCCTCCTCCCTCCTCCCTCTGAGGCGCGCATCTCCTCCCTCCGTCCTCCCTCCTCCATGGCGAGGGAAGGACCAAATGACGCTAGCAGAGGAGACGCACGTTCTGAGCGTGCGCAGTGTTCGCACCTCTGTCCAGGTATGTAATCTCGAGCTGCCCCCGCGTTGGACAACACAATCTCGAGTTGTCTCAAGTTGCCCGAGCGCTGGACATCGTACTCCCGATCCGCCCCGCATGGATGCAGCGAGGCACTGCGCATCCCACTACCATGCCTGCAGTCTGCACATCCTGGCCTACGACGCCACACCACGGTGCACCGCGACACCGCACCACACCGCGGGACACCGCTGGGCACCAGGACGCCGCGCAAACCAGCACAAACAACAAACAGCAGAGAGGAGGTGCGCGCCTAACATGGAGGAGGATGCCACGCGCGTCTTAGACGGAGGAGGGGGGACGGAGGGAGGAGACGCGCGCCTCAGAGTGAGGAGGGAGGAGGGAGCAGGGAGGAGGAGACGCGCGCCTCAGAGGAAGCAGGGAGGAGACGCGCGCCTAAAGGGGTGGAGGGATGCCACGCGCGTCTCAGAGGGAGGAGGGAGGACGGAGGGAGGAGACGCGCGCCTCAGAGGGAGGATAGAGGAGGGAGCAGGGAGGAGGAGACGCGCGCCTCAGAGGAAGCAAGGATGAGACGCGCGCCTCAGAGGAAGAGGGAACACTATTGAGGCATACGGGGCCATCTTGGGCCATCTTGGGAGTAATCTTGGACTTATTGAGGCGGTCTGGGGTCCATCTTGGGCTATATTGGACGCCCCAACTACCTGCGAACCGCCCCGTTCAGGTCCAGGGGAGGGGGTAATGGGGGGTGGGCAAACCATTCCCCGAAGGAGAAGAGGGAGGGGTGGATGTAAGAGAACACGTTGTAAGCCACCTTCGATCACAAGTTTCGTGGGACTGCAGTTGTTATTTCTTATGGGGGGGCTGGGAGATCGTGCGACGACCAGTGCAGCGTGGCGACCGACGAGGTGGTCTCGACGGAGCACTCGCCGTCGGCAGGGTGTGGGCCAGGGGAGGGCTCCGACAGCGACGGGCAGCCGCCGCCTGAGCTTCCTGTGCCTGTGTCCGTTGAGCCCGATTCTTTTCCTCCAGCTCCTGCTCCTCCTCCTCCTCCTCCTCCTCCTCCTCCTCCTGCTGCTCCTCCTCCTCCGCCTCCAGTTGCGGCGGCTGCACCAAGCAGCCGCGGAGGCGATAGGGAGGCACGCGCCTGGTGTTTGGAAGTCCCTGGTGGCCAGATCAAAGCTTATAAGAAGGGTGAGAATTTAGTGGCTCGTTGCACGAACTGTGACCACGGTAAATGTGAGCTCACTCGGAAAGCAGTCC
Organism: Prorocentrum cordatum; assembly: GCA_963575745.1. Lineage (NCBI taxonomy): Eukaryota > Dinophyceae > Prorocentrales > Prorocentraceae > Prorocentrum > Prorocentrum cordatum. Next base: position 119,830 of record CAUYUJ010012525.1, on the reverse strand, counting down.
GACGACGGAACTTGCCACCAGGAAGTTATCACCAACAGGGTAGACCCGTAGGCATGTTGGTGGCGTGGCTCGCCAAAGGCGGTTGCGACAGAAAGTTTGATCATTGGACGCCAGACAATGTTGCCCCCCCTTTTCATGAGAGAGTTGCTGGCCGTGATTATGTGAAAGCATTGGCCGATGCTGGCAATGCGCAGGCCCAGGGCATTCTCAGTTTCGAGCGTCCTGTAGACCCAGCGTTCGAGGGCGAGGAGCCCGCCTTATGTCCTTGAGAGTGAGCTCACAGCTCACGTTGAACTTTGAGTTGAACTGTATCAATTCAGCTTTGTACTGTAGCAAGCAGGGCATTCCTCCTCCTCATCGGCCGTCTCCGTCTCCTCATTCTCCTTCTCATCCCCCTATCCCTCAGGGGCCAGCCACAGCAACCATCAATTCCCCCATCCCTTCCTCGATCCATTCCCCCATCCATTCCCTCAGATCCTGGAGCAGCGGTGGCCCGTTCCCCCGTCCCTTCCTCCTCTTCCTTCTCCCTATCCGCACCCCATCCCACCCATATCACCCCTGCCCCCCGTCACATTGCTCTCAGCCCCGTCCCCGCCACGCAAACAAGTAGATGAGATGACCTGAAGAAGATGGGTGACCTGGGACAGGAGGGCAGGAAGAGGGAGGAGGAGGAGGAGGAGGAACAGGATGAGGAGGAGGGAGAAGGATGAGGGGCGGAGGCAGAGACGGAGGAGGATGGGAGGAGGACGAGGAGAAGGGGAGGAGGAGGAGGGGAGAGAGGAGAACGAGAAGGTGAGGAGGAGGATGAGGGGAGAAGGGTGAGTAGGATGGGAGACAGAGAGGAAGGACGACGTGATGAGGAGGAGCGGAGGAAGAGGAGGAGGAGGAGGGAGGAGGAGGAGGATAAGGAGAAGAGGAGGGAGGATGGAGGAGAGGGGAGGGAAGGAAGGAGGCGGAGGAGGGGAGGGGGGAGGAGGATGAGAAAGATGATGGTGAGGGAGAGGCTATGCACTATGCACCGACGGACGCGACCACTTGAAGTGGTCCACTGCACATCGTTGCGGGGGGGAGGGTCAAAAAAGTGGTCCCAAACATATTGCAATGATATTGTTTTTTACTCGCCCGAGGTGCAGTGCACCTCGCTGCGGGGAGTGCTTCCAACAAAGAAGTGCACTGGGCTTCGTGTCTTCGCAAGGTGCGCCGACAATGTGCTGCAACCCTGCCGAGCGATGGCTCCCAAACGAAAACATCGCGTCGATCAACCTACATTGCCCAACAGATGTCGCACAAGCGTGGGCGCAATCGCCACGAAAGACAACTACACACCATCACAAACGGCACATCCAACCGACACAATGTAGCACAAACTCGGCAACAACGATGTCGCAACGATGTCGCAAAGAGCTCGCAACGAGCTCGCAAAGAGCTCGCAAAGAGCTCGCAACGAGCTCGCAAAGAGCTCGCAAAGAGCTCGCAAAGAGCTCGCAAAGAGCTCGCAAAGATGTCGCACCGATGTTGCAACGGTGTCAGTTTTAGGAGAACAGCCTCATAGGTTTCAACATTTGTCAAACAGCTGTATCACTTTTCTATCTTGTTTAGTCACATGTTTCTGACTGTGTCAAACATAGTTAACACAAGTTCTGGATGTGTGTGCAGGCATATGCTCTGGGATTGTTCAATCAGTTTACATACGCCGAGCCATAAACGATGCCCCCGACGAGTTGCCCTGATAAAGGAAATGGGGGAGCAGACAGCGGAAACACGGTCAGGGACCATTCTGACCCTACGAGGGGGGGAAAGGAAAGGGAGATCAATCGGAGGATGCTGAGGAAGAGAGATCGGAGGAGGAAGAGGACGAGGAAGAGGAGGAGGAGGAGGAGGAAGACAAGGAGGAGGAGGGGAGAGAAAGTGGAGGACGAGGAGGATGAGGAAGAGGTGGGGAAGGGGGAGGATGGAGGAGTGAGGAGGAAGAATCGGCGGAGGAGGAGGAGAAGGATGAGGATGAATACAATAGCTTCTTGGAAAAAAAATATAAAAAAGAAGAAGAGAAAAAAAAAAAGAAGAAAAAAAAGATAAAAAAAAAAAGTAAAGAAAAAAAAAACAAAACAAAGAAGAAAAAATAGAGGCAAAAAAGGCGTCTGGGGGGCCTGGTAACCACTCAGAAACGTAACGTCGTGTTCTAGTGCTTGCCCCTCTTGGGGCCGTCTAGGTTCCCTCAGGGGCATTCGTGGTCCTTATTGGGCGTTCCTGGGGCCGTCTGGGGCGCCCATGAAGGCTCCGAGAGGGCCCCAAGAGAGCCCCAGGAAGGTCCAAGTCCAAGAGGACCCAAAACGAGCACCAAGAGGGCCCACTCAGCAACATATAAGGTGTGTCTGGGGTTTCCTCCTCTTGGGGCTGGGTTGGGCCCCATCAGGGGCCTTCTAGGGCGCCTCTTTGGGTGCTCCCAGGGCAGTCTTGGGCGCGTAGGGAGGCTCCCAGAGGGCCCCAGGAGAGCCCTGAGAGGGACCCACGAGTGCCTGACTAGGGGCCCGCGGAGGCCCACTCAGAAACATATACTAGTTGCATGGGGCTCACCCTTCTTGGGGCCGCTGCGGGCCCCTCTGCGGGTGGCTCTTGCCTCCGAGAATCCTCAAGCGAGCCCCAAGAGGGTTCCAAGAGGGCCTGAAGAAGGGCCCACGAGGGCCCATTCAGACACATGTAATATTAGTATGGTGCGTCTCCCTCTTGTGCCCTCCTCGGCCGCTCTTGGGCCCTCTTGGGCCAATTGGAAGCTGTCTTCCGCTCCCGATGGGTTTTGTCGATGGTTGGTAAGCGGGAGGGGCAGACCCGTACCCGAAGGGGGATAGGGAGGACTGGAAGAGGAACCGCCCTACACACCTGTTGGTGGGATACCCTGCCCCGTCGGCCACCTGTCACCCTAAACAATTGTTGGTGGGGGTACCCTGCCCCGTCTCCGTGGTTTTGGACATGTTGGCTCCGATCTCTCAGGTTGGCCAGTCTTTGCGATCAGTTTAACGTCTTGGAGTCGCCTCCGCGCTCCAGATTGCGCGATGTCGGCCCGTGGCTCGCCCAACCTTCACAAAATGACGAAGAAGCAGCTCATCGATCACGTGCAGCACCTAAACAAGGAACTCAAAGCAGAGAAGCAGATCACCAAACAACACCAGAAGTTCACGATCGGTATTGTTCGCGTGGTGGCCGCGAACGACACTGGTGTGGTCGCCAAGGCGAAATATGAGCTCCTGAAAAAGCGCAAGGTTTCGGAGAGTGGCAGCCAGACGACGATCACGCCCCTGGGCAGGCTCACTAAGTTGATGCCGCACACGCCTGTCATCGAGCTTGGCCCCCCCTCGTCGGCCAAGAGTCCCAAGAAGTTGAGGCAGTTGACTGCCCGCTGAGCGGTGTAGCACGGTGCTTGAGGACTCGGAGTAGAATCGGGTAGTGCAGGGGGGGACGGGGGGGCGGTGAGGAAGGGAGGATGGGCTGGGGGGCAAGGGTGGGGAGGACAATGGCGACAAAAGGGGAAGGCTGGCGCAGAGCACGGGGTAAACGGACGCAAATGAGATGCGACTGTCGACAGGGTTGGTGGAGGAGGTAAGATAGGTGAGAGGTTAGGATATAGGTAGATGGAGGAGGTAAGATAGGAAAGAGGTTATACATGTAGGTGGAGGCCAGGTCAGGAAGGGAGCACGAGGGGTGCGGTGAGGTACGGGAGGTGACGAGACGAGGACGGAGGATGTACGATAAGCAACGGTGTTATACGATAGCGGAGGAACCGACGAGAGGTACAATGAGGGAAAGGGCAGCGTTGCCTGCAGCTCTCTGCCGCTCTTTCTGCACGGCCGCCGTTCGGCGGGTGGGCCAGAACGTGACGTTCGAGGCCGCCCCGCGGGCACAGCTTTGCTCCGCGCGCCGCGCGTGCGTCGGACAGGGCGCATCGTCGTCGCCAACGCCACATGTAGGTGGAGGCCAGGTCAGGAAGGGAGCACGAGGGGTGCGGTGAGGTACGGGAGGTGACGAGACGAGGACGGAGGATGTACGATAAGCAACGGTGTTATACGATAGCGGAGGAACCGACGAGAGGTACAATGAGGGAAAGGGCAGCGTTGCCTGCAGCTCTCTGCCGCTCTTTCTGCACGGCCGCCGTTCGGCGGGTGGACCAGAACGTGACGTTCGAGGCCGCCCCGCGGGCACAGCTTTGCTCCGCGCGCCGCGCGTGCGTCGGACAGGGCGCATCGTCGTCGCCAACGCCATCGTCGACGTCGTCGTAGTCGACGTCGTCGTCGCCAACGTCATCGTCGACGTCGTCGGCTACGACAACGTCGACGTCGACGGCGACGACGGCCATGTCGACTATGACGATGACGCCGTCAACGGGGGCGACGCCGACGACAACGACGACGTCGACGTCGTCGGCGATGCCGACGACGACGTCGACATCGTCGTAGCCGACGTCGTCGTCGCCGACGCGTCATCGCCGACGTCGCCGCCGTCGTCGTCGCCGATGTCATCGGCGCCGACGTCGGCGACGACGTCGACTACGACGAAATCGACGACGTGTGGTCGTCGCCGTTTTGGGGCCACCGTCGACCGTGATGCCTCAAGAGCCCATCGGAAGCGAAACAACAAAAAACAAGCAACACCGATGTGCCTTAGGTATGTGAGCTGTGGTGGCATCTTGGGGGGGTCATTGGAGGGTTGAGCAGGCACTTGAAACGATTTTTGGGGCCGCTCTGAGGACTCGTGGATGTCTGTCGGATGCTAACTTGGGCCATCTTGAAGTATCTGGAGCCATCTTGGAGCGTCGACTAGATCAGGGCGCGCTGTTGTCGCCAACGTCGTCGTCGACGTCGGCACCTCTTGACGGAGGGTGGCCGTCAACAAATGCCTCCTGGCGGCCGACGGGCCGTAACTCATCCTTCCCTCTTGGGCCTCTCTTGGGGCTTCGCTCACCCCCACTAGGGGTACCCCAGTAACAGCCGCCCGAACTCTTCGAGCCTCGCCCCAAGAGGGGCCCAAGAGGGGAGGATGAGGTGCGGTTCGTCGGCCCGAGGGCCGACGAATCGTACTCACCCTCCCCTCTGAGGCCCTTCTTTGGGCCTCGCTGTCGTCGTCGACGACGGCGACGATGCGACTACGACGACGACGACGTCAACGGAGACGACGCCGATGACAACGACGACGTCGACGGCGATGGCGGCGACGTCAACGTCGACGTAGCCGACGTCGTCATCGCCGACGTCGTCGTCGGATGTCGTCGGCGCCGACGTCGACGACCTTCGTCGACTACGACGGCGCCGACCACGACCACGACGACGACGACGACGACGTCGACTACGACGATGTCGAACATCAACAGCGACGACGTTTCGGCCTCTTGGGGCGTCCTTGGGGATCCTCGTGGCAATTTGTCGCCGTCCTAGGGACTTGGGCCATTGGTCCCCCCATGTGCCATCTTGGGATACGTTAACCCACTTGGGATGTCGTGTGCTCTCTGAGGCTGTCTGGAGGCCATCTTACCGTGGGAAGGCTCACCTGCCCTCTGAAAGGAAATACTGCGGTGAAACGAGGAAGCGCTGTAAACTAGGTCACCAGGTCACCCCCAGAGGCGCGGGGATAACCACGCTTCGCGCGTCGCGGCCTGGGCCAGAGCGAGCGTCGGTTTCCCAATGGGGGCGGCGTGAAGGCGCGAGGGCGCGAAGATAACCGCGCGTCGCGGGGCGCGATGCGCGAAGTTAGGCGGCCTACGTAACCGCCTCCGCCCAGCGGGTTCGTGGGATTAGCAGCCACATAGCGTCGACGCCATCCGTGGCCATCTGTGGCTCTTCTGAAGTTGCTTCCGTGCGTCCCCGAGCTGTGCACACTATCACCTTGCCAACCGTGCGTTGCCACCTGTTTCGCACGTCTCGGGGTACCTGGCACTCATGGGGAAACGCGCTGTCGGCGCGGAGCAACACAAAGGTGGAAAGGTTCGAAAAGGTGTGAGAAAACCAGCAGTCGAGTCAGACAGTGAGTCGAGTGGGCGGCAGCGTGGTGGACGGCGTCCGTCTGGTTCAGGTTTGGAGCATTGCGACAGTTGCCCAGCAAACAGCCAGGATGTTAATTTTGCCAAGGCGGACAACTTGCCAAACGCGTCCCGCAGACAGTGCACAGAGTGTTACTGGTTGTGGACTCCTTTGGCATCAATCATGACATACAAGCAGTTCGCAGCCAAAATCAAGAACGACGAGGCTTTCAAGATGAGGGCTAAGATTGCCAGGGAGGCCCAAAACGCGTTGAAGGATGTGGCATCGCCAGCTGACTTGGCGGCAGGCAGCAAGGTTTGTCTCGCCCAACCCAGAGAGAGTGCAGGCACAAAAACGATGCTAGGAGTCAGGCTCAGTCGCAAGGGCGAGCTCATCCAAGGCAAGAGCACCAGCCTGAAGGTTGGAGACGCCACGTTCACAACAAAGCAGCTGGGCTTGGAGAGCACGTATGTCGAAATGCCTGACTGCGGGTTCGGCCAGGAGATGAAGGGTTGGCTTATCGGGTCGTCGGGCGAGCAGAATATGCAGGTGGAGGTCTTCTACCAGACGGCCGCAGGGGATGGGGAAGGGACGCCCAATGATCACCCCACCATGGACCATGTCGGAGTGGCACACCCAGGTCATTATCTCCAGGACTGTCGTACCCCTCATCGCTAGTGTCATCAACGTCCTCATCAGCATCGACATCGCCATCTTGCAATCTTCAACTGCATCATCACCTTCCTCCTCATCATCCGGTTCCCGCTCCCCTTCCCCCTGGCTTCTCATCCTCCGCCCCCCCTTCTCCCTCCGTTGTTCCTCAAGTCATTATTCCACCTCTGCCTCCTCATCTTCCTCCTCCTCCTCCTCCTGCTCCCCCCTCCTCCTCCGCCTCCACCGTCTCCTCCTCCTCCTCCCCCTCCTGCTTCATTCCCCTCCTCCTCCCCCTCCTCCTCAGGCTCATCCTCATCCCCATCATCCCCGTCTCGTCCTCCTCCTCCGCTTCCTCTTCCTCCTCCTCTTCCCTTCCCCTCTTCCGCTCACCTTATCTGTTCGTTTTCGTGATGGCGACGGGGTGGCGGGGGGGGGGGTGGCAAGGGGGGAAGGGGTACGATGGGGGGATGGGGTGCGGAGATAGAGACGGAGTGGGGGAAGGCAGGGATGCAAAAAGGGCGGCGGGGAGAGAGAACGGGACGGTAGAGGACGAGAAGAGGATAATAAGGAGGAGGGGCATTAGCAACTAAGGGCGCGGATGAGAAGGGCAACGGTGACGGGGGACGAACGCAAACAGGATGCCGCCTCGTTGCCGCCTCTTGCGCTGGGCGGGTCTGTAGTGGTTTGGTTGCCGCCCGTGCCGCCTCGGTGTCGCCTCGTTGCCGCTCCGCGCGGTGGTTGGGTGGCTCCGCCGAGGATTCGATTCGCCGTGATGGATGCGTTGACCCGTGGCTGTGGCGGGCTCAAGCTGTGGGTGTCCTCGCTCGCCCGCCCGTTGCGGGGCGGGGGCATGTTGCGTCCCCACTGCCAGCGTGAGCGCCCGCCACCTGCGAAAGCCACCCCCTGCCAGCCGCCACCTGGCTTTGGCAAGATCCCCTACGTGCCGCCGCTTGGCCGCCATGTCCCACCGCCCGCCAAGGCGCTTCGGCCTCGACCACCGCCAAAGCCGCCGCCTGAGTCGATCGTGGTCATTGCGGCCCAGACAGCGAAAGCTGTCGCGACTCCGAAGGCGCCCGTGCAGGCAAAGCCCGAGGGGCCCGAGGTGGGCCATGGCGATGCCGCGGCCGAGAAGGCTGCTGAGGAACCTGATGAACGCTCTGCCAAACGCCAGCGGCTCGAGCCGCTCCAGGAGGCGGACGCGGATGGCAGCGCGGGCGTCGACTGGGTGCAGCAGCCCCTTGGCGTCCTTGGCTTTGGCGCCGACCTACCCGATTCGACTGAGCTTCCCACCTGGTGGGGCAGCGTGGCGGCAGCGCATCGGCACATGGAGGAGGAATACAATCGCGGCTTCGAGGCGTACTTCAGCGCGCGCGTCGCCTGGAGGGCGTTCGCCGACGCGATGCGCGCCGCGGGGCAGGACGAAGAGCTCACGATCGCTGAGGGGCTCTACAAAGAGATGTGGGAAACGCGGGTCGACCAGGTTGTGGGTTGTTGGGGGCCACCACCTTGCCTGCGACCACCATTAGCCCATGGCTTCATGGTGGCCGCGGGCAGGTTTACGTGCTTCATGATCCCGCCCTGTAGGCGGAGGATCTCTTTGACGCTTGGGACGCCATGGCCCAGGCCGAGCGGGTCGCGCAGCCCGCTGCTCCCTGAGGAGCGCTCAGTCTTGCACAAACTGAGGAGGGATCGCGGTGGAGGAAAGGAGGAGGCGACATGAGGAGAAGGAGGATGAGGAAGAGAACAATGATGCTGATGATGAGGAGGAGGGTGATGGATGTCGCAATATAATACATGTTGGTCCCTGGAAGCTTCGCGCATTCCCCACAGCCCCTCCCGAAACGCTGCCCAAGCAAGCCGCATAGAACACGGAAATGGGTAAGGAGGATGATGAGGGTGCATGTTGGGAGGGATGGGGGGCGGGGGGGGGAGGGCCAGGAGCTTGGGATTTCCAGGATAAGGAACAGAGGAGCAGCGGTCCATCCTTCCCCCATTCCCACCCTAAACGCGGAGAGGGGGGGGGGGGGGACAACTGGTAACAGAACGCGAGGGGAAGGGAACGCGGCGACGCGCAGCCCGCCTGCTTCCTGGGCTGACCCCCCCCTCCTCCCCGCCATGATCGATGTCTGGACCCCTCCGACAGAGCCGTCGGTGGAGCTACGCTTAGTGGATCTCCGTATGTGGCCATCGCCGATTGTTCGCTCACACGTCTGGGATAGTGAGGGTGCGACCACCACTTATGAATGGACCGCTCGCGTCTACGTGCATATACACATATATATATATATATATATATATATAGATATATACATATGCACACACGTGTGCATTGAAGACGCCTAATACGGCTATCATTGCCGCTCCCTGCTTTTTGGAAACGCCTGTGTGGCCAAACGTTTGGGCAGCGCTGTATCAAACCATTCCACGGCCTGCTTCCCCAGCTGGCGTGAAACTGGTGTTTTGGACACACTTGGGGAAGCAACGGTGGAGAGGGGGGAGGAAGAGTGGCCAAGGAAGGGCGGATGGCGTATTGAAGTATCCTGGTGTTCCTGGGCCTCATGCCGTTATCGGGCCCCCACACGGCCCCCAAAGGGCCCAAGCGGGCCCAAGAGCGGCCGAAGAGGGCTCAACAGGGAGACGCGCCAGAACGATGTTACATGTTCCTGAGTGGGCCCTCTGGGGCCCCTCTCGAGGCCCGTGGAGCTCCTCGGAGCCAGGAGTTCACTAGAGGGGCCCTAGACGGCCCTTAAGAGCGGGAAGCACCAGACACATGTTATGTTTCTGAATGGGCCCTCTTGGGCCCTCGTCATGCTCTCTTGCAGCCCTCTCAGGGCTCTCTTGGGGCCCTCTCGGGGCCTCCTTACGCGCCCAAGACTGCCCTAGAAGCACCCAAAGAGGCGCCCAAGAGTGCCCCTGAGGGACACACGGCAGCCCCAAGAGGAGGACACCCCAGACCCATGTTATAGTTTGCGGAGTTGGCCCTATTGGGTTTTGGGCTTCTTTGGGCCCTCTTGAGCCCTCTTGTGGCCCTCTTGGGGCTGCCTCTCGGAGCCTTCGTGGGCGCCCAAGACGGCCCCAGGAATGCCCGAGGAGGGCCCAAGAGTGCCCCAGAGGGAACCTAGACGGCCCCACAAGGGGGAAGCCCCAGAACAAATTAGATGCTTCTGGGTGGCTACCTGAAGCTTTTTTGGACGATCAGGAGG
>CAUYUJ010012525.1:102500-109868 GCA_963575745.1 Prorocentrum cordatum | reverse complement strand
TTGCAATGATATTGTTTTTTACTCGCCCGAGGTGCAGTGCACCTCGCTGCGGGGAGTGCTTCCAACAAAGAAGTGCACTGGGCTTCGTGTCTTCGCAAGGTGCGCCGACAATGTGCTGCAACCCTGCCGAGCGATGGCTCCCAAACGAAAACATCGCGTCGATCAACCTACATTGCCCAACAGATGTCGCACAAGCGTGGGCGCAATCGCCACGAAAGACATCTACACACCATCGCAAACGGCACATCCAACCGACACAATGTAGCACAAACTCGGCAACAACGATGTCGCAACGATGTCGCAAAGAGCCCGCAAAGAGCTCGCAAAGAGCTCGCAAAGAGCTCACAAAGAGCTCGCAAAGAGCTCGCAAAGAGCTCGCAAAGAGCTCGCACAGAGCTCGCAAATATGTCGCACCGATGTTGCAACGGTGTCAGTTTTATGAGAACAGCCTCATAGGTTTCAACATTTGTCAAACAGCTGTATCACTTTTCTATCTTGTTTAGTCACATGTTTCTGACTGTGTCAAACATAGTTAACACAAGTTCTGGATGTGTGTGCAGGCATATGCTCTGGGATTGTTCAATCAGTTTACATACGCCGAGCCAGAAACGATGCCCCGACGAGTTGCCCTGATAAAGGAAATGGGGGAGCAGACAGCGGAAACACGGTCAGGGACCATTCTGACCCTACGAGGGGGGGAAAGGAAATGGAGATCAATCGGAGGATGCTGAGAAGGAGAGATCGGAGGAGGAAGAGGACGAGGAAGAGGAGGAGGAGGAGGAGGAAGACAAGGAGGAGGAGGGGAGAGAAAGTGGAGGACGAGGAGGATGAGGAAGAGGTGGGGAAGGGGGAGGATGGAGGAGTGAGGAGGAAGAATCGGCGGAGGAGGAGGAGAAGGATGAGGATGAATACAATAGCTTCTTGGAGCGTCTGGGGGGCCTGGTAACCACTCAGAAACGTAACGTCGTGTTCTAGTGCTTGCCCCTCTTGGGGCCGTCTAGGTTCCCTCAGGGGCATTCGTGGTCCTTATTGGGCGTTCCTGGGGCCGTCTGGGGCGCCCATGAAGGCTCCGAGAGGGCCCCAAGAGAGCCCCAGGAAGGTCCAAGTCCAAGAGGACCCAAAACGAGCACCAAGAGGGCCCACTCAGCAACATATAAGGTGTGTCTGGGGTTTCCTCCTCTTGGGGCTGGGTTGGGCCCCATCAGGGGCCTTCTAGGGCGCCTCTTTGGGTGCTCCCAGGGCAGTCTTGGGCGCGTAGGGAGGCTCCCAGAGGGCCCCAGGAGAGCCCTGAGAGGGACCCACGAGTGCCTGACTAGGGGCCCGCGGAGGCCCACTCAGAAACATATACTAGTTGCATGGGGCTCACCCTTCTTGGGGCCGCTGCGGGCCCCTCTGCGGGTGGCTCTTGCCTCCGAGAATCCTCAAGCGAGCCCCAAGAGGGTTCCAAGAGGGCCTGAAGAAGGGCCCACGAGGGCCCATTCAGACACATGTAATATTAGTATGGTGCGTCTCCCTCTTGTGCCCTCCTCGGCCGCTCTTGGGCCCTCTTGGGCCAATTGGAAGCTGTCTTCCGCTCCCGATGGGTTTTGTCGATGGTTGGTAAGCGGGAGGGGCAGACCCGTACCCGAAGGGGGATAGGGAGGACTGGAAGAGGAACCGCCCTACACACCTGTTGGTGGGATACCCTGCCCCGTCGGCCACCTGTCACCCTAAACAATTGTTGGTGGGGGTACCCTGCCCCGTCTCCGTGGTTTTGGACATGTTGGCTCCGATCTCTCAGGTTGGCCAGTCTTTGCGATCAGTTTAACGTCTTGGAGTCGCCTCCGCGCTCCAGATTGCGCGATGTCGGCCCGTGGCTCGCCCAACCTTCACAAAATGACGAAGAAGCAGCTCATCGATCACGTGCAGCACCTAAACAAGGAACTCAAAGCAGAGAAGCAGATCACCAAACAACACCAGAAGTTCACGATCGGTATTGTTCGCGTGGTGGCCGCGAACGACACTGGTGTGGTCGCCAAGGCGAAATATGAGCTCCTGAAAAAGCGCAAGGTTTCGGAGAGTGGCAGCCAGACGACGATCACGCCCCTGGGCAGGCTCACTAAGTTGATGCCGCACACGCCTGTCATCGAGCTTGGCCCCCCCTCGTCGGCCAAGAGTCCCAAGAAGTTGAGGCAGTTGACTGCCCGCTGAGCGGTGTAGCACGGTGCTTGAGGACTCGGAGTAGAATCGGGTAGTGCAGGGGGGGACGGGGGGGCGGTGAGGAAGGGAGGATGGGCTGGGGGGCAAGGGTGGGGAGGACAATGGCGACAAAAGGGGAAGGCTGGCGCAGAGCACGGGGTAAACGGACGCAAATGAGATGCGACTGTCGACAGGGTTGGTGGAGGAGGTAAGATAGGTGAGAGGTTAGGATATAGGTAGATGGAGGAGGTAAGATAGGAAAGAGGTTATACATGTAGGTGGAGGCCAGGTCAGGAAGGGAGCACGAGGGGTGCGGTGAGGTACGGGAGGTGACGAGACGAGGACGGAGGATGTACGATAAGCAACGGTGTTATACGATAGCGGAGGAACCGACGAGAGGTACAATGAGGGAAAGGGCAGCGTTGCCTGCAGCTCTCTGCCGCTCTTTCTGCACGGCCGCCGTTCGGCGGGTGGACCAGAACGTGACGTTCGAGGCCGCCCCGCGGGCACAGCTTTGCTCCGCGCGCCGCGCGTGCGTCGGACAGGGCGCATCGTCGTCGCCAACGCCATCGTCGACGTCGTCGTAGTCGACGTCGTCGTCGCCAACGTCATCGTCGACGTCGTCGGCTACGACAACGTCGACGTCGACGGCGACGACGACCATGTCGACTATGACGATGACGCCGTCAACGGGGGCGACGCCGACGACGACGTCGACGTCGACGTCGTCGGCGATGCCGACGACGACGTCGACATCGTCGTAGCCGACGTCGTCGTCGCCGACTCGTCATCGCCGACGTCGCCGCCGTCGTCGTCGCCGATGTCATCGGCGCCGACGTCGGCGACGACGTCGACTACGACGAAATCGACGACGTGTGGTCGTCGCCGTTTTGGGGCCACCGTCGACCGTGATGCCTCAAGAGCCCATCGGAAGCGAAACAACAAAAAACAAGCAACACCGATGCGCCTTAGGTATGTGAGCTGTGTTGGCATCTTGGGGGGGTCATTGGAGGGTTGAGCAGGCACTTGAAACGATTTTTGGGGCCGCTCTGAGGACTCGTGGATGTCTGTCGGATGCTAACTTGGGCCATCTTGAAGTATCTGGAGCCATCTTGGAGCGTCGACTAGATCAGGGCGCGCTGTTGTCGCCAACGTCGTCGTCGACGTCGGCACCTCTTGACGGAGGGTGGCCGTCAACAAATGCCTCCTGGCGGCCGACGGGCCGTAACTCATCCTTCCCTCTTGGGCCTCTCTTGGGGCTTCGCTCACCCCCACTAGGGGTACCCCAGTAACAGCCGCCCGAACTCTTCGAGCCTCACCCCAAGAGGGGCCCAAGAGGGGAGGATGAGGTGCGGTTCGTCGGCCCGAGGGCCGACGAATCGTACTCACCCTCCCCTCTGAGGCCCTTCTTTGGGCCTCGCTGTCGTCGTCGACGACGGCGACGATGCGACTACGACGACGACGACGTCAACGGAGACGACGCCGATGACAACGACGACGTCGACGGCGATGGCGGCGACGTCAACGTCGACGTAGCCGACGTCGTCATCGCCGACGTCGTCGTCGGATGTCGTCGGCGCCGACGTCGACGACCTTCGTCGACTACGACGGCGCCGACCACGACCACGACGACGACGACGACGACGTCGACTACGACGATGTCGAACATCAACAGCGACGACGTTTCGGCCTCTTGGGGCGTCCTTGGGGATCCTCGTGGCAATTTGTCGCCGTCCTAGGGACTTGGGCCATTGGTCCCCCCATGTGCCATCTTGGGATACGTTAACCCACTTGGGATGTCGTGTGCTCTCTGAGGCTGTCTGGAGGCCATCTTACCGTGGGAAGGCTCACCTGCCCTCTGAAAGGAAATACTGCGGTGAAACGAGGAAGCGCTGTAAACTAGGTCACCAGGTCACCCCCAGAGGCGCGGGGATAACCACGCTTCGCGCGTCGCGGCCTGGGCCAGAGCGAGCGTCGGTTTCCCAATGGGGGCGGCGTGAAGGCGCGAGGGCGCGAAGATAACCGCGCGTCGCGGGGCGCGATGCGCGAAGTTAGGCGGCCTACGTAACCGCCTCCGCCCAGCGGGTTCGTGGGATTAACAGCCACATAGCGTCGACACCATCCGTGGCCATCTGTGGCTCTTCTGAAGTTGCTTCCGTGCGTCCCCGAGCTGTGCACACTATCACCTTGCCAACCGTGCGTTGCCACCTGTTTCGCACGTCTCGGGGTACCTGGCACTCATGGGGAAACGCGCTGTCGGCACGGAGCAACACAAAGGTGGAAAGGTTCGAAAAGGTGTGAGAAAACCAGCAGTCGAGTCAGACAGTGAGTCGAGTGGGCGGCAGCGTGGTGGACGGCGTCCGTCTGGTTCAGGTTTGGAGCATTGCGACAGTTGCCCAGCAAACAGCCAGGATGTTAATTTTGCCAAGGCGGACAACTTGCCAAACGCGTCCCGCAGACAGTGCACAGAGTGTTACTGGTTGTGGACTCCTTTGGCATCAATCATGACATACAAGCAGTTCGCAGCCAAAATCAAGAACGACGAGGCTTTCAAGATGAGGGCTAAGATTGCCAGGGAGGCCCAAAACGCGTTGAAGGATGTGGCATCGCCAGCTGACTTGGCGGCAGGCAGCAAGGTTTGTCTCGCCCAACCCAGAGAGAGTGCAGGCACAAAAACGATGCTAGGAGTCAGGCCCAGTCGCAAGGGCGAGCTCATCCAAGGCAAGAGCACCAGCCTGAAGGTTGGAGACGCCACGTTCACAGCAAAGCAGCTGGGCTTGGAGAGCACGTATGTCGAAATGCCTGACTGCGGGTTCGGCCAGGAGATGAAGGGTTGGCTTATCGGGTCGTCGGGCGAGCAGAATATGCAGGTGGAGGTCTTCTACCAGACGGCCGCAGGGGATGGGGAAGGGACGCCCAATGATCACCCCACCATGGACCATGTCGGAGTGGCACACCCAGGTCATTATCTCCAGGACTGTCGTACCCCTCATCGCTAGTGTCATCAACGTCCTCATCAGCATCGACATCGCCATCTTGCAATCTTCAGCTGCATCATCACCTTCCTCCTCATCATCCGGTTCCCGCTCCCCTTCCCCCTGGCTTCTCATCCTCCGCCCCCCCTTCTCCCTCCGTTGTTCCTCAAGTCATTATTCCACCTCTGCCTCCTCATCTTCTTCCTCCTCCTCCTCCTCCTGCTCCCCCCTCCTCCTCCGCCTCCACCGTCTCCTCCTCCTCCTCCCCCTCCTGCTTCATTCCCCTCCTCCTCCCCCTCCTCCTCAGGCTCATCCTCATCCCCATCATCCCCGTCTCGTCCTCCTCCTCCGCTTCCTCTTCCTCCTCCTCTTCCCTTCCCCTCTTCCGCTCACCTTATCTGTTCGTTTTCGTGATGGCGACGGGGTGGCGGGGAGGGGGGTGGCAAGGGGGGAAGGGGTACGATGGGGGGATGGGGTGCGGAGATAGAGACGGAATGGGGGAAGGCAGGGATGCAAAAAGGGCGGCGGGGAGAGAGAACGGGACGGTAGAGGACGAGAAGAGGATAATAAGGAGGAGGGGCATTAGCAACTAAGGGCGCGGATGAGAAGGGCAACGGTGACGGGGGACGAACGCAAACAGGATGCCGCCTCGTTGCCGCCTCTTGCGCTGGGCGGGTCTGTAGTGGTTTGGTTGCCGCCCGTGCCGCCTCGGTGTCGCCTCGTTGCCGCTCCGTGCGGTGGTTGGGTGGCTCCGCCGAGGATTCGATTCGCCGTGATGGATGCGTTGACCCGTGGCTGTGGCGGGCTCAAGCTGTGGGTGTCCTCGCTCGCCCGCCCGTTGCGGGGCGGGGGCATGTTGCGTCCCCACTGCCAGCGTGAGCGCCCGCCACCTGCGAAAGCCACCCCCTGCCAGCCGCCACCTGGCTTTGGCAAGATCCCCTACGTGCCGCCGCTTGGCCGCCATGTCCCACCGCCCGCCAAGGCGCTTCGGCCTCGACCACCGCCAAAGCCGCCGCCTGAGTCGATCGTGGTCATTGCGGCCCAGACAGCGAAAGCTGTCGCGACTCCGAAGGCGCCCGTGCAGGCAAAGCCCGAGGGGCCCGAGATGGGCCATGGCGATGCCGCGGCCGAGAAGGCTGCTGAGGAACCTGATGAACGCTCTGCCAAACGCCAGCGGCTCGAGCCGCTCCAGGAGGCGGACGCGGATGGCAGCCCGGGCGTCGACTGGGTGCAGCAGCCCCTTGGCGTCCTTGGCTTTGGCGCCGACCTACCCGATTCGACTGAGCTTCCCACCTGGTGGGGCAGCGTGGCGGCAGCGCATCGGCACATGGAGGAGGAATACAATCGCGGCTTCGAGGCGTACTTCAGCGCGCGCGTCGCCTGGAGGGCGTTCGCCGACGCGATGCGCGCCGCGGGGCAGGACGAAGAGCCCACGATCGCTGAGGGGCTCTACAAAGAGATGTGGGAAACGCGGGTCGACCAGGTTGTGGGTTGTTGGGGGCCACCACCTTGCCTGCGACCACCATTAGCCCATGGCTTCATGGTGGCCGCGGGCAGGTTTACGTGCTTCATGATCCCGCCCTGTAGGCGGAGGATCTCTTTGACGCCTGGGACGCCATGGCCCAGGCCGAGCGGGTCGCGCAGCCCGCTGCTCCCTGAGGAGCGCTCAGTCTTGCACAAACTGAGGAGGGATCGCGGTGGAGGAAAGGAGGAGGCGACATGAGGAGAAGGAGGATGAGGAAGAGAACAATGATGCTGATGATGAGGAGGAGGGTGATGGATGTCGCAATATAATACATGTTGGTCCCTGGAAGCTTCGCGCATTCCCCACAGCCCCTCCCGAAACGCTGCCCAAGCAAGCCGCATAGAACACGGAAATGGGTAAGGAGGATGATGAGGGCGCATGTTGGGAGGGATGGGGGGCGGGGGGGAGGGCCAGGAGCTTGGGATTTCCAGGATAAGGAACAGAGGAGCAGCGGTCCATCCTTCCCCCATTCCCACCCTAAACGCGGAGAGGGGGGGGGGGACAACTGGTAACAGAACGCGAGGGGAAGGGAACGCGGCGACGCGCAGCCCGCCTGCTTCCTGGGCTGACCCCCCCCTCCTCCCCGCCATGATCGATGTCTGGACCCCTCCGACAGAGCCGTCGGTGGAGCTACGCTTAGTGGATCTCCGTATGTGGCCATCGCCGATTGTTCGCTCACACGTCTGGGAT
>CAUYUJ010012525.1:80000-97500 GCA_963575745.1 Prorocentrum cordatum | reverse complement strand
GCGCGCCGAGGAGTCGAAGGTAAAGGAAGCTACGGGGCCACTTTCTGGAGACGCCGACCGTCTGGGACAGCATCTGTCGAATGTCTACCAGCTTGCGAAGTTGCAGAAGGCGTTGGTCGTCGATGAGCCTGACGTGGATACAATTGCCAGGATGCGGCTCGCTGGCCGCTTGGGCCTGGACCTGCTGCCCGATACATTGGTCGGGGTCTGCATGAGGGCAGCGCGGACTTGCTCACGGGAGAT
Source organism: Prorocentrum cordatum (assembly GCA_963575745.1). Lineage (NCBI taxonomy): Eukaryota > Dinophyceae > Prorocentrales > Prorocentraceae > Prorocentrum > Prorocentrum cordatum. The sequence continues at coordinate 97,257 of CAUYUJ010012525.1, read as the reverse complement.
CATCGGCACTGACACGTTGAATGACGAGTTCATCAAGCGGTTGTGTTGCATTTCGTTGCCATGGGCCGCTGAAGGTGCCACGTTCAAAGTAGGCGAGCCCTCGATTGGCACTCTCTGGCCTCTGCTGCCTTCGCCGATGATTTCCGAAGCCGTGGTCAAGTGGTTGATCGACGACACGCTCGTGCCAGCCGTCTGCTCCTACGACGCCCAAGTGAACCACGCCCGCCTCATGGGCATTGCAACCGCCATCGACGCGGCGTTCGAGGACATCCCTGCCGACATTGCCGTGTCGAAGCCAATCCTCCATGTGGTGGACAGCGTGACAACGTCAGCGAGGGCGATTATCGTCGTCTTGAACCCTTCCATCAGCAATGACACCATGCCCGAGTACTTCGACGACGTGATCACGGTGGACAAGCAGAGCAACAGGGCCGCCCCGACAGTGGCTTGCAACGTCGGCCTCAAGATCAAGGCGAACCAGCAGCTGGCGTTGCGCTTCGAGGACTTCGCGACCAAAGGGACGATGTGGAGACAGAAGGCTCCCGAGATCAAGCGCGCCTTGGCTACTATCCAGCAGCTCCCGACTACTGACCTGGACGGCGCGACGACGGCCATTGCTGCGCTTACAGACCTGCACAGCAAGTATGCCAACGTGCTCCCAGACAACACGTTCGAGAACGCCATCGCTGCCGCCATCCGCCTAGTCAAGGGCATTCATGAGTCCATCAGTGCCGTGTCCGACGACGTCGCTACCCTACAGCGTGCAAGTAAGTTGTTCATGGACGTCGGCTTGCTCGCCCCACTGAACGTTGATATGGACACCCTGGTTCACGATGCCCGTCAGCGGGCCCAGCTGGCGGCAGCAAAACAACAAGCATCCAACATGCAAGCCAGGTTCGAGGATATGGTCGCCACGTGGGGTGACACTACTTGCGACATCGACGCTTTTGTTGCGATATTGCAGCAGCAGGGGCAAGTACCTACTACCCAGGGTGACGCGAAGATCGCAGACCTGGCCAATGACCTGATGATGAAAGCTTCCATCGAGTTGTGGGTGGAGAATGCCAGCGAGGACAAGTTCACTTCATGTTTTGCCTTGTGCTCGGCTCTCCACCGCTATTTGTCCAAGGCCGCGGCTGCAGAGAACGTGCTCTTGTGCGAGTGGGCAAAATCGACTCGGAAGCTGAGCGAGAAATTAGAGTACCTTTCCAGAGCAACAGAGCAGAGTGAGCGGAATTGGCCAGAGGAGGAACGGCTTCTCATTGCCCTGGCGCACAGTCAACGGTCTTTGGAAACCAAGACGTCGGGCAAGAGCTTGTCGGTGCCGCTGGCGGTGATCAACCTGATGACGAATGTGTCGAGATTCTTGGAGAAGCTCAGCACGGAACACATTGACCGCCTGCGGGAGAAGCACGAGCCTTTGGTGAAGAAGACCAAGGAGTACACGTACTTTGATCGCCCCTACTACGACGGAGTGGACGTGGACGGGGATTGTTGGGAGGAGTTCGTCGAGAAGAGCAACAATACGCTGATGCGCCTTGACAGCTCGTCGATCGACTCGCGCGTCGAGGAGCTCAAGAGAGCGACCATGCAGTTGGATAACATTCAGCACGCCCTTCAGTCGAAGGACGGGCAGTGGAAGGATATCTCAGACGTCATCACACATGCGATCAGCATCAACTGCCAGCTGAAGTTCATGGCCAAGATCAAGTCGAGTGAGAAGACGGAGTGGCGGTCGGCGGCGTTTTCGTGCGTGACAGAGTTGCAGCAGCATGGGATATCGAAGGAATCGCTCCCTAAGATCGTGCTGCGCCGCCTGACCAACGCCATGAAGATGAAGGGCGGCTTGGCTGCCAAGTGACTCCTCTTTGCGCCGCTGCGTGCCGGATGCAGTGCCGAGCATGCTGGCTAAACAATTCTTGACGCTTCGCGTGTCCCCACCAGCCCATCCAGAAACGGTGCCCAGGCGGGTTGAGGTGATCAGGGAAGTGAGGGAGCATACAGAGGAACAAAGGGCTGGGGAAACCGTCTTACCCCAAGAGCGGGAGGATGGCAAAGGAATCGGAGGAGGAGGAGATGTGAGCAGAAAGGTCAGAGGCCTCTTGGATGCCTCTTTGAGTCTCTTCGGATGTCTCTTGGGAGCTTCTTGGGCGCCTCTTGGGACGTCTTGGGGGCCTCATGTCGGTCCTGGAGGCCTCCTGGAGCGTCTTGGGTGCCTCGGGGGGCCGTTGGGGGCCTTTGGGGGGTCTCTTGGGGGCTGTTTGGGGTCCTCTTGGGGGCCTCTTGGGCTCTTGGGGCCTCCTGGGCGCCTCTTGGTGCCCTCTTGGGACCCTCTTGGGAGCCTTGGGGGCGCTCTTGGGGCCATCTTGGAGGAGATCGATCAAAGAAGATGGGGTCCTGTATTCGCGCCCCCCCTCCGAGAGGCCAAAAAGGAGCCAAAACCTTAGTAAAACCAATGAGTTTGGCTTCCTCGCTGGTGCCGTTTTGGGCGCTGTGACCGCTCGCCGCTCCCCCCCGTCCAGGTCCAGGGGAGGGGGTAGGGGGAGGGGTAAACCTCTCCCCGAAGGGGAAGAAGGGGGTTGGAAGAGGAATCTCCTTAGACCACCTACGCCCAGAGGGCTGGTGGGATCGTTTAGTTTTAATGCCACTTACATTTTTACTACACAGGGTGACCAGGAGGAGCGCGGGGGAGGGCGGGCGTCAGTCCTATCACCCTTGACGGCTATCGCAAGAGGGCCCCTATGGACGGCTTCCAATTGACGGCCGTCAGTGGGGCGAGAGGTGCATTTCGAGGGCGCCGTCGCGTGGTCAGGCGCGCCCACCGTGCGGCAAGGGCACAGCGCCTGAGTTGTCAATGTGCTTCTGACCTGTGCGTTTTAGTCTTCGCGGCGTTGGCCGCAAGACGCGACTTTTCCAACATCGGGCAGGACTCATAGCAGCAGCATCGTTGTCGGACGGCCCGTTCTACGTCAGAACCTCGTTCGATTGAACATTATAGGTAGCGTTCTGCCAAAAGGGGTATGCATGGGTGTATACGAATACGGATACACATATGAGAGTAGGATGTGTGAGCATGAGGTTCGAGCTGCTATTGCAGAGTCCGCCCTTGATGAGTCTCGCAGCTGTCGCTGCACACCACGGCGTCTGTCGCCATTCATGGAGCTTCGCTCCTTCAGCATAAGGCGTGATGCCGCCTGCCCCCTTTTTCAACCAGCATCTTGGACGCCCTGACCGCTCGCGCCCCCCCCCCCCGTCCAGGTCCAGGGGATGGGGGGGCCCCTCACCTAAGGGGAAGAAGGAGGTTGGAGTAGGACGATCCTTAAACCAAATACGTACAGAGGGCTGGTGAGATTTTGCCACGCAATATAACGCGCAACGAAGACGATTAAACACCAATCCCCAACGCGGTTGAGGCAGGTAACGCGACTACGACGAAAGCAAGTAAACTAGACTAAGCTAAGTCGCACTCAGCTTCTGAAGAGTGGCCCAGTACTGCTCTAAGAGGGGCTCAGAGAGCCCAAGATGACCTCCAGGATGGCTCACGATAGCCTGAGATGCCTCACGATGGCCCCGAAGCTGCCCCAAGAGACCCCAAGACCGCTCCAAGACGGCTCCGAGAGGCCTCCGAGCTCGCCACGGGGGCCCCGAAGAAGCCCAACTCCTTGAAAGACTTAAGGACCATCAATGCTGGTTGCTGTCTCGCCTGTTCGCTTCCGATGGCCATCCGAGGCCTCAAGATGGCTCCAGGATTGCCCAATAAGGCCCCAAGAGAGGCCCGAGAGAGCCCCGACACGGCCCCAAGAGCGCCCAAGTGCCCCAAGAGCGCCCCAAGAGGGGCCCACGAAGTGATGTTGGGCGCCTCTTGGGACCCGCTTGGGGCCCTCTTGGGAACCTTGGGGGCGCTCGTGGGGCCATCTTGGAGGAGATTGATCAAAGAAGATGGGGCCCTGTATTCGCCCCCCCCCCCGAGATGCCAACAAAGGGCCAACGCCTTAGTAAAACCAATGAGTTTGGCTTCCTCGCTGGTGCCGCTTTGGGCGCTCCGACCGCTCGCCTCTCCCCCGTCTAGGTCCAGGGGAGGGGGTAGGGGGAGGGGTAAACCCCTCCCCTGAGGGGAAAAAGGGGGTTTGACGAGGAATCTCCTTAGACCACCTACGCCCAGAGGGCTGGTGGGATTGTTGATTGATAACGCCACTTGCACGTTCACTAAACAGGGTGACCACGAGGAGCGCGGGGGAGTGCTGGTTTCAGTCATACCACCCTTGACGGCTATCGCAAGAGCGCCACTATGAATGGCTTCCAGGTGGCGGCCGTCAATGGGGTGAGAGGTGCATTTCGAGGGCGCCGTCGCGTCGTCAAGGCGCGCCCACCGTGCCCCAAGGGCACGGCGCCTGAGTTGTGTCTCTGCTTCTGACCTGTGCGTTTTAGTCTTCGCGGCGTTGGCCGCAAGGCGCGAGTTTCACAGCATCGGTCAGGACTCATATCAGCAACATCGTTGATGGACGGCCCGCTCTACGTCAAAATCTAGTTCGATTGATTGGTATAGGTAGCGCTCTGCCAAAAGGGGTATGCATGGGTGTATGCGAATACGGATTCACATATGAGAGTAGGATGTACGAGCCTGAGATTCGAATGCAGACTCGACGCAGGGACCGTGTGTAAGCTTGTTTCGCCGATCCAACACGTTGCCTGCAGCTGCGGCTGTCGTCCCACGTGGCCGTTGATATTACATATTCCACCCTTGATGAGTCTCGCAGCTGTCGCTGCACACCACGGGGTCTGTCGCCATTCATGGAGCTTCGCTCCTTCAGCGTAATGCCGCCTGCCCCTTTTTCAACCAACACTCTTCAGAAGCTGAGTGCAACTTATCTTGGTCTAGCTTACTTTCTTTAGTCGTAGCAGCGTTACCTGCCTCAACCTCTTTGGGGATTGGTGTGTAATCGTCTTCGCTGTGCGTTAGGTTGCGCGGCAAAGATCTCACCAGCCTTCTGTGCGTATTTGGTTTAAGGATCGTCCTACTCCAACCTCCTTCTCCCCCTTCGGTGAGAGGCCCCCCATCCCCTGGACCTGGGCGGGGGGGGGGGGACGCGAGCGGTCAGGGCGTCCAAGATGGCCCAGTATTGCTCCAAGAGGGGCTCAGAGAGCCCAAGATGGCCTCCATGATGGCTCACGATAGCCTAATATGCCTCACGATGGCCCCGAAGCTGCTCCAAGAGACCCCAAGACCGCGCCAAGGCGGCTCCGAGAGACCTCCGAGCTCGCCGCGGGGGGCCCGAAGGCGCCCAACTCCTTGAAAGACTTAAGGACCATCAATGTTGTTTGCTGTCTCGCCTGTTCACTTGCAAGTTGGCCATCCGAGGCCTCGAGATGGTTCCAGGATTGCCCAAGAAGGCCCCAAGAGAGGCCCAAAAGAGCCCTAACACGGCCCCAAGAGCGCCCAAGAGTGTTCCAAGAGCGCCCCACGAGGGGCCCACGAGGTGATGTTGGGCGCCCTCTAGGAGGGGCGCGAATTTAGGACCCCCCCTTCTGTGATCGATCTCCTTCCAGATGGCCCCAAGATGCGCCCAGGAGGCACCGCGAGGCTTCCAAGATGGCCCCAAGAGGCCCCCAAATGGCCCCCAAGAGGCCGCCAAACGGCACCACAAGCCCACCAAGAGGACCCCAAGCGGTCCCAGGAGGCCCCCCCGAAGCACCCAAGACGCCCAAGAGCACCCCAATGGCCGCCACGGGGCCCCCAAGACGCCCGAAGGGGCATCCAAACGGCTTCTAAGAGACATCCGAGAGGCATTCAAGATGCTTCTTGACTATGTTGCTGGTCCTCGTCCTCCTCCTTCGTCTCCTCCTCTTCCTCCTCCTCCTCCGCCTCGTCCTCCTCCTCCTCCTCCTCCTCAGCATTTTACTCATTATCCTCGTGCCCCTCCTTCTCAGCATTCTCCCCATTGTCCTCCTTCTCGTCCTTCTCCTCCTTGCTCGCCCTCCTCGTCATCGCCCTTCCGACGACGACGATTCCTCCTCCATCCACCTCTCTTGGAGTCCCACCAGCCCTCTGGGCGTCGGTGGTTTAGGGGGGCGCCCTCTTCCACCCCTCATTGTCCAAATTCGGTGAGGGGTTTACCCCTCTCCCTACCTCCTCCCCATGGACCTGGACGGGGGTATCAACCAGTCGTCGGAACGTCCAAAACGGCCTCGGCGAGGAAACCAACATCATTTGTTTTACTAGGGTGTTGGCCCAAATTTGGCCTCTTGGGGGGCACGCTAACTAGACCCCCCCCCCCTCCTGTGATTGATATCGCCCAAGATGGCCCAAAAATTGCTCGACAGGCTCCCAAGGGTGCCCCAAGAGGGCCCCAAGAGGTGGCCAGGACGCCCCAAGAGGCCCCCAGCATGTCCCCAAGAGGCTCCCGAGACCCCCAAGAGGCCCCAAGCGACCACCCAGCGGCACCCAAGATGCTCCAAGAGGCCTCGGCGAGAATGCCAAATCCTTGATATTACGAAGGTGTTAGCCACATGGTGGCCTCTTGGGGGGGGGGGCGGGTGAAGATGACGCCAAGAGCGCCTGGGAGAGCCCAGGATGACCTACAAGATTGCTCAAGATATCACAGGATGTCTCAGAATGGTTTCCTCGGTGTGCTGCCCACTTCCCTGATCGAGGCAATTCCCCTGGGCATCGTTTCTGGATGGGCTGGTGGGGATTCGCGAAGCGTCAACAATACATGACAACTTCCCCAGCACGTTGTGCGTCTGCATGGTCGCCCGCTCCCCTGACGACGTCAACTCCCTTGGGCATCGTTTCTGGATTGGCTGGTGGGGGGCGCGCGAAACGCCAACGATGTGGTTGCAAATGTGCAGTGCCGTGGTGGTTGCCGTGCCTTGCCAACGCTTGCCGCCGCTCATCATCGCGGCGGGCCCTGGGTCTCCGCCTAGCCGTGCGTTATTTGAATTTGCCTTGTAGCCGCGATGGCTGGAGCATGGGACCTGGAACATAGAGTAGACGTAAGACATTGGAACAAAGGCACCGAGTATGTAGCCACGCTCAATTTGACTGGCGCATCCCCAAACACTGCCTGCAACTTCCGATGCAGTCTCAGCTGTCGTCGCTGTTGCTGCTGGTGGCGCGCGCGAGTGAATGTTAAGTTTGTCGCCCCCCCCCCCAGGGGCTCGCAACCCTTGTCATGGACGTGGTGCCGTCATTATTGGGGGCACCCCTCCTGAGCTGCATGGTTGCCTGCCCCTGGCGCGCCCGCCTGGGGAATCGAGCGCGGCGCTGCGTAGGTTTACCAAGCTGGTCCGATTGCTGGCCCAGCGCGACAGCCGACCTACGAACTGGTCTTAACAGAGCACAACTACCGACGCCACCCATCGACGTCGCAGCGCCTAATGTCCGCGCGCGCGCGCCGAAGCAGTCACGAGCAAGCTTCCGTTGATATCGCGAGCGCGCTGGCTGATTGCCGCCAGGTTGTGTTGCGCTCGTTGCCCCCGTGCCCGATCTACGCGAGAACTTCGCGGCTACCCTTGTCGGGCACGCCGCGGCGCAAACTGATCAGAAAGGCTGGTGTGCCACCGATGACGCAACACAAACCACATTAAAACCGTTCGCTATATCGCGGCATTGCTCCGCGCAGCTTTGCCGCGCCAGAAGTTCCTTCGCAACTTGCCTTCCAGATTTCACGCTGGCCTGCCTGGGGCGGTCCACTCGAGTGGGCGAGATGGCTGGCCGCGCGCTGCGAATGTGAACCATGCCAGCAACGTCGCGTATGATTGCGAAAGCTTGGCCTGCTGAGCCCGAGTGCCCAAACATGGCCTGACAAATAGTTGGGCTCACCGAGATTACGCGTGGAAACTATGCGATGCACGTCGCCGGCCTGCGGTGGCGACAACAACAACAACAACACTGGAAGCGTGTTCGCCGAAACCTAACGTTTTTGGTTCGATTTAGAAATGCGGCGTACTTTTATGCGCACGACCTACGGCACGTTCGCATGCTTCCACGCAGCAAAGCTGAAGTTGCATGTCGGTGTCAACGGATGCGCCCCTGCACAATATGCTGAATGTGCCCATCGTTACATCAGCGGACCCGTGCGACAATGACTCGACCGCGCGAATTGCGGGCGCGACACCTATCAGCCACAACGCCAGGCGCAAAATACATAGCATTGCCGATGGGAATACACAGCCGCGGCAAAACAAACCACGTTACAATTGTTGTGCCAATTCGTACGCGCGCAATATATCATGCACACCTGTTTGCATATACGCACGCGCGACCTGCAGGGCCGACCGCTCCACGTCGTGCGATCCAATTGCGCTGCCCGCCAACGGGGCCCGCAGCATTTGATTTCAACAAGACTTCTGCGGCGCGAAAACTACGGCAGCGCGCCTCCCAGCTTCATTGGCCGCGCATTCGGTTGCCAAGCTTTGTCTGCTTGCGGGGATTGTTGCCCGCTCTAGGGCGCCCCGTCATCAAATGCCAGCGTTTTCAAAAACGCGCGGGCGCCACTTAACTATGCGCGCGTCGCCGCGCGCATCCAGGCCACACCTGATGAAACGCGCGCGAGACGAGCGTCGGCCACGCCGCTCGGCAAACGGGCGCAATTTAGCGCGGGCGACAATGGGGGGGGGGAGGAGGAGCGATCAAGGCCAGAAGGCGGGGGCGGGCGGGCGAGCGGGGGGGGGGAGCGGGGGGAAAGACGAAGCAGCGACGGGCGACGAACGAGGGCCAAGACTACGAAGAGGTCGCGCGCGACGAAGACGTATGTTTGTCCTCGTCGCGCGCGGACTCCCCGTACACTCAACGGGAAACTTTGACATTCGCAAAAATGCCGCGTCTTGGCAGAACGCTTGCAGCGATGCCGCCCTGATGCGCTCCGAATCAGTTCGGAAGGCGTTTAACATGGCGCGCGCGGATGTCGCATGTCAGCATCTTGTTGTTGCGGCTAGCGCGTAACCGAGCAGTTTCCGCGGTTGTTTTCTTCGCTCGGTTTCCCCCCCATTAAATTATGCGCCGCCTCGCTCTAACACGGCGCTATCGTCGGCGTCGCGGGCGCGCGGGTGGCGGCGCCCTCTAAAGCGAACGCAACGTTGTCGCGGGCGCAATGCGCGAGCGAGAATGCGAAAAGGCCCCAGACCTTGATCGAGCGCAAAAGACACTTATGGATAATCCGCGGGAATGCCGCGAGGACGCGACGACGACCAAAAAAATAAAAAAGCGCTCTTCCGAACGACATCTTTTCAATAACTTTTGGAAAAAGTTCGGCGATATCTTGGCGACATGCCCGCGATATCACAGCGAGTACTTTTAATTATTTACTGAAATCCCTCTCTGTCCACGCTCGTACTTTCTTAATGATAGTGACGGTGGCAGCGATGACGCTGCCGATTATGATGTCGATGGTGCTGGCGATGATGAGGGGGACATGCCTGGCGGCGGTGACAGTCCCGTCGATGGCGACGATGATGTTGATGTTGACGATGCCTATGATTTCAATGGTGACGCTGACGGCCATGATAAATATTGCACGGATGAGGACGGCGGTATTTGGTAAAAGTGGTGTGCGCGAGATGGTGGTTGAACACGCTCGACATGCGTGCACGAGTGTCCCAAATGGTCTGGTTTGACATGATACATTAAAACTTGATGTGTACATTTCATATATATATATATATATATATATATAAACAACAAAAAAAAAAAACACGGGCGAACGATCGCGCGCAGAGTTTCTGGCACCATATTCGTTGGGCAGCGAAAGGTTATTGGGAAAGTTTCGTGTTGACTAACCATGTATTGGCGCTGCTTCCCACTTGGCAAAAACAAAAGCTCGTGATTGATGTTCATGAGCGCGCGGCGGCGCACGCATGCGTTCGGAAACTCATTTCACGCACGGGATATTTAGCAACATCGCATCTTAAATCGACGCATGTGCACCGCACGGTACGTGTACAACATATGCTGGAAACTGCACGATCCCAAAGGGAAACGCGAACACGGGGCGCCAGAGAATGGTCATGTCGACTCACATGTTGAAACTAATGTATCATTTCACGTATATATATATATATATAACCACCTTTCGGATGATAAGGAGGTTCGGGGGGGGAGGAACTAACGTCTCACTCGATCGGTCCCACTATCGATCTCACTATCGATCTCAGTATCGGTCTCGCTCGATCGATCCCCCTCGATCGATCTCACAATCGATCTCACAAACGATCTCACAATCGATCTCACTCGATCTATCTCACACTCGATCACACTCGATCTCACTCGATCATCATCATCATCATCATCGTCCTCATCATCATCCGCATCATCATCATCAGCATCACCATCATCATCATCAGCATCACCATCAGCATCAGCATCATCAGCCGCATCATCATCATCAGCATCACCATCACCATCATCATCATCATCATCATCATCTCATCATCAACATCATCAACATCATCAACATCTTCATCATCATCATCAGCATCATCATCAGCATCAGCATCATCAGCAGCAGCATCATCATCATAGTCATCATCATCATCATCATCTTCATCATCATCATCATCATCATCATCATCATCATCATCATCATCATCGCGGGACACCGCGGGACACCGGCGGGACACCGCGGGGCACCGCGGGACACCGCGGGACACCGCGGGACACCGGCGGGACACCGCGGACCACGGGCCGCCCGGAAGGGAGACATGTGGTCCGGCCGCGCCTCAGCCACACGGGACACCAGCGGGACACTGGCGGGACACCGCGGGCCACCGGCCGCCCGGAAGGGAGACATTTGGTCCGGCCGCGCTTCAGCCACACGGGACACCAGCGGGACACCGGCGGGTCACCGCGGGCCACCGGCCGCCCGGAAGGGAGACATTTGGTCCGGCCGCGCCTCAGCCACATGAGACTTTCTTCTCGCCCGCCCACGCAGCTTCGCCTCGCCCGCACGCACGGCACGCACGAACACGAAACCGAAATCGATTTCCCGGTAGGGGGGCTCTCCGTTCCACTTCGATCTCACCCCCTCACCTCCGATATATATATATATATATATATATATATCTATATATATATATATATATATATATATATATATATATATACATATATCGGAGGTTAGGGGGTGAGATCGCAGTGAAACGGAGAATCCTCATCGGGAAATCGGTTTCGATTTCGTGTTCGTGTCGTGCGTGCGGGGCAAAGCTGCGCGTGATCCTCCTGTAGCTAGGCCGAAGTAGGAGCGAAAGTCCGCTCCCGTCCACCAGTGGCTGGGAAGTGTCCCAATTGGGCCGGGCGGTGTCCCAGGATTCCCGGGTTAGTGGGAGCGAAACTCGCCGTTTCCCGTCCGCCGGTGGCTGGGGGGTGTCCCACTTAGGCCGGGAGGTGTCCCGGGTGTCCCGGGCGTCCCGGCGCTAACGCATGTCGCTAGTTTCATAATTCATTTTTTGTGTCGGCGCCTGCGGCGGGCTTTCCTATCCAATCCAACTCATCTTATCCAATCCATCTTGTCCAATCCAATCCATTTTATCTTATCCAACCCATCTTGTCCCATCGTATTATCTTATCCCACCCAATCCAATCCACCCAACCCAATCCATCAATTCGTTTGTTTCTGCGCCTGTGGCAAGCTGATCCAATCCATCTTATCTTATCCAATCCACTCCTTCCAGTCCAACCATCTTATCTTGTCCAATCCATCTTATCCCATCCAATCCAATCTACCCAACCCAATCCATCAAATCATTTTTGTCGGCGCCTGCGGCGGGCTTTATTATCCAAACCAGCTTATAGTCTCCAATCCACATTGTCCAATCCAATCCTCCTATCTTATACAACCCATCTTGCCACACCCATATCTTTCCCACCCAATCCAATCCATCCAACCCAATACATCAATTCATTTGTTTCTGCGCCTGCGGCGGGCCAACCCAATCCATCTTATAGTATCCAACCCATCTCTTCCATTCCAACCCAGCTTACTCCAAATTTCGTAATAAAAAGGAGGGGGTCTGGACCCTCCAAGACAAGCCATTTCAGACCCCCCCCGTGGGAGAACCCTCCAAAACGTCGTCCCCAGACCCCCCCAGGCCCTCCAAGATAGCCTGGAAGAGACCCCCCCCCCCCGAAATGAGACCCCCCTCCCTTTATTACGAAATCTGGAGTATATTATCCAATCCATTTTATCCCATCCAATCCAATGCACCCAGCCCAATCCATCAATTCATTTCTGTCGGCGCCTGGGCACGATCGCGGCAGACTGCGAGGCTCGAGCGTTCGAGAGAGAGAGAGGGCGAGAGAGAGAGAGAGACACAGCGAGTGAGAGAGAGAGAGAGAACAGAGAGAAAGAGAGAGATGATATCAAGGTGACAGGCTGGAGGTCAGTCAGGGTGGGCATTTGATCTCAATCCCCCCCAAAACCTCCTTCTCGCCCGCAGGGCGGTCGTATAGGTGCACATGTTTCTCTTCCTATGTGTTTACAAGCCGAGGGGGGGGGACCCCCCCCCCACACACCCAAAACCGAACCCCAAGATCCGGGGTTTCCGGGCCCCCCCGACACCCTTGCCGAAGGTCAACCGGACCGTCCCGGACCTCCCAGGGCGCTTGGCAGGGTCTTGCCAGCGGACCCCAGGCGATCAGAGCGGTGATCAGATGAGGCCGAAGAAAGACCCAAGACAGCACAAGAGCGCTCCGAGAAAGGCTCAGATGGCCTCCAAAGGCCCCCAAGACGGCCCTGGAGGCCCTGAGCAGGACTCCCAGAACGCAGACCCCCCTTCATTACTTCAGGGAAACGTGCATTTTCAGGAATTCGCTGTTCGGGTTCTAATCCAAAACAGCCAAAGAGCTTCCGGCATCGCCCCAAAACGGCGCAAGAGACCCCCAAGAAAGCCCCTCGACGGCCTGGATGGCGCCGAAACTGCCTAAGGAAACCCCACACGGGCCATGAGAAAACCCAACAGGCCCTCACAAGGCCCCCAAGAGAGGCCCCAGAAGGCCATGGGAGGCCCCCAAAAAGGCCATGGGAGGCCACCAAAAAGGCCACGGGAGGCTACCAGGAGGGCCCACGTAGCCCCCGCAAAGTCCCTCGAGGGCCCAAGGTCCCCAACGCGGCCCAAAATGGCCCTGGGACGGCTCGACAGAGCCCCAAGCCGGCCCGCCAGGTTTTCAACAAGGCCCACGCGGCGTTGTCCACCAAACTGACCCGAATCACGGCTTCGCAGCCACATTTCCCGAAAATCTGTTGCGAACCCGGGATTCGGTGCATTTCCTAAGAATTGCTTACTTTCGGGTGCCCCGCCGCGACCCGCTGCAACATGACATGCTCGGCTTGGCATTGCGTTGTGTTTTGCGGCGTAGCTTGACATTGCGCCGTTTTGCTTGGCATTCATTCGCGTGGCTTGCCACTCCTTCGCATTGCGCACAGGGGCACCTGAGCCACGAGCGGGCCAATGTGCGGACCTACGAAGGCCGTTCGTCGTCATTCACTGCCAGACATTTTCGCAAACGTTCACGTACACACGAGACCGTAACCGTTGGATTCTAGACAGCGGTTCCCGGTGCGGCGCAGCCGGAATTCTTCGCTGTTTCCCGACGGCGCCATCATTTCCCCTCCTCCCGCTCCTCCTCTGGGTCCTCCTCCTCCTCCTCCTCCTCCTCCTCCTCCTGCCGCTCCACCGCTCGTCCTCCCCCACATCCGCTTCCGTCTCCTCGCTTTCTGACATTCCCTCCCTCCTGTCCTTCGCCGTGTTTCCGGCGCCTTTCGGGAGCCCCTGGGAGCCCGGGAAGAGCCACGGACCGCCCGAACTTTCGAAGACTTCCGACATCCACCGCAGGGAAAGGGCCAAATGTCCAAGGCCACTAGGGACGGCGCGAACGACCAACACAAGCAAAGCTTCAAGGACCAAGGTGCATGGCGCGAAGCGACAATGCAGTCTTGTATACATATACCTGTACGACCATCACGGGAACACCATCATCATCATCGAAACACCACCATCATCAGCATCAGCATCTCATTATCATGATCGTGAACAACATCATCAACATCATCATAATCATCGGGACACCATCATCATCATCATCCTCATTGGCAACATCATCATCAACATCATCAGCATCAGCATCGGAACACCATCATCATCGTCACCATCATCATCATCACCATCATCATCATCATCAACATCATCGGGACACCATCATCATCAACATCAGCATCATCATCACCATCATTCGGCCACCATCATCGACATCAGCATCATCACCTCATCACCATCCTCATCATTAACATCAGCATCGTCATCGGGACACCATCATCGTTATCATCATCAGCATCATTGTTCTCATCATCATCATCATCATCATCATCATCATCATCATCATCATCATCGGGACACCATCATCATCAGCATCGTCATCAACCGCATCATCATCAACCTCATCATCATCACCATCACCATCACCATCACCATCACCATCATCATCATCATCATCATCGTCATCATCATCATCGGGACACCATCATCATCATCACCTTCATCATCACCATCATCAACTCATATGATTATCATGAACATCAGCAGGATCATCAACATCATCATCATCGGGGCACCATCAGCATCATCAGCAACATTATCATCATCAACATCATCATCATCATCATCATCATCATCATCATCGGGGCACCATCATTGTCACCACCATCACCATCATCATCATCATCATTATCACCATCAACATCGTTAACATCATCATCATCATCATCATAATCATCATCATCATTATCGGGACACCATCATCATCACCATCACCATCATCCTCATCATCCTCAACATCATCAACATCATCATCATCATCATCATCATCATCATCATCATCATCATCATCATCATCATCATCATCATCATCATCGGGACACCGACGGGACACCGGCGGGACACCGCGCGCCACCGGCCCCCGAGCGGGACAGCGGCGGGACACCGGTTGCCGATTTCCCGGTAGGGGGGCTCTCCGTTTCACTTCGATCTCACCCCCTCACCTCCGATACTTATGTGGTGTAAGCTGGGTGGTGCGTATTGTGTGGTGTACATGTGTTGTGCAGACTACGTTGTGCTGCAACCGGAGCACAAGGCACCCGCGAGGCGCACACGAGACGCGAGACATCTAGAACCGCATGCCAACCATAAAGAAACGCAATCAGACGCCCTGAACAAAACTACTTTTGAGGAGCGTGAGAGCTTGGAGCGTCCACTCATTGCGGGAGTTCGAGGGCCAAGGACGCTTCGATCCAGTCGCTCTGGCTCTTCCAGATGCAAAGCGTGTGCACGGTGGGTCCCGCGTTCACCGATGTGGCACGTACCGCGGGTTCGTGTCGTGTCGACCCAGGCGTTGGTTTCTGACACCGCGAGAACCGTTAAACCTTGAACAATCGGCCGCTTCTGGGTCGCCAATTCTGGGTCGCCGGCGGTATTCAACGTTGAACGCTGGCGGAGGGGTCGCCGCAACCCGACACGACGCGAACCTACCGTAAGCCGCAGTCAAGTGAGGCCGCGTGATGTGGTCACTCCCACCTCCCAACGCGAACAATGCCATCCTTACTTCGTGGCCTGACACGCACACCAAAGGGTGGCGATGCGTTACCGCTGAGTTGTGTCGCATTGGCCACACAAAGAACAAGCCCCCCAAGAGGCCCACGAGAGCCGCGAGAGCACTCCCAAAGACGACCCCAGGAGGGTAAAATAAATCAATGGTTCTCCTCATCGTCGTCCTCCTCCTTCTCCTGCTCCTCCTCCTCGTCCTCCTGCTCCTCCTCGTCATCCTCCTCCTCCTCGTCCTCCTCCTCCTCCTCGTCATCCTCCTCGTCCTTCTCCTCATCGTCGTCCTCCTCCTCCTGCTCCTCCTGGTCCCCCTTCAGGATCTGCGGCGCAGGCCGTGAGGCCCTCGCAGGATTGGGCACCAGGAGAGGTTGGTGGGCGGGGCTCGCCCCCACGCTCGCGAGCGGTCCACATGTTGGAGGACAGACTCGGGCAGGGGAAGGGAGGCCCCGCGGGGGGGAGGGTGGCGAGGGGCAGGGGGAGGAGTGGGGCAGAGGGGAGGGAGGGGAGGGGGGGGGAGGGACGAACCTCCGATCCCCGTCCCTCCCCCTCGAGAATGGCACATCGTGACTCCGACTCTCTCCTCTCTCCCTGGACTCTGTCGGGAAGATGCTCGGCCCTCTCAACGTACGATTTTTTTTCAGACACAGGATTTCCACCATTGGGGCAGGGGGAGGAGTGGGGCAGAGGGGAAGGGAGGGGGGAGGGGGGGAGGGGTGAACCTCCGATCCCCGTCCCTCCCCCTCGAAAGTGGCACATTGTGACTCCGACTCTCTCCTCTCTCTCTCCCTTGACTCTGTCGGGAAGATGCTCGGCCCCCTTCACGTACGATTCTTTTTCACACGCAGGATTTCCACCATTGTCTTCTTAATTTGAGGGATGAAAAAAAACGACCCTACCCTGGATTACAAGTGCGTGGTCTGTAAACCTCCTGGGAACCCCCAAAGCCTAGAGCCGCCAGGACGCGGCACATCACGCAGGGTTTACCCTTTCAGCCCACAGGAGGTTCAGAGCACAGCGCCTCGTAAACCAGGGCAGGGGCGTTTTTTTTCTGCCCTTGATTAATTGTGGTTGTCCCTCCGACTGTTTTCGGTGTTCGCATGCTCCCGCTGCAGCGTGGGGCTCGTGTTCGGATCGGCGCGCTGCTCCCGTCGGTCCGCACGGCGCTCTCGCCCAAGCGCGCGCGCGCGCCACTTTTCCGGATCAGAGTCCTCCCTCTTTCATCGAGGACGCCTCCCTCATCCCCCGCCTCCTCCTGCTCCTCCTCCTCCTCATCCTCCTTCTCATCCTCCTCCCCCCTTCCTCCTTCTCCTCAGCCTCCTCCTCCTCCTCCTCCACCTCCTGCTCCACCTCCTGCTCATCCGCCACCTCCTCCTCCAGTGTACGCAGCTCCCTTTGTTTGTGCGATTGCACAAATCACGATGAAGGGTCCTCTTTGGAGTTCCAGGTCCGCTACGACGTGCGTCGTCGGAAAGAGAAGAACACCGCGCAGTTGGAAGGGATGGGTGGGAGGGGTGGGATTTCAGATCTGGCGCGAGCGCACCTAGCTTCCCTCCATGCCCATCTCCCTCTCCTCCCCCTCCTCCTCGTCCTCGTCCTCCTCCTCCTCCTCCTCCTCCTCCTCCTCCTCCCCGTCGTCCTCCCCCCCCACGCACAAGCGGAGGCAGCGCGC
>CAUYUJ010012525.1:0-72500 GCA_963575745.1 Prorocentrum cordatum | reverse complement strand
TGCCAGCAGCACGGGAGACTGCTCGGAAAACGAAACTGGGACTGGGACAACGTCCGACCCGTATAAATCGCGGATCTCCGAACTCCTCCTCCTCCTCCTCCCCCTCCTCCTCCTCCTCCTCCTCCTCCTCCTCCTCCTCCTCCTCCTCCTCCAGAGGAGGAGGAGGATTCGTCGGACGCCGTGGCCGGTCTGGAACGACACGTCCCAGCATTTTTGGGGGTCCGCGTCGATGTCCTGGGCCAGCGCTGGACACCCCTTCGCCGGCGCGCGGATAGCGCGCCAGGGGCGGCGCCCGAGGCGCTGGCAGGATGGATGCCAGCGCGCTGGCCCAGAAAAAATCCGCGCGGATCTTCGAACGCCGACGTTCATGCAGTCCATTAGTGACTACCTACCAGACCACCCCAACCCAACCCGAAGACCCGAATCTCGGGTTGGGGGGGGTATGGGCTCCATGTGTGTTCTTTCGATGTTCCCGGACCCTCCCCCACTGGAGATGGAGGGCAAATTGAGGCCTTCGGGTTGGGTTGGGGAGGTTTGGTGGGTGGTGAATTAAAGCAGCGATCCTGGCCCCAGGTGCCCCCGGCTTGTCGCTCGCTCTGTCTCGGGGTCTCGAGCTTCCTAAGGCCCCCTGGGGCCCGCGAAGGGTGCTCTGGAGGCTACGTACTGGGGTTCTGTTGGGCCGAAGTCACCTCTGCTGCCGTGCGGCCTGAGGTCGTCTTTTGACGGCCCCAGGTCTCAGGGAGAAGCAGGGAGGGGCCTGAAACGGCGAACGAACACAGGACACCCTTCCCTTTTTGCTGTTCGTTGTTGTTGTTGGTCACCTCTGGCAACCTCAGAATGAGGCCGTCGCGCTGCGGGATCCCTCCTTCGCAGGCCTCCCAAACGGGGTCCGCGTAGATCGGGCCGCAAGATCGCGCCGCAACGCCGGTGCCTCGGCGACGTCGGCGTGGAGAAAACCGGGCTCCACATCCAACCGCATCGCCAATGCACCGGCGATGAGGCGCGAATCTCCGGCCCCATCTATTCTGATCCCTTCAGGGCGGCCTGGATCCTTGGAGCCCGGCCGAAACGACACGGATCGGAGGCGAGCCCGGCGGGGAATCGAGAGGGGGGGCCCTCCTGAGAGGCGCGCTGGGCCTTCTCCCAAGCTGCATAACAAAACCTCCTCAGAAGGCGCGCGGGCTTCTGAGAATCGGCGGTGGACAAACCTCCCTTTAGCAAACCACCCTTTAGTGAAAACGACCTAGGGCCGAAACCGACGGACCTGGACCCGCAAAAATGGCGGCCCCGACGCTCTCCCGCGAACCCAAAACGGCCAACTCGCTGATCGACGCGTCAGGGTAGGAGGTCTGTCAACCTCCGAGAGAAGCCCCGTCGCCCCTTGGGAGGGTCTGTTCCTTCCCGGCAAAGCAACCTAACAGCGATGTGTATAAGCATATCTGGAAGCATTCCCCTTAAGATTCAGGTGAGAATCCAGTTGTAGAATTCTGCTGTTCTTGCAGTCGCAGTCGCATTCGCAATGACAGTCGCAGTGGCAACGGCCTTAGGATCCAATGGAATCCTAAGGATTCCTAAGGATTCCTGAGGATGCTTAACTATGCCTACGGATTCCCAAGGATGCCTACGGATTCCTACGAATTCCTAGGGATTCCTAAGGATTCCTATGGATTCCTACGGATGCCTCAACCTGCCTAAGTTTCAGCCTCAGCCTCAGCCTGCCTCGGCTTGCCTCAGTCTCAGCCTCAGCCTGCCTCGGCCTCAGCCTCAGCCTGCCTCAGCCTCAGCCTCAGCCTGCCTCGGCCTCAGCCTGCGTCAGCCTCAGCCTCAGCCTGCCTCAGCCTCAGCCTCAGCCTCAGCCTCAGCCTCAGCCTCAGCCTCAGCCTCAGCCTGCCTCGGCTTGCCTCAGCCTCAGCCTCAGCCTGCCTCGGCCTCAGCCTGCCTCGGCCTCAGCCTGCCTCAGCCTCCCCTCCTCCCCCCCCCCTTCCCCCCCCCCCATTCAGCCTCACCTTGTCTCAGCTTCGGCCTGCCTCGGCCTCATCCTCAGCCTCAGCCTCAGTCTCAGCCTCAGCCTGTCTCGGCCTGAGCCTGCCTCGGCCTCAGCCTCAGCCTGCCTCAGCCTCAGCCTGCCTCAGCCTCAGCCTCAGCCTGCAGCCTCAGCCTGCAGCCTCAGCCTCAGCCTCAGCCTCAGCCTCAGCCTCAGCCTCAGCCTGCCTCAGCCTCGCCTCAGCCTCAGCCTGCCTCAGCCTCAGCCTGCATCAGCCTCAGCCTCAGCCTCAGCCTGCCTCAGCATCAGCCTGCCTCAGCCTGCCTCAGCCTGCGTCAGCCTCAGCCTCAGCCTGCCTCAGCCTCAGCCTCAGCCTGCCTCGGCGTGCCTCAGCTTCAGCCTCAGCCTGCCTCGGCCTCAGCCTGCCTCGGCCTCAGCCTGCCTCAGCTCGGGCATTCAACATATGGCACAGGACTGGTGTTCTGGGAACACGAAGATCACGAAGTGGCCCACAGTTGGCTCCGGGCAATCAAAATATGGTACAAGAATGGTGTTCTGGGAACACGAAGAACACGAAGTGGCCTACAATTGGCTCCGGGCATTCAAAATGTGGCCTGGGAGTGATGTTCTGTTGGCTCCGGGCAGTCAGAATGTGGCTCATGGCAGTGAAAATGGGGAGTCCCCGGTTTTCCCCGGCATCCCCCGGATCCTGCCCAGACCCCCCTGGGGAGTCAAGATTCTCTCTTTTGACCCCACTAGAAACCTATCAGCCTTCGCTGTTACGTAAAAATGGGCACAATGCCCGACAACAAATGTTGTCCCAAGCCAACAGCGGCCGCTGGTTGGCAGGCGGCCTCCTGTCTCAATCGGACACAGGCCGCGGCGGCGTGGACATCGAACCCTGTTCAAAATGAAAAAATCCGCTGTTGTCGGGAGCGGCCAAGAGGGGGGTGTCCAAGAAGGGGGGTGCAAATCATGACCGGCGGCACGTGCGCGGCCCAGCGGGGGGGCCTGGGACGTAATGACATAAGAAGAGGCGCCATGAAATCTGAGGAAAAATCATGGCCCGCGCCATGAAATCCACCCCCCCCCAATCCTTCACCCCCGTCTTTTCCGCTCCCGATGTTGGGCATTGTGCCCACTCTTTCCGTACCAATTTCGTGCGTGCAGAGGAGGGTCTGTCCCTTCGCGAATCGACGCGTCAGGGTCGGGGGTCTACCCACCTCCGAGAGAAGCCCCACCGCCCCCTCGGAGGGGCGGTTCCTTCTCTGGCCATCGCTCGGACGTCCATTCCGTGTTTTTTTTTCCGGTTTCGTGCGTGGTTTTTCCGCCAAATGATCAAGGATGCTCCTCGATGGTCCTCGCCGGAGGAAAAATGCACACGTCCGAGCGATGCCAAGTTCTCGCTTCCCCCGCGGGCGCGCCGCCGAATGGGGGACGAGCTCCGCCACGTCGCGGACAGCAACCCCGCGTCCGCGCTCGCGCGGTCGGCCTCGGGCGGGTCCGGGAGCTCCTCGCGGGGGGGGGGGGGGGGCGTGCCGCGCGGCTCGTGCGGCGCGGCGCCGTGCCGTGCCGCCCCATTCTCTTAACGGGCGAAAAACGGTGTAAAATAATTTTTTTCGCTGTCGGGGGCGCCTGTCCCAGGGCGGCTGGAAAGTTTATGCCCTTACGGTGGCACCGTAGGGGTATAAACTTTCCAGCCGCCCAGGGACAGGCGCCCCAGACAGCGAAAATTTATGTTATACCGTTCTTCGCTCGCTGATTCTTCCCCCCCCGCGCTAGGCTCAGGCCGGGCATGTCCCCCTACAGGGGGATCTTGGGGCCAAACATATATATATATATATATATATATATATATATATATATATATATACATATATATATATATACATATATATATATAATCAATGAAATGCCCTCCAAATGATCTAGCATACTCCAAAAATGATCCCCCGACTGCTTTGTTTTACATGTTTTTGAATATTCCTCCTGCAGATGGGCAGGCCCGACTTGACGCTAAATATCCACGCTTGAGCCCTGCACCCTGCAGGCCAGACTCCTGTAATGTCACCGTGTGGCTCACAAATCCGTGGGGGGCGCGCGTTTTGAAAAATAGTTCCCCTGCTCGGGCGAATCGCGGGGTGGCGCCTGCCAGATTGGAAATCAACGGGGCGGCGCCGGTGATTAGCGCCGACGCCCGGCCGTCAACGAGGGGCAAGGGGGGCGGGGTTGGAGGCAAGGGCGAACCAGGGCGCCCCTCTTTCCGTCGAACCGATGCGGGCCTGCGGGCAAGGCGGGTTGGACGAAAGTGAGGCGCAACAAAAGAGGGGTTGCCAAGCAGGTCACATCGCCGATTTTCCAAACGCCCCCTGGCGCCAGAAGCGGCCATGCGTCGAGGACTGGCCCTTCGGTGGGGCGACCGAGACCAGCTGCGCGCAGCAGGCTTCGCAGCCCCCCTTTTCCTTCCCATCCTGTTCGTCCGACCCAAGCAAGGCGGGTACTCCTCCTCCCCCCACACAGTCGCCGTCGTCGCCGCCGTCCTCCGCCATGCCTGCGCCCTGCCTCCTCCTCCTCCTCCTCCTCCTCCTCCTCCTCCTCCCTCTCCTCCTCCTCTTCCTCGTCCTCCTTTTCCTCCTTTTCCTTCCTCCCCCTCCTCTCTCCTCCTCCCCCCTGGCGCGCGCGATTCAAAAAAAGATCGCGCCCCGCGGGGCCTATTCATCAGCCCCGGGGGGGGTCTGGCCATTTGCGAATCACAAGCTGACATTGCCGCTGGGTGGGGCTTAGACGCGGGCCCCACGAGTGCATACACCACCACCACCACGTCGATTCCTCCTCCTTCCTCTGACCTCCTAGTTCTTCCCTCCTTCCTGGGGGAGAGGGGATCAGAGAGGTGGTAGTGGTGTATATGTTTGGGCGCCGTATAGGAATCCGAGGGATGTCTGCAGCCACATGGGCCCCAAATGGGCTGTCCGATCCGAGACGGACGACTCGGGTTCGGCGGACTCGGGCTGGCCTGACGGGGCCGTCAAGAAAACGATGAGCTCCGAACGGAAATTTGACGCGAACTCCCGCTGCAAACATCCCACGACAGCTGGACCGTGAAGATTCTGGGCGGGCCCGTCCAACAGCGTCGGTCAGCCCGAGATCCTTCGAACTCGAGTCTTACGATTCCCCGACCCGACGCCCTACCCCAATACTCACTGGACCCGCAGGGGCAGCGTTTGCGGGGCGGTGAAGGCCCGGGCGCTCCGCCGGCCGAGCCGACCCGCGCCGAAACTGGAACGTCATGGTGTCGCCGGGCTCTGCCGACGCGCGCCGCGGCCGCAGCAGCGTCGCCGGCCAGGGCGGGAAGTGGTTCGCGCGGATGAGGTCCAGCTCCGCGCCAGCGCGGACGACCTGCGAGACGGGGAGGCAGGTTTTGTTGCGTGTGTATATATCTACATATATATATATATGTATATGTATATATATACATACATACATATCTATATACATAAATGCATATACATACACACATATGTACATATGTACATGTGTGTGTAGATATATACGCATATTCCGCAGAAGGTGCTCGCACTTCAGAATTCTTACCTTTGTCCCTCACGAGCTGGACGGCTCTGGCGAGGCGTCGCCACGTTGCCGTCCGTGTCCGCCCCGTGGCTGCCTCTCGTGCGCCGGGTGGGGCCGGCAAGAGGTCTCGCCGCGCTGCCGCCCGCGGCTGCCTCGTGGCCGCTATTGTGCGCCGGGTGAGTCGCGCGAAGTTTCGCCGCGTGGCCTCCCGTGGCCGCCTCTGGCCTGCACCACGTCGGCTGCACATCGTCGCTTGCACTGCATGGCTTCCGCCGCATAGCTTCGACATCCACGACGCGCAGTACGTTGCCGTTTGGGGTCCACGCTCGCTAATGCATGTTGTGTAGTTTTACACGTACGTATATACGTACGTATGTGCGTACGTACATACGCAAGTCTGTCTGTCTGTCTGTCTGTCTGTCTGTCTGTCTGTCTGTATGTATGTATGTATGTATGTATGTATGTATGTATGTACGTGTGTATGTATGTGTGTATTCATGCATGCACATATGCACGTATGTATGCATGTATGAATGTATGCATGCATGCATGATGCAATCATGTATGTATGCATGTATGTGTGTACGTATGTATGCATGTATGTATGTTTGTACGTACGTTTGTATGTGTGTATGTATGTGTGTATGTATGTATGTATGTATGTATGCATGCATGCATGCATGCATGTATGTATGTATGTATGTACATATGAGTATGGTTGCATGCATGCATGCATGCATGCATGTATGTATGTATCGATGTGTGTATGTATGGATGCATGTACGTACGTACGTACGTACGTATGTGTGTAGGAATGTATGAGTGTGCATGTTTATGTGTATGCATGTATGCATGCATGCATGTATGCGTGTATGTCTGCATGTCTGTATGCGTGTATGTATGCATGTGTGTATGTATTCATGCATGTATGTATATATGTATGCATGCATGCATGTTTGCATGCATGTATGTATGTGTATGTGAACTTGTATGTGGATGCACAGGTGTAGATGTACGTGTAGTTGTAGGTGTATGTGTCTGCATGCATGCATGCACGTACGTACATATGTTTTAATGCATGCATGGATGTATGTACATACGTGTGCGCACGAGAAACAAGAATCAAACAAGCAGGTAAGTAGGTCGGGGGGGAAACAACATCATGATGGGGAAGGACAATAACTAGAATAAAGGGAAAGTCGCCTCCTCCTCACCCGTCGCCCCCACCTCCTCTTCCCACCTTTCCCTTCCTGAGAAGGCGGCCCTGGCATCGAATGGATAAGCCGACTCGGATCGACCTGGACACCAAACCGATAACCATCGGTTGACCATCGGCCAGAACACCGACCGACGGGGAGGTCGGTCTGCCCGACGCTGGCTGATGACGCTCGGTCGTGCCCACGCGCCCCTGGGTGCCCAAATTATGATTGCAATGTGCGCGAACGTTCTGGAGAGGGACGGGGTGGGGGCTGGGAGAAGACCAACAGCGAACGAATGCATGACAGAAAGGTAAAGAGAGTAAGGTTGTTCTTGGTTGCGACGCTAGTGGAGACGATGGCTTGTCAGCAAAACGCGGCGCTGCAGCTGGCGGAATATTGAATACTGCGCGCTGGCGCCAGGTCGGCAACTACAGTGCAGTGTGACAGCAAACACATCAAAACAGGGCGAGAATACACTGCGGAGACAGCATCACGGGCGGTTTTGGTCTGACACTGGCAAGAGTCCCTTGCCAGATCATAGTAGGGGACCACGCTCGCTAGACAAATGACCCGATGAGGCGGAATGATCATCGTCCCCGAAGTGGAACGCTGACCAGGCGGCGGCGGAGAACACCCAATCTGCGCACTATGACATTGGAAGGGCAAATGTGTTCAAGCACTATATATAATATAAATCCTCTTGTCGTGCAGCCGAAACGGCATCCTCGACGTCCTGTGCGCTTGATGGAAGACACAAGAAACCAACGCAAAAAGCATGCCGCGGGCGGAGTCACGGCGTGCGTCTTGCTCGCAGGACACGCGGCGGGGCGGGGCCCACAAAGGTCCCCCCGCGCGGGCGGTGCTCCTCGGTGCGCCCTGGACCGCGGCTGGGCTCGCGCCGGCCCCGTGCCCTGCCCTACTTTTGGGCGCCCGAGTTATCTGGGGTAACTCGGGCCCGGGGTAACTCGGGCTTGGGTTTCCGAAAAACCGAACCCGAGTTAGCCCTGACCCGAGTTACCCCTGATGATTCGGGGCTCTGGGCGCCCGGGGTATCCGGGGTAACTCGGGCCCGGGGCAACTCGGGTTCGGATCCCCGAAAAAACGAACCCGAGTTAGCCCTGATCCGAGTTACTCCTGATGGTTCGGGTCTCTGATACTTCGCTATCCGAAACCAAACGATCAGATAGATCGGCCGGTGAACCTCCGTCCGTTCCCCACCAAGGAAGGGAGGCGGCGCGGCCGCTGAACAGCAGGGCGGGGCGACCAGAAGAGCATGGGCGGGCGTGAGGGAGGCAGCAGAGAGAGAGAGAGAGAGAGAGAGCTCTTTCTTGAATCTGACGCCTTAATGCAAGCCTGCGGGGCCCGTCGCAATGATCGGCGGCGGGCTGAAAGCAACCGCGGGTTGAGCGGTGCTCGCTCCACGACGGGCGGGCACGCGCGCAGCTTCGCAGGGCTGGCAAAATGCCACAAGGAGCCTGGTGCGGCACCACCCTCTGATGAACGACTCCTCAGATCTCACGCTGGACTAAGACCAGTCGCGAGTCCTGCGGTGATGCGACACCCGCATCTCCTCAGTCATGCATTGCGCGGCCTGCATCGACGCGTGTCTGTCGCGCGCTGGCCACCGTCAAACGCCGTGCTATTTTGAATGGGCGCTACGTGAATGGCCCGCGCCGGCAGCGGCGCGCGCGCGCCTGCGATGCTCGATCATGCGGGCCGACTCCGAAGCGGGGGCTTCGAGTCCACGGAGCGATTGCGCGCGCGCGCTGTGCTCCTTCACGCGCAAGTGTTTCGCGCTCGCGCGCGATCGCGTTTACCGCGAAAGCAGAGCTCGCCTGCGAGAGGGGCAGGGACAGCAGGGGGTGGCTGGAGAAGACGCGGGGAGAAGTCAGGGGCGCACGCGAACTCTTGCTCCTCGTCTGCCTCTGGGGGGCCGCCAGGCCTCGGGGTGGCAGGCAGATCTGAAACGACGCAGGCGGGGGGGGGTTCGACTGGGGCCGGCGGCGCGACGCAAAGTCCCGGGCCGAATTTTTCGCGACTTCCCAGCGGGGGGGGCCGATCCACATCAGCAGCAACAAGAGACTGTCGAAGACCAGTGCCTCTTCTCGCGCGCGTCCAAAAGCGGCTCGGACGACGCGCGGGGCGCCTGCGCGCGAGAAGCCGCGCCCGTCGCGCCGGCAGCAAGCTCGCCGCGCAAGGCCGGATTGTCTGGTACAAATATACGGCCATGCCCTACAGTGCCATGAGCCCGTCGCGCAGCGTACCCAATGCGAATGCCAGCATGCGCGTCGGTGGCCGCGCTGCCCGTCCACGTCCGCGCTGGTCGACGTCGGGCGCCGACGCGGTAGGCAAGGCCCCAGCGGCCCCGAATCTTTCGCGCGCGAAGGAACTGACGGCTGCAAACCTTAGGCTGGCTGGAAAGGGATGACCCATCCAGCGCCAGGTTAAACCTGATCGGTTCCAACGGCTAAGTGGGCCCCAGCGAGCTCGGCCATTGCCCCGCTGAGCTCGTTGCCGACGCGCATCTGAACTATTTGGCGCGGAGTAGCTGCTCGCCCCCCCCAGAACCCGTCGCGGGGTCGACGCGGCGGCGGCGGGCCGCTGTCTGCTGCTCATCGCAAGGAGCCCGCGTCTCGCACGGGGAGGGCTACCAGACAGGGCCACTCGTCGAGCTCGCGCGCGTTCCTTCCAGATGTCGAGGGCGCTGCGGCGCGTCGCGTTGCCTTGTGCAGGGCCAGACACAATTCCGATCGACAAAACGAAAGTGGCGAAATCTGCCCGGCCATGCGCGACCCATCGCATGCCTGGATGTCGCCGTGTCGGCGACTGCCGCAACGCAAGCTTACCGTGGAATACTCGGTGCGTCGCATGGCCGTAGGCGGGTGCGTTGCAAGAATGCCCGTGCAGCACGCAATCCGAAACATCCGAGCTGGGTGCCGTTCCTGCTCTCGGGGTGGGTCGGATGGTGGGGTGTCGTCGTCTGTTGGTGCTTCTAGGTGTAGCAATTGAGCAACGTCGGGGGTGATGGCGGGTCGGCGCATGACACTCGTCCTGCCTGATCCTGCGACACTGCGCTGGGCGCCTGTGTAGCAAGCCCAGAGAGTGTGCCGCATGACTTGGCTGTGAGCACAACGACGCGACGGCGTGGAATGGGGATTTTGCCCGCGCCTTTGGGGCGCCCGCGGTTGCGGGGCGTCTTTGCAAGGTGGTGCGCTGTGTTGCCCGCTGCCAGCTTTGCGGCCAATGCGCAGCGTAGTGGGTCCAGTGTCAGGCGGTCGGCTCGGTGCGCTCTGGCGCGGGATGCACGCGCGCGCGTGACGCGCTGCCTCCTGGACCCAGCATGCCCGCAAGCTAGAGTTGACAGCTGGCGGCGACTGCGAGATGCGCGCGCATCTGACGACGCGGCACGGACTCTGCGCGCCACGGACATCAATGCACGATTGCATGTGCCGGCGCGGGGGGCTGCAGCGACTCCGCGCTGACGCGTTTAAATGCGCGCGGGCGCGCCGACTGCTCGCGATTCCTGGAAGCACTGGGCCCCGACGTGCGCTGCCAGCGCGTTCCGCGGCGCATGCCGAGCTGCCGCGTAGACCCCCGCCTCAACTTAAATGTGTCCGCGCCGACTGGTCGGGCCAAATAAGGAGCTCCCATGGGGGAGAATTATCGCGCGGCGGGAGAAAGTCTGCGCGCGCTAGCGGAATGCGAAACCTGCCGCGCGCGCCGGGCAACGAGGGCGGCAGCCTGCGAACGCCGCCCACGAAGCCGCGCAGCTGGCCCGTTAGGCTGAAGGGTTTTCAGCGGCGGATCCGAGGGCCCCCTTGCGGGGCCACCAGGCTGTCAGGCGGACGCCATCAATGCACAATTGCAGTTTCCAGTTTCCACTGTTGCAATTCTGCTTCTTGCTGCTTATTGTTCCTTAATGAATTCTTGCTGTTCACGGTTCCTTGTTGATGTGCCGCGCGACGGGGGGGGAGGGGGGGGGGGGGGGGGGGGGGGGCAGAACGGGCATTTTTACAACGCCCAAATCGCATTGTCTGAGATGCTGGGATGGGTAAAAATTGACACCCCTCACGCAGATCGGCGGGGTCAGGGTCCAAAAACACATGGGATTGGCAACATGTTAAAACATTCAGTGGCGTCCCTCACGCAGATCGGCGGGGTCAGGGTTCAAAAGCACATCCGATTTGCCACATGTCTAGAATTCGGTGGCGCCCCTCACGCAGATCGGCGGGGTCAGAATCAAAGAACACATGGATTCGCCACATGTCTGAAATTCGGTGGCACCCCTCGCGCAGATCGGCGGGGTCAGGCTCCAAAAACAAGAAAGATTTGCTACATTTTCGAAATTTCCTGATCGGCGGGGTCAAGGTCCATCTTTTAAATTTCCGAGCACCCCTCGCGCAAATCGGCGGGGTCAAAGCCCAACAACGCAAAATGATTTGCCAAATCCCTGTCATTCGGTAGCACCCCGTCGCGCAGATCGGCGGGGCGAGGGCCCAAAAACGCATGGGATTTTTTTTTTTTTTTTTTTTGAAATTCGGTGGCGCCCCTCGCGCAGATCGGCGGGGCCAGGGTCCAAAAGCACAACGGATTTGCGACATTTCTGACGTTCGGTGGCACCCCCCGCGCAGATCGGCAGGGCCAGGGTCCAAGAACACAAATGATTTGTAACGTGTCTACAGGTCGGCGGCACCCCTCGCGCAGATCGGCAGAGTCGGAGTCCAAAAACACATGGGGTTGGCAACATTTCTGACATTCGGTGGCACCCCTCGCGCAGACCCGCATGGCCATGGCCCAAAAACAAAAAGGGTTTGCCACGTTTCTGAAATTCGGCGGCACCCCTCGCGCAGATCCGCAGGGTCAGGGTTGAAAAAACAAGCAGGTCCCGACACTGCTTCACGGCGAAGCCAAAACCTCATGTCTTCGCTCATCCACGGCCCATTCTCCAAGAGAGGGGGCCGGCGGCAGGGGGCGAAGCCCTTTCGGATTGACATGGGCAAGCAACGCGCGCGCCACTGCTCCCGCTGCGGCAGCGGCGGTGGCCAGCTCGGGAGGCAAACGCGACCGGGGCGCGCCCCTTCCAACGCGAAGGGCGAACGCGATGGCCCCAGCGAAAGCAACGGCCCACGTCGCGAGAGGGGCGCGAAATGCACGGGGAAAAAGGGGGGGCATTTCCAGCGACGGGCGCGCGCGGCCGCCCCATCGACGGGGGAAGATCTGCCGCGCGGAACGCGCGACAGGCGGATCGCGCGCGAATCTGCCTACCACGGCTAGCAATCAAGCTGGGCCCCTACTATCGGGCGCGAGATGCGTGGTCGGTGGCGCGGCTTGATCCAGCGCGCGCGCCGCGGTCGCCGCGTCTGGCGGCGCCGCCAGGCGGGCCGCGGTCGCGACGACGCGAAGACTGCGCGGGCCTGGCCAACGAGGGAGGAACGAACGACAAAGCGCGGAATGAAGCAGAGGGAGGACGGATCGCGCGCCGCGCCGCAGCGAATGGAACGCAAGCGCCCAACGCCAATAAGAACAACGCGCCCAACATGGATCGAAGCCCACACAGGGAAACGACGCGGGTCTAGTCGCGCCAAGGCACCCTATCCAGTAGAACAAGCATATGGCGAGGAATGCCCGAGGGATTTTTCTAACGAGTTCCACCGCGCAGCTTCCATGCCCGAGCACTGGTGCTGCGCGCGCCCGAGCAATCAAGGTCGGCGTCGCGCACGAGAGTGGCGCGCGCCCGCTCGCGGTCGACGGCGGCCCCGATGCCGCTCGGGCAGAGCTGGACATCCTCCTGCGCGAAGACGCCCGGGCCTCGGCGCAGCGCTACCGCCTGTCTCTGCAGCCGCCCCGACCACATGCATCGAGCGACGCGGCTCCTGGATCTGCGCTCCCAGTCGGCGTCTTACGCGGAGGCCACGGGGGCCGCGGCTGGGGCGCCCCTGCGTTTCGTTCACTTGGGTGCAGAAGCGCGCCGAGCAGAAGCAGCGCCCGGGATTCCAGCGCCCCCCGTCGGCTTCGCCGACGGAGCCGCGGCCGCCGCAGCCCAGGGCGCCAGGTCGCCAGTGGCGCAGGCGGCGCGCCCGCCCACTCGCCCGCCCTGCCGCGGGGGGCCGGAGGTCCGAGGTGGGCCCCGAGGGCCGTCGCGGCGCGGGCCCCCCGCGACCGCCGCCCGCTCGTGCTCGGCGCGCCACGAGTCGTCGTCGGACCCTTTCCCGCGCCAGCGCCCCGAGGTGGCGCTCGGGTCAGTCTAGAAGGAGCACGTCGAGGCGAGGGCTCGCATCCGCTGGCCAGACGGCCCCCAGCGGGTCATCTTCCTGGGCGCGGCCGAGAAGGGCGCCGAACGCGAAGCTTCGGCGCGGGATCTCGAGATCCACGTCCGCGGGCCCCGCGGCGAGGAATCTAACTTCGACGTCAGTTCGAGCGGGCCGCTGCCCTCTCCGAGGGTCAGCGGCGCTGGACGCCTGCCAGAAGGGTTTCCCAAGGAAGACGCCGCAGCGCCCGCTCCTCGGCGCCCGGGAGCTCGGCGCACCTGTGGTAGCCACCGCGGCGCCCCACATCGTGCAGGAGAAGCTTGCCCTCTGGCTTGCTGTACCTGTTAGCGGGCAGTTGCGCCCAGCCACGCAGCGCCAGCGGGGGCTGCTTCAAAGCCCTGGGCAACCAGCTGGTCCAGTGGCACTCTGAGGGTGCCGCCCCAGATGCGCGACTCTGAGGTGCCGCCTCAGATGCGCGACTCGGAGCATTGGAAGCGCTGGGGCCGCAGCAGCTCGCCTAGGCCGCCGCGGGGGCGCCCGGGCAGCGGGGGTCCGTTCGGGGCCAGCGGAGCGCACCCCTCCCCAGTCGAGTCGCTCGAGAACCCTAGCCGGAAGGGTTCTCCGAGTCTGGCGCCCCCATCGACGAGGATGCTGGCGAGGCTAGGGTAGAAGTCTACCTCGACGCCTGCATCAACGGCTCTGGCGACGCGGCCGCCATGCAAGACGTGGCCGCGGGCTTCGACGAGGAGGCGCACTTTGTCCCGGGGCAGCTCTACTGCTGCGCTCGGCAACTGGCCTTTACTGCAATCAGCATGGAGGATCGGGGTACCGAAGTTGGGAGCGCGGAGCGATGGGAATGGGAGCTCAGGGACACGTCCGCCAAGGCGGCTGGAGCTCCCCGCGCTCCCGCCGCCGATGCTTGGCCTGCGGATGCAGGGCGTGCCACGCCTGGCGCAGGCAGGGCTGCCCGTGGGGATGGTGCCGAGCGTCGTGGGACTGTTCGCCAACCGGGGCGCCTGCGGGCACACCGGCCTGATTCGCGCTGTTGGGCAACCTGCTCGGACTTCGCAGCGGGCGCCGGCGACGCCAAGCCCCTGACCGCCGAAGCCTGCGCACAGGCCCTTCCAGGCAGGGCAGGAGCAACAGCACCCCGGCAACGAGCGCATGCTCCACGTCATCGAGGGGCCTCGGCGGGACGACGACAAGGTGGCCCAGAAGGGGATGTTGGCCTGGATCCGACGGTCGGAGGAGCTCAGGAGCTGGGCGTCTACCCCGCGAGGGCGTGCGACACTCTCCCGGTGGAGGTGTGCGGCGCCCTCCGCGGCTGGAAGCTCCTCCACGGGCTGCGCCGCGCGTGCGAACACGCCAAGCACCTCATGCAGGCTTAGGTTGGGCATGTCCCTCTACAGGAGGAAAATTTAAAAATAGTTCAAGGAATAGTTGGTTGACGAGTTCCCCATGTTTTGGCAATGTTTGACTATTTGTTTGATCATGTTTCGTCTGCCTTGGATGATCCGCCTGTGGGAGGACACGCCCGACCGAAATGTAGGCCGTGCACTTCCCGACGGCCGTCTCGAACCAGATCGCCCACGCGCGGGGCCGCGCCCTTCGACTGGGGAGGCAAGGGCCACGTCGCTCCGACGAGCTGGCCTCCCTCCGTGGCCAGGCGCCCCTCGCTGCCGCGGGCAGGCCTGCGGCGCCTCCGCGCTGCCCTCGGACGTGAAGCCGGAGCCTCGCCAGGCGAGCCCCGTGAGCCGGATCGGCGGTCGGAAGGAATCGAATCGGCGGGAATCGGCGGCCGAGTCGGGAGAGGTCGGATCGGCGGAAGTCTGCAGGCCAGTGTGCCTCCACGGGTAAGTCTGGTCCCGAGTCGGAATCCCACCAGCCCTTCAGGGCGTGAGTGGTTTAGATCGTCCTCTCTGTTCGCAACCCCCTTCTTCCCCTTCGGGGAGGGGTTTACCCCTCCCCCTACCCCCTCGGAAGCCATCTAAATCGAATCAACTCGAATCGGAGACGTCGAAATGAGCCCTTCCTCGCCCGAGGAGTCCCCTGGTCTCCTCGGCGCAGGTCAGGTCCGGCAGGCGGAGAGCAGCATCGGCGCGCTCGGGCATGTCCACAGGAGGGCGAGCGAGCGCGGGTGGCTCCTGGCCCTGGAGGCCGCCCGCATCGCTCACGAGGACGACGGCGTCGGGTTCCCAGGACGTCGGATGGGGAGGAGGAGGCGGAGGCGGAGGCGGAGGAGGAGGAGGAGGAGGAGAAGGAGGAGGAGGAGGAGGAGGAGGAGGAGCACGAGGAGGAGAGGAGGAGGAGGAGGACAAATGAGGAGGAACAAAGAGGAGGAGAGGAGGGAGGAGGAGGAGGAGGAGGGGGAAGAGGAGGAGGAGGACGAGGACAAAGGAGAGGAAGAGGAGTAGGGGGAAAGGAGAGGAGAGGAGGGAGGGAGGAGGAGGAAGGAGGAGGAGGAGGAGGAGAGGAGGAGGAGGGTAGGAGGGGGAGGAGGAGGAGGAGGAGGAGGAGGAGGGGGTGGTGGTGGTGAAGCGATATCGGGCCGAATGTCTTACCTAAGACCACATAGCTGTGAGCGCGGGCAACATGCAGCCACGTGCGACCTATCGTGCGCAGGCAATGCGATTTAACTAAGCCCCCCCCAGACGAGGGGGAGCCCCAATTTGTCACTGATCGACCCCAGGATCGAGGCTACCACGAATTTCCCACAAGAAACGGGCCTCTGAGGCTCGGGGCCCAGGGCCCAACTCAAAAACGGATGGCGTAGGCTACAAGGTCCTCGAAGGAGGGGGGGGGAGGAGGAAGGCACGGGGGCTCGTGGTTCGTCGCTCGTCGTTCTGAACGTTCTGAACTCGTGGTTCGTCGCTCGTCGTCTCGTCGTCATTTCGTACTCTTCCCCAGAATTAGTGAAGACCGGGGATTTTTAACAGGGAGGAGGAAGGCACCGGGGGCGACCTCCTGGGACAGGCGCACGCCGTCGACGCGCGAGCGCAGCAGCTCCTGGCGGCCGTGGGGGGGCGCAGGCGCTCTGCCCCTCGCCGCTGCCCGCTCCGCCCCTCTCAGAGGCCTCCTAGGTGGAGTCCCCCTCCTCCTCCTCCTCCTCCTCCTCCTCCTCCTCCTCCTCCTCCTCCTCCTCCTCCCCTCCTTCCTCCTCTTCCCCCCTCCTCCTCTTCCTCCCCCTTTTCCTCGTCCTCCTCCTCCTCCACCTCCTCCTCTTCCCTCCTCCCTCCTCCTCCTCTCCTCCTCCTCCTCCTCCTCTTGTTCCTCCTCATTTGTTTCTCCTCCTCCTCCTCCTCCTCCTCCTCCTCCTCCTCCTCCTCCTCCCATCGGTGGATCGCGCCGCATCGACGATACACACATCGCCGATCCATCGCCGATGCATCGGCGATGCATCGGCGATGCGTCGTCGCCGTCGCCGAGGGAGAAATCGGGTCCCACATCAAAGCGCACTGCCGATGCATCGGCGATGCGGTGCGACCCTCCGACCCCATCTCGAGCCCCGCCTGGGAGGCCTCTAGACCCCCCCGACCCTGGGGGAAGCCCGGGAGGGAACGGCTAAGGGGGAACGACGGGGGGGGGGCGATCCGGGTTCGAGGTTTTGGGCGCCCGAATTATCCGGGGTAACTCGGGTCCGGGGTAACTCGGGTTTGGGTTCCCGAAAAACGAACCCGAGTTAGCCCTGACCCGAGTTACCCCTGATGATTCGGGGCTCTGGACGCCCGAGTTATCCGGGGTAACTCGGGTCCGGGATAACTCGGGTTCGGGTTCCCGAAAAACGAACCCGAGTTAACCCTGACCCGAGTTACCCCTGATGATTCGGGGCTCCATGGACGCCCGAGTTACCCGGGGTACCTCGGGTCCGGGGTAAGTCGGGTTCGGATTCCCGAAAAACGAACCCGAGTTTGCCCTGACCCGAGTCACCCCTGATGATTCGGGGCCCTGGACGCCCGATTTGTCCGGGGCAACTCGGGTCCGGGGTAAAAGTCGGGTTCGGACTCCCGAAAGACGAACCCGAGTTAGCCCTGACCCGAGCTACCCCTGATGATTCGGGGCTCTGGACGCCCGAGTTATCCGGGGCAACTCGGGTCTGGGGTAAAAGTCGGGTTCGGGTTCCCGAAAAGCGAACCCGAGTTAGCCCTGACCCGAGTTACCCCTGATGATTCGCGGGCGTTTTCGGCGGCTTTCCAGCCTCGATAATGAGATCGATAGTGAGATCGATGTGGTGTCCCAAGGTGTCCCGTGGTGTCCCGTGGTGTCCCGTTGAGTGAGATCGATAGTGAGATCGATTTTGAGATCGATGTGGTGCCCCGATGTGTCCCGAGGTGTCCCGTGGTGTCCCAACAAGTGAGATCGATAGTGAGATCGATAGTGAGACTCTGAAGGTTCGGGGGCGTTTGCGGCGGCCTTCCAGCCTCGAGGTGCTCTCCAGCAGCTGCGCCTCGCCGAGAGCGTTCCTGGGGGGGTGCCCGGGGATCGTCGCGAACCGCCGCTGGAGGGCCGAGTTTATGGGGGCGGGAGACCGACTCAGGGGGTGGGTCCTCCTCCTCCTCCTCCTTCTCCTCCCTCCTCCTCGCCCTCCTCGTCCTCCTCCTCTTCCTCCTCCTCCTATCTCCTCCTCCTCCTCGTCCTCCTCCTCCCCCTCCTCATCCCTCCTCCTTGGGCATCGAGCCTGGAATCGGCGACGCATCGCTGGTCATTCGGCGATAAGCCCTCGAGAGCCAAACCTCACATTCCTGGGAGGGTTTGGTCTAGCATCGCTGATCATTCGGCGATAAGCCCTCGAGAGCCAAGCCTCACATTCCTGGGAGGGTTGGTCTATCAGGCCCCCAGTCGGCGATGAATCGGCGATGGGGGGTTGACGCATCCCCACTGAGCCGTCCCTGACTCCCGATCCCCCCTCCCTGTCTCCCTGGAAGCGAAGGGTGGTGGCGCTCGTGTGTGTGTGTGTGTGTGCGTGCGTGCGTGCGTGCGTGCGTGCGTGCGTGCGTGCGTTCTGGGCGAAGGAAGAATTGGCTGACGCTGCCCCCCTTCACCTCGCCCCCCGGGGGAGGCCTCCCTCTGGACCTCCGCCCGGGCGTCTCCGTCGCGTGTCGATCCCGCGTCCCCCCCCTCCCCCCGCCGATGCCCCCCGCTCCCCCTTGCCGCCCAATCCTCCCGCCCCCCCCCCCTTCGCTTCCGCCCTGCCTGCCCGTCGCAGGCCCGCTCCCGCTCCTCCCGTTCCCCTCGCTCCCTGCGCTTCCCGCTCCTCCCGTTCTCCTCCCGCCTCTCGTTTCGCTGCTGCCACCCGGATTTAGCCCCGCCGCCGCGGCGAGCCCTCCATACCACTAGTGCTGTCTGCCACGAGGCGCGGGAGAGATGAGTGGAAAGGGGGAGCGAAAAAGAGAGAGAGAGAGAGAGAAAACAAAAAAAAAAGAGAGAGAGAGAGATAACCAGAAAGAGAAAGAGAGAGAGAGAGAGAACGAGAGAGAGAACGAGAGAGGGAGACAGAGAGAGAGAGAGAGAGAGACGAACAAAGGAAGAGGGAAGTGCGTGCACGGGGCATCGAGAATACCCAAGGGGCCGGATCCAGGCGCTGCTACTGAAAGCCCATGCGACGTCTAGAAAATGAATCGGCAGAGCCCGCTCGTGAGCGGAGCCGAGGCCCGCTCGAGAGCCGAGAAGTGATAGAACCCACTCTGGACACAGTTCTCCAGCTGCACCCGGCCGCGCCCACGAGGGCCCCTCCCCCCCCGACGCAAAGAGGGAGGACGAGGAGGGTCCGTGCCAGTGCGGAGGAGTACGAGGAGGCAGGAGGGGGAGGCGCATTGGAAACCAGAAGTGGCGGGGGGCAGAAGGAACGGGACGAGGAGGAGCAGGATACGGAGGAGAGCAGGAAACTAGTTGGGGGGACGAAGGCAGCGATACCGCTGCTCCCCAGACCTCTCCTAGTCTGCGTTCTGACCTGGATGTCGAGGCGAACCCAGCTAGTCGTGGCGACGAGGCGAAGCGTAGCGGTACCGGCACCGGCTCCTCTCTGAAACGAGAGAGGGACGAAAACAGCTTGGGTAATCGCGGTGATTGCTAAGTGGGTAGGGGGGTTATAAGTTGATACGAAGGCTACTTTCTGCCCTAACATAGCTTGCATGTCGGTTGGTGATTCCATACATGCGGGGGGCTGAATGTCCGGGCCGAGTGGCCCCCGCCCACTTAGCGGAGTTATGGACCCCCTAAACCACTCAGGGCACATGTAGCCCACATTATCAGTGATGTCAGACCCGTCGGCGTTGGTCTCTGACACTCCGTGCATCGTTCAACCCTCAACGCTCACGGCTCTCCGGCGAGGCAGATCCTTCGCTATCGGCCGGTCTTGGGCCACTGGCCGCGCTCAACCTCGAACGTCCGCACAAGGACCTCCGCGGCGGCAACGTGGCGCGATCCTACCGTAACACCCCCCGCGGTGATCCAAGGAAGGAAGATAAGACGAGGCCAGGACGAAGATAAAATCGGGTGAGGATAAATCGAGAATCTTTGAGATCTGGCGGCGATGGAGGATGTCTCGGGCGCCGCGGCCTCCTCAAAGCGTTGCGGAACGCTATGAGAGCGTTGCGGATCGATCTCGCTCTGGAACGGACTTATCCTCGTCCTAGCCCCGTCCGAGAAGGAATAC
Organism: Prorocentrum cordatum; assembly: GCA_963575745.1. NCBI lineage: Eukaryota > Dinophyceae > Prorocentrales > Prorocentraceae > Prorocentrum > Prorocentrum cordatum. Next base: position 52,847 of record CAUYUJ010012525.1, on the reverse strand, counting down.
GCGAGGCGGGGATTCACCCATATCCACCGCCTGGGAGCTGACGTCCTGAGGACAGAATGGGCGGTGGGTATGGATATATCTAGGCCCCGGGGGGCCAGACTGTATCCACATCCACCGCCCGACGAGGTCTGCGAAGATCGATCCTCGAAGCGGTGGTTATGTACAAATCCGCGCCTCGGAGAAGACCCCCCTTGAAGGGGCCCAAGGACACACAAATAACTACACAAAAATAAAAAGATTCCCCATATGTTCACATATTTTCTGGGTTTCTGTCTTCCCCCCACTTCCCATATTTTCCCATATTTTCCTGGGGATCGTCGATTGATTGTGTCTGTGGTTTTTTCCCTCCTGAGAGAAGACCCCCCTGCACGCCTGCAGCTGCGAGTGGTTCATCACGGCCAGCTTCCGCCTCGCGAGCGCGGCGGCCTCCTCCGACACGGCCTGGGGCCTCTCCCTCCGGGCCTGGCGGGAGGCCTCCTGCGCGCAGCCGCGGTCGCTCGGGGGCCCTCCCAGCAGTGGGCAGGAAGGCAGAGCAACATCGATCCGCCAGAGGTCTGGCAAGAAGCAGGCGAACCAAGACATCTCCACTAAGACGAAGCCAGGGGGAGAATCACATCGGGTGAGGATACAGCGAGAATCTCTGAGGTCCGGCAGCTCTCGAGGATGCCTCGGGCGCCGCGGCCTTCCTTTTTGTTCAAGTGAACATCTCGTCGAACAAGCTACTCTGATATCGCGATAGTGGCAGTCGTTGCTGCTGAGCCACCTCATGCTCATCGGGCAACTTGTGGCCCGCACGCTGGTGGCAGAACGGATACACCTTACTCACACTTGTGATGATCAATGTGCACATAAGACAACTATACATAGAACCATGCGTGTATACGCACATGCTGTAGGACCACCCTCGGCGGGTGATCACAGAACGTTGGGGGGATGTGTGCCTCCTTCGGTTTGCGATAGCCTTGATATCAACCCAGACTCGTCTGGAACATCCATGCCGCTGGCTCCACTAAGGCGAACGCAGAATACACCGAATATGGAGTAACTCCGAAAGAAAGGTCATCGGCGTCCCAGCGGCCAGGCGGCCAAGAGCGTCAAGGCCCCAACGCCCACCAATGGATCCACGCCTCTGGTCGGCGCGGCCGAAATGGAGTTTGAGCTTCCGTTTCCGCCGATGCAGCCTGCAGACCCAACGTCACAAGGTGTATATGTGGCGACCGTGGGCCCCACGAGGTACTGTTCCTCGGGCCCCTGGCCCTGGTAGACTTGGCGGTACGCCTCGGCAGAGGACGGGAGGTGCTCGACCCCAGAGATGGCGACCATGGGCGACGGCCTGACGGGCGAAGCGCTGCTGCTGATGGCGATATCCGCGCACTGTACATAGAATTCAATATTGCTCACCTGCTGGTGCGCAGTCCACTCCCAGCGCAGCACGCAATGGTCACAGGCTGGCAAGTCCGCGGGCAACACAGCGCTGGTGCTGGTGTCGGGAACGACCAAGCCGTCGGCGGCACCGCAGCCCGGGAATACTGCGATCTTGAACCAATTGATCGGGTCGACGACGTCCGAGTCGTAACTCACGTACAGGTAGCAGTCTCCTGGGTGGCCGGCCTCCATCTTCCAGGCAACGTCGAACGCCTGGCCCGCCACGAGCGTGGTCTCTGGCGCCCCGCCAGTAGGCGGCAGCTCGCGGCAGCGGTACGCGCCCGCGCCGTACCTAGAGGCCTCCTAGATGGGGTCGGAGTAGATGGGATCCGAGGATCGCGCCGCATCGGCGATAGATCGGCAGTGCATCGGCGATGCATCGGCGATGCACCGGCAATGCATCGGCGACGTCCGCAGGAAGAAAACCGGGCTCCACATCGAGCCGCATCGCCGATGCATCGGCGATGCGGCGCAATCCTCCGACCCCATCTACTCCGACCCCTTCTATCGGCGGTGGACAAATCTCCCTTTAGTAGACCTCCCTTAGTGAAAACGGCCTGGGACCGAAACCGACGGACCTGGACCCGCAAAAATGACGGCCGCGACGCCCTCTCGCGAACCGAAAACGGCCCATTCCTTCATCGACGTGTCAGGGTAGGAGGTCTGCTCGCCCCCGAATCTGGGAGGCCTGGAGTACCCGAACACCGGCCCGCTCAGGGTGTGGGTCGGCCGCCTCTGCACGAAGCTCTCCGCGAAGCCGTCGGCGTCGGGGCGCACGGCGGGCGTCGTCATCTGCCCGTGCCCCGCGGCGCGGGCGAGGAGCGCCGCGAGCGCCGCGGCGGCCGAGGCCGTGCCCGGCCGTCGAGGCATCGCTGGCGCAGCAGCGGGGTGGCGATGGGCGGGGTGCCGCGGCCACAGAGACCAACTTTCGGGGATGGACCGGGACCCCTTTAGCAAAACGTGGTTCAGTGACAACGACCTCGGGCCCAAACCTGCGCGATCTCAGAGACCAACTTTCGGGGATGGACAGGGACCCCTTGAGCAAAACGTGGTTCAGTGAAAACGACCTCGGGCCCAAACCTGGCGGGCGCAAGCCTGGAAAAGGACGTCCGCGGCGCCCTCTCGAGAACCGAACACGGACAACTCGCGAATCGACGTGTCAGGGTGGGGGTTCTACCCACCCCCGAACATCCGCGCTTGAACCAAAAATGCCTACGGACGGGAGCCGGAGAGCGCTCCGGAGCGCTCTGGGCGCGCTCTGAGCGCGCTCTGGAACGCATTTACCCTCGTGCTGGCCCCGCCCGAGTCTGGCCAGAAGCACGCGAACCATGGATGTCTACACCGCTCCTGGTTGCGCCCAGACCTGGCTTTCGGGAGCGGCCAAGAGGGGGGTGTCCAAGAGGGGGGGGTGCAAATCATGACCGGCGGCATGTGCGCGGCCCAGCGGGGGGGCCAGGAACGTCATGAGATCAGAAGAGGCGCCATGAAATCTGAGGAAATATAATGGCCCACGCCATGATATCCCCCCCGCCCAGTCATCACCCCCCTCTTTTCCGCTCCCGATGTTGGGCATTGCACCCACTCTTTCCGTACCCATTTCGTGCGTGCAGAACTTGGGCGTGGCTTAATGGGGGGTCACAAATGGGGGGGTCAGAAAAGGTCCCCTGTCGTGCCCCTTTCGGGCCCCTCCAGAGCCCGAGGGGGCTCGTTTAGGTACCGTTTGGGTACCTTTTCCGGCCCCTAGGCTTGGCCAGGGGTACTCACGCACCGATCCTGGGCGCAGGGGGGGCCTTGGCCAGGATCGGCGCGGACGCAGAGGTGGCGCCCCGAGAAGAAAGCTCGCGGCTCGGCCCCTGCTCCTCGGTCCTCCTGCTGGTACTGGTGGTGCTCCTCCTCCTCCTCCTCCTCCTCCTCCTCCTCCTCCTCCTCCTCCTCCTCTCCTTCCTCCCTCCTCCTCCTCCTCCTCCTCCTCCTCCTCCTCCTCCTCCTCCTCCTCCTCCTCCTCCTCCTCCTCCTCCTCCTCCCCCTCCCTCCTCCTCCTCTCCTCCTCCTCCTCCTCCTCCTCCTCCTCCTCCTCCTCCTCCTCCTCTCCTCCTCCTCCTCCTCCTCTCTCCTCCTCGTTCTCCTCCTCCTCCTCCCTCCTCCTCCTCCTCCTCCTCCTCCTCCTCCTCCTCCCCCCCTTCCTCTCGGCAAGCGACGTGGGGCCAGCCTCGGGCCTCTTGGGAGGCCTTCGACATCGGCGGGCCTTGGGGCGGAACCTGGGAGGACCTTCTGCAGCTGATTCAGCCTCCTCTGCAGGGCCCAAGGGTATACACCACCACCACCACCTCCCTCATCCCCGCCCTATCCCAGGAAAGAGGACAGGAAGATAACGGTGGAGGAGGGAGGAGAAATCCGCCGACCCTGTCGGCGTGTGTGAAGGGCTTCTCCGTTCGACTCGTCGTCTCCGTCGTCTCCGTTCTCCGCCTCCCAGGGCTCTCCTCCTCAAGAGCGCTATCCAAAGCGAAATTAAACGACGTCGTAGTTGAGTCGAAGGGAAGCCCCTTCCCTTTGATCCCTTCCCGGCAGGGGGGGGGGCCGGGGCAGATACGACGCCCGCCGGGGCGCATTTTCGCACGCCGGAGATGCACTTCTTCCTCTTCCGGGAGCACGTCCCAAGTGAGAATATCACACTCCCGGGGCGCACTTTCTTCGAGCGGGCACACAAAGGATGCACTTCCTCCTCCTCCTCCTCCTCCTCCTCCTCCTCTTCCTCCTCCTCCTCCTCCTCCTCCTCCTCCTCCTCCTCTTCCTCCTCCTCCTCCTCCTGCTCCTCCTCCTTCTCCTCCTCCTCCTCATCATCCTCCGCTTCCTCCCCCCACTCCTAGCCCTTTCGATCAGGGTCGGCGGCACCAGCCGTCAGGCCTCTCCAATCGACTTGGTGGTGGTGTATACTCTTGGGGCCCGCAACCTCCCCCCTCCCGATCTCTCTGAGTACCGTTCCAGCTCCTGCTGCCGCTGCTCGTGCTGCGGGCTGTTCACCCGTCCTTCTTGTCATCGCCCTCGTCGTTACCCTGGCCCTCGTCGTTATCGCCTCCCTCAACTCCCTCGTCCTCTTTTTACTCATCCACGTCGTCGTCCGCACCCGTCCTGACGTCCCCTCAATCCGCACCCCCCCATCCGCACCCCTCCATACGCACCCCTCCTTACATCCCCTTCTCCTTCAGCATATATCCTGTACCATGCACTTGTTATACATGTTCCTCCATCCTTCCTCCTCCAGCCTTCCTCCTCCTCCTCCTTCTCCTCCTCCATCCATCATCCTATATATCACCCTCCACTTCCATCATCTTGCTGCCTCCACCATAATGTTCCATATGTATTCACCCGTCCGTCCATCAACTTGCATCATCATCCAAGACACTCCATCCCCTCGAGCCGGATCCATATTCTTCCATCAATGTGTCTCATCATGTATCAGGAAAGGCTGGATCGTCTGTCGCTCTCTCTCGTCATCCCCTTCCTCCCCCAAAGCTCTTCCCTTTTCACCACATTGCTCGTACAACTAAAATGAGTGACCGAAGCATGCGCTATTGCTACCGATTATTTTACTCGCCCTATCCTCTCTGCTGTTACTTCTGTCCAGCCTTCGCCCGCAATCCACTGCTCGCCCCAACCATCATCAGACCCGTTCCCTTCCCCCCTCCCTCCCCCATCACGTTCCTTTTCAAGATCGCCTCGCCGGCGCTCACCAGACGCGTCGGAAGGGCGGCCACGCGTTGTGCCTGAAGCCTCCTCTCACCAGTTTAACAAACTAGCACTGGAACTTGGAACTCTCAGCCGTTCTGCGGATGGATGTCGCATCCTTTTCAAAATCCCGCCAGCTCTTTGGACGTGAATGGTCTGGGGAGCTTATTGTTGCAACCCCTTGTTCCCCTTCTGGGAAGGGTTTGCGACTCCCCCCCTCCTTCCCTGGATTTCGACGGGGGCGGGGGTTGGGTGAGTGGGGGGGAGGGCAAGCGGAGCATCCAAGATGGCCCAGCTTCAGGGTTGCACAAGAACCCCCAATATTGTTCAATCTATCCTCCAACGTGTACCCATGATGCCCCAACACTACTCCAAGACGGCTCAACATGGCCGCTGATAACCCCAAGGACGCTCCCGAGAGGCTAAACTACTTTTGAAACCTTTGGGATTATCATTGACGGTTGCCTTCTCGCCCTTTGGCTTTCGATGGGCTTTCGAGGCTTCAAGGTCGGTCTGAGGTCGCCTGAGAGAGTCCCAAGACTAGAGGCCCAAAGACGGCCCCAAGAGCGCCCAGGAGCTCCAAACATCGCCAACGCAGGCCCCGAGAGGAGATGTTCCAGCCTCCGATGGGGGGGAGCGGGGGGGGGGCGTAGTTGGACCCGCTTCCTTGTTGATCGATGACCTATCAGATGGCCTCGAGAGGGCCCAAAAGGTCCCCTCCCAAGAGGGCCCCAATGGCGCGTTGGGGGTTCACAACCCGAGAGCTCCAACATGGCTCACATAGGCTTCAAAGAGACTCTCAGAGCGAGAAGCCCGCGACTGGTTCCACCAATTGGCAACACAGCTGACACTTCCCCAGGTACGACGGCCCGGAAGTGGATCGTTGTGCAAGTGCTGCGCATGATGGAGGGTTCTCCAAACTGCGACTACGTCTGGCCAGGTACTCCCGCAAAGCGTGCGACCGAGGGCTGAACGTCCTGCACTACAGGAACGGACATAGGATGGATCGTGTTCGATTCCCTGGGATCTAGCTGGACATACCCATGATGGTAATGAGGGTCTTGCTTCCTACATTTATGCGCTCTTGCAACTAGAAGGCTCGAGGGCGGACCGTCATCAAAACAGAGCTCTCGGATGACCAGGCGAGCAGGCAACGAGAGGCCGTCGGTACCTCGAAGCTCGGCCTCGCCTCGCCTCCGGCCGGTGTCCTCTCCACTCCTGCTCCTCCTCCTTCTCCTCCTCCTCCACCTGCTCCTCCTCTTCCTCCTCCCCTCCATCTCCTCATCCTCCTCTCCGCTTCTGTTCCCCCTCATCCTCTTCACCTCCTCCTCCTCCTCCTCCTCCTCCTCCTCCTCATGCTTCCTCCTCCTCATGCTTCCTCCTCCTCCTCCTCCGCCTCCTCCTCCTCCTCCTCCTCCTCCTCGTTGCTCTGCCCCCTTCTCCCCCTCTCCCCTCGACCTCGAAGAGGGAGGGAGAGGGCCTCCAGGGCCAGCGCGCACCGGTGGCAACCAGGGCCCTCGACGGGGACAGCACTGCGGCGGCCACTGGGGGCAAGACCGTTGCAGGGACTTCCAACAAACAAAAAAACCGAACACATACGCAGGCAAGTCATGCAGTGAACGGCGGGGCCCTGGTTTTCAGCCAGGCGCCCCACATGCGGAGGAGCAAGCGCGGGGCGAACCACACGCAGGGGTGCCCAGGCAGAGGAAGAGGCAGGGAGGGGGGGTCATCTGGGGATGTGGTCGTCGTGGATGAGGCGGTCGTGGTCGTGGTCTCGACTGCTGTGGTGGTCGTAGTCGTAGGTGGCAATTGCAGCTGTTATGGGTGGTAGTTCGACTCGGTGGCAGCGCGTCGTTCTTGGCCTTCAGGGCCCTCACCGGCCCATCGCGCCAAGCAACTGCTCCGCAGTCGTCTCCGTCTGGTGGGCTGAAGCCACGTCCTGCGCCCAGGACCGCACGCGGGCCACGATCTCCTCGCCAGGCCTTCTGTCGGCTTCGAAGACGACAGGGTCCAGCTACCCCCCAGCGGCGGGTACTGCAAGCGTTTGGCGTCAGCAGCAATCCGGGCCGTCAGCCCATGCCGCCCGGCACGCGCCTGCTGGGCGCGACAGGTCGCGCTAACCGCTAATTGTCAAGGAAACAGGCTGTCCCGTCATGGCGTCCAGGGTGGCCACCACAAACCTAGCCTCCTCCAGTTCCCCTGACTCACCCACGCTGCCCCAAGCCAAGATGCGCTGCCCAGTGACTGAAGTGGGGCCTGCAAGCCTTCTTTTGATTGGAGCTGCAAAGATCTCGCACCCCATTGTGTCGCCACATGCCAGATGCGGGCTGGGCCGCAGGGGCACGCGGAGGCGTGTTTGACGCGAGCGTCCACTCACTGCAGCGTCCAACCTGAGGTGCTGACGCACGGTGCCAGACGCGCAGAAAGGCATGCGAAGAAAGGCCGCGAGGGACATCAGGAATGATTTAGCGGGCGTGCGAACAGGCTCGAGCCGATTGCGGTGAACGGGTTGATCCAGGAACCCTCCTGCTTCCGAGCCGCCAGCGAAACCCAGGTCTCTGGTCGTCGTGGCCCACGCTCGTAAGCAACCCCGTCTGGGCGTCTCTGCTGTTGCTCCTCGGCAAGACGCGCCACCTAGTCAGGGCGGGCGATGTTACCAAGGCTCTGGGGTGGAGACGGTCCCGCGCCCTGGCAAACGCGCCGACCTCACGCGGGCAGCGAGTCGCGAACCCCTCCCCAGCGGTCTCCTCAAGGTCTTCGCTACTCTTGGAAGGGTAGACGCCCAGCTCCCGAGGAAAGCGGCTGCGGCCACCATCGCAGCAGAAGTGGACCCCAAGCCAATCGGCGAAGCGCGAGAACCGTGTTCTGGCCTGCCCCCAGCGGTCGCCCTGCGAGCCACGAGACCGCCTCCACGACGACAGAGGCGAGCCGCTGCGACCACGGGCCCTCCTCGCAGTTCGCCCCAGACGTGCGCGACCGCCCCGTTGGTGTCTGGAGGTTGGAGGCGAGGGGGCTGAACTGGTTGGGACCCCGGGAAATCGGTCAGGAGGGGCGGATAAGGCCAAATCCGTTCAACATCGGTCCATCGGGTGTGGCTTTCACCCCGGATCTTTTGTTCACGGCACCAGCCCCAGAAACTACTGCCCCCGCAGGTTGCAACAAACAAAGGAGCGTCCCGAGCCGAGAACCTCGCTCCTGCCCGCCCTGCTGGCCGGAGCCAGTGCTGGGCCACCTCAGGCTCCCAGGCGGCTCCCATCTGGAGGGGAAAGCAAATGCGAGGGCGGAGCTGGGAGATCGGCCTCTCGGACTGTGGCGTCGCCCTCTGGGTTGCCGTGGCCAGTCGACCCACGGGGCCGACCCACGGGGGGGGGACATCATGTCCGGGGCCATGATATCTCCCTAGACTTCATGGCCCTTTCCTTGTCTGCAACACGTCAACATGTCTCCCCCTCGTGTGCGCACGTGCCTCTGGCAATGATTTGCGGACCCCCCTCTTGGACGCCCGCCCCTTGGACGCACATGATCTGGAGGAGGAGGAGCAGGAGGAGGAGGAGGAGGAGGAGGAGGAGCAGGAGGAGGAGGAGGAGGAGGAGGAGCAGGAGGAGGAGGAGGAGGGAGGCCAGGTGCCCGCAAGCGCCCCAGCCCTGGTGGCAGCTGCGTCACGGGGTCGGCCGTCCGGGCCGCGGTCTTGCCGGCGCTGGAATCCTGAGGGCCCCGCGCCGCCGAGGCTCCTCGCGCACGGCCCGTCGAGACGCGTCGGGGGCGGCGGCCGAGATGCTGACCACGACGTCGTCGAGTGCGCCTGGTGGCCCCCGACGAGGAAGGCGGACGCTGATGGCATCGATGGCGTCCGCTAGCCCAAGCGTGAGAAACGCCAGCGAAAGCGGCTTCATGTCGTCCGCATCCTCCTCCTCCTCCTCCTCCTCCTCCTCCTCCTCCTCCTCCTCCTCCTACTCTTTCCTCAGCCTCCCTCCTGGTCCTCCTCCTCCTCGGCCTCCTGCTCGACCTCTTCCTCTGAGCATGGCGTACGAGCGCAGTCCTGCACCCGGAGGACGAGCTTCTCCAGGTCGTCGGCCAGCGGGGCGGCCCCCTCGTCGGGATGGGGGGGAGGGGCCAACCCGGACCTGAGACGTCCTGATTTCCCAGTGCGCGGGCCCTCGAGCCCACCACCCCAGACCTCCAGTGCGGGGCTCGCGCTTCCACGGCCCCTCGTAGGGGGCCCGAATCGGGGCTTCTGGAGGCCGAAACCGAGGAGAAGTGACGGCACCGAGGTGGCCACGACGTGAGAGGCCTGGGTCCGCGGCTGCCTGCCCCCGTTCTCCCTCCTGCGTCTCATCCTCCTTCCACGCCCCCCCCCCCCTCCACCCTCCTCGCCCCTCCTTGCCCCCTCCTCCTCCTCCTCCTCCTCCTCCTCCTGCTCCTCCTCCCCCTCCTTCTGCTCCTCCTCCTCCTCCTCCTCCGCCTCCTCCTCGTCCTCCTCCTGCTCCTCCCCGTCCTCGGGCCTCGAGTGGACACTCACAATCGCATGCTCAGGGTTGGCCAGCAAAAGTTGCGTAGGACGGGCCGAAGCTGCAAGGATTCAACTATGCGCTCTGACTGTAGCGCATCATGGCCCGAGGCTTGTGCGCGGACGAGGGGTCGCGCTGCAAGAAGAAGCGGGGGCAATGACATCGGGAAGGTGTCACGGACCCGCCCACGGTGCCAACACACGCCTAGTCCTGAACCTCCCGTCTTGGACACCCCCAACCTCGGATCCAAGCGAACCCGATCTGGGAAGTTGGAGGGCAAGCAGTAATGTCGCCACCGCGCCATTGCTGTCCGACGCCGCAACTCTCGGGCATATCTGGCGGACCGAAATGTGGCGAACGGAAGCCAAAGGAAAAACGAAAGAGAGAGTCATGTGCAGGGTATTGGTGGCCTCGTGAGTCTGCTCTGACGGTCTTTCGAGGTGGCCCTGGACTCCCGAAGCTCAGTCGGGGCACTCTCGGGGCTCCCTTGGAGCATTGTGTTGTTTTTCCGCGAGCGGTCTCGCACGTCTTGCAAAGTGAAGTCTAAGCTTCGGCGCTCCACGCCTTGGATGCGTGGCTCGTCGTGCTCCGCTTCGGGGCGCTTTCTGTTTGGGGCCTGGGGTCGCGCCTGGAAGGCTACGGAGGCATCAAAACGAAAGGAGGAGGCGAAGAAGGCCGAGGTCGAGCCAGAGGACAAGGACGACGGAGGGCGGGCACAGGCAGAGGGCGGAGCGTGTGCGGCAAGGGCGGGCATGCGCTGTGTGCAAAGGCAGGGTGCTGCTGTTGAGGCGCCGTGCCTGCTGCATGCGTCCGCGGAGCCCGCGCATCGATTTTCGTGGGAGGAGGAGGAGGATGCAAAGGAGAAAGGAGGGCAGGGTTGGCGGTCGCCCTCTGACGAACAACATTCGAGCTACAACATGCAGCTGGAACTCGGGCAGAACGGGTGTAAGTCTATGCGCAGAAGGCAACTGTAAAACCGCAACTGCATTACCCGTCTGCCTCAGGGGGCACCAAGGGCCCAACGGCTGTAGGGGCACCACACCGTCGCCCCCAGACCGCTGCCTGCGCCCGGGTTGCAGCCCAGGTCCCCGGCGGGAGTCGTGCACTGATCCTGCGAGTTGCAGGAGCCGTCCCGGATGCAGTGGCCGTCGCAGCCGCCGTAGCAGCACTGGCCCTGGCCCGCCCCGCTCCCGCCGAAGCCGCTGCCGCCGCTCCCCGGCAGGCTGTCGCTGCCGAAGCTGCCCCCGCCGCCGACCGACGGGAACGCCAGGGCCGGCCCAGCGGCCGCGCGGCCGGTCCTGCTCGCGGCGCCCGGGGGATCCGCGGCGCCCCGCAGCCCCGCGGCGGCCGCCGCCGAGCTCGGGCTCGCCTCCCCCGGGCTCGCCGCCGCGCCGCGCAGCCGCGGCGGCGCGCGGCTCGCGGGCCCGCCCCCCGCGGCCAGGGCCGCGAGGGCGGCCAGCAGCACGGCGCGCATCTGCGCCGCTTTTTCGGGCTGCGCGGGATGGGCGGAGCGCCCCGACGCCGGAGGCCCGGGCTTGGCAGGCCAGGGGGGGAGGGGCTGCAGGCGTCAGGCGAGGGGCCCGGAGCCAAAATGGCCACGGAGCATGCATTCCGGGGTGTTGGTTGGAGACCTGGGGGGCGCTAAGGTCGCCAGTCCTCGTTACCTTTGCAGCGAAGTTGGATGGCGCAAGACCTCTCCAGTGGCCCTCTTTCGCCCCTCTTTGTGGCTCTCTTGGGGACCTCTGGAGGCATGTTTGAAGATTCGAGAGCCATTCGGGAGCAAAATGGCGAACAAGTAAACAACATGGATTCATCGCACTACGTGTTTGAAAGTTTTGGCCCATCGGCGGCCCTCTTGAGGCGTCTTGCAGGCACCTTGGGCCGACCTGGAGGCTGTCTTGGCGTGTCCTCTCAGGTATTACCTCGTCTCGTCTCGTCTTGTCTCGTCTCGTCAGGGCTTGGCATCTTAGGTCCTCTTGGACCGTTCGGGGGTCGCCTTGGCAGGGCCGCGAGACGCTGATCACGTGGCCGTCCAGGGACTGAAGTTAGGGGTTCGCCCGCCTTGTCAGGGCAAGTCCCTCCCCTAGGACTGCACGGGCTCTCTCGCGAGCGGTCCGGGCGGTCTTTCCAAGAACAAGAAGGCTCCGAGATGGCCTGAGGCAGCCAGAGCAATACACCAATATGATCTCCAGCGTTATGTCCCGCCGCGGAGTCGGCCAACGATGCCCCGAAGAAGCCCGAACCATTTCCAAACACAATGTTTCTATGATTTTCAGCCATGGACTGCAGAGGTCTCGAGGTGAGCCCAAGATCGCCCAACAGTGCCACAAATCGAGCCGAGATGGGCCCCAAGAAAGCCCAGCACGCCGGCACTACCACCCCGAGAAACCTGGTAAGCGCACCAAGTGGTGAGTCGTGACGGTGGTCAAAGTCGTGCGAGGCACTTGCCGGTCCCCCTCCCCCGTTCTCCGCCCCCTGGGTCCAGAACACAATTACGGGGGGGGGGGGTACAGTCGAGGCGTTGACCTAAGGAACCCAAAATAAGGAACGAGGCCCCTTTTTTCCATAAGTTACCGTTCGTTAAGTTTCCGAGGCAAGCTGTGAAACACTCAAGGAACGCGGAGCCCCTCCCCAACGAAAGGGGTTCCTTCTTCAGGGCCCCGACTGTACGAGCTCCCCGGCGCACCTCCCTGGCCCTCGGGGCCTCCAAGTCCACCCACTGCGGCACCCATGATGCCCCAGATGCCCCACGAAGGACTCCAACGTGCCCGAGAGGCCGTCAAAACAAGATGGCCTCAGGACGGTACATCAAGCTTCGAAGACCCCGGCAAAGGGCCACCAGGCGGGCTCCAGAGGCAAAGGCAAGTGATCTGACCTCCGACGAGGCCTGAGACGTCCCTCGCATTGGCCCAAGACGGGCGAAAATGCACCCAGGAGGACTCGGAGATGGCCCAAGACAGCCCCAAGACTGCCCAAGAGAACCCCAAGACAGCCAAATGCCACCCAGAGGGCCTCAAGAGGGGCCGCGGGCCCCAAAGGGCGAACTCGCAAGGGCCCTGGGAGCCGTCCCCCACAGCATGGCCCCCAAGATGCCCAACGTGCTCCCATTTTTTTTTTTTTGTCCCCCTCTCAAGCACTGGCGGAAAAAACGGCTGCATTATGCCAAAGTGCTCCCAATTATGGCCCCAATGGGACCCCCCAATATGCCCCCGAATGGACCATGAGGATCCACAATACGGGCTCTAGAGGCAACCCCACATGGTGCTCCATCTGTGTTTGAAGAACGTTCGCGTTGCAGCTGTTCAAATGGTTGGACCCCTGCGATGGCCCGAGAAGACCCTCATACTGGCCCAAGACGGCCGAAGAGGCCCCCACGAGGGCCTGGAGATGGCCCAAGAGGGGCCCCAGAACTGGCAAAAAGGCCCCAAGAGGGGCCGCGGAGGCCAAGGAGGGCGAACCCGTAAGGGCCCCTGGAGCCATCCCCACAACATGGCCCCGAACAACACACAACATGCTCCCAAGATGCTTTCAAGGGACCCCCTAAGAAACCCTCAGTTCCCCAAAATGCCCGATTGAGGCCGCCACCGAGGACTCTGGCAGGACCCCAGGTAGCCCCGCAGCGGATGCGGACGAAGAGGGGGATCATTTACACGCAGATCGACGCAGGCAACACGACGGGACGGGGCAAACAACACATGCGACCCAAGATAAGCCCAACACGACCCAAGCTGGTCTCAACACGGCCAAAGAGCCCAAGAGGCACCTGATAATTATGTTCCACGCCGCTCCGAGAGGACCTACAGAAAACCCTCACGAAAACGAACAAACATACAGCTCATGTTGCTTCCATTGATTTCAACGTCCCCGCCATAGCGGGCTTCCGACCGCCTCAGACCAACCTCAAGGCTACCTGCATTGTCTCCCGCCGGACCAAGCCGGCCTCAAGAAGACCCCCGTGAACCCTGAAGAGTCCAAGATGGTCTCCCTTCAGATGCGCCCACCGCGGCCTCCAAGACGCCCAGCATGCCCACGACGCCCAAGAGACCCCGAAGAAGCCCCCAGGAGGGCCCCGCAGAACACCCGAGGCCCCTGAGAGACTCCCAAAACGGCCGCCTCCGAGGCCTCCACCAGGCCCCCCAGGCCCCGCACTGGACATCGCGGAGGAAGAGAAGGACCACATACAAACAACTACGCTTAGGTCGGGCATGTCCCCCTACAGGGGGATTTTGGGCGAACAAATAAAACATACCCCAAAAATGCTCCCAAATGCTCAAGAAGACTCCACAAATCGTCGTCCCCCGAGGATTTTTTGCCTAACTTGTGAATATTCCCCCCGTAGAGGGACACGCCCGACTTCAAACTACGCGCAAAGGACACGACGGGACGGGGAAACAACGCGCACGGCCCACGAGAACGTCAACCCGGCCCCCAAGTTGGCCTCCGCAGCCGCACGCGCGCTGCACGGCGCATCTCTCGCGAGGCCCCCCGAGACCTCCGAGCGCGGAGAGGCCTGCCGTCCTCCGCGGCGCGGGGCGGGGATGCTCCACGCAGCCACCACCAGGGGACCCGTCTTCGGGGATCTCGGCAGGCGGTGAGTGCGGAGACCTCACGCCCCTGCCGCCGCCTGCCGAGGCCGGACCGACGCCCCCAGGTTGTGGGCAAATCTAAAGGGAAATTAGGACACACAAATAAATACACACAAATAAAAATAGCCCCCACATTTTCTCATATTTTCTGGGTTTTTGTCTTCCCCCCCCCAATTCCCATATTTTCCCATGTTTTCCTGGGAAATCGAGGATGAATTGTGTCTGTGTGTTTTTTTCCCTCCCGAAAATCCCCGCTTCGGGCCTGGCGGCCCCCAGGTGGAGGCCATCCCGCACGGGGTCGGAGCAGGCGAGGTCGGAGGACCGCGCCGCGTCGCCAATTCCATCACCGCTGCAGCGGCGACCGTCGGCGCTGCATCGGCGACGCCGGCGCGGAGAAAAGGCTCCACACGGAGCCGCATCGGCGATGCATCTGACTACCTACCAGACCACCCCAACCCAACCCGAAGACCCGAATTTCGGGTTGGGGGGGGTAAGGGTTCCACATGTGTTTTTTCGATATTTCCCGGACCCCCCCCCCCCACTGGAAATCGAGGGTAAATCTGAGCCTTCGGGTTGGGTTGGGGTGGTTTGGTGGGTGGTGAACATCAGCGATGCACGGGCGATGCCGCGCGATCCTCCGCCCCCGTCTGCTCGGACCCAACATCACTGGGGCGGGGCCTGGGCACATAGAACCCTGACTACGGAAACATCGATCCGAGATCAAGGTTCTACGGCAACTCATGGGAGCACCCCATACCATCTCGTTGGCTCGCGCGAATCGGCGCCCACCGACGCCAATCGACCCTAATCGACGCTAGATCGAGGCGCATCGACGCTACTCGAGGCTACATCGGCGCTATCTCCTCGACGGCCAAACGCTAATCGACTCAAACATGGCATTGCAAGGGTATGCTTAAGTCGGGCCTGTCCCCCTACAGAGGGATTTTCGACGAAAAATAAAAAAATACCCCCCAAATACACCAAAAAAGCAAAACAAATAGTCAAACAATAATCCCCAGACTATTTTTGGACTATTCTTGGGGTATCTTTTATTTTTCGTCGAAAACCCCCTTGTAGGGGGACAGGCCAGACTTAACGCTAATCGCCTCAAACATGGCACTGCGAGGGTACGCAGGCACTGCGATGGTACGCAGGGTACCCCAACAAATAGTCTTGGGACTTTGTTTTGAGTATTTGTTTGGCCTTTTGGGGGTACGTTTGGGGGTATGTATTTGTCGTCGAAAATCCCCTGTATGGGGGGCACGCCCGACTTAAGGGTATGCAGGGCTCTCCCATGCTGTGCTATTGCCGGCTCCCGCGCCGGGCGGGGGCCGCAAGCGAGGCCTTCCACGCGAAGGGGAGCTCCGCCTCCTGCGCCGCCTCCGTCGCCTGAGGGGCAACGCTAGCAAGGGCTCCCAGCTTCGCGCTGCGCGCTTCGCGCTGCGCGCAAAGCGCGCATCACGTCGCGCTCTCGCGCCGCCTCCCAGGGGAGGAAGAGGAGGAGGGGTCGGAGCCGAGCCGCGAAGCGCAGAGCGCGAACAACTTCGTGCCCTCGAGGGCGCCCTTGATGATAGGGGGGGGGGAATGGCATGGGTGGGGGGGAGGCATCGACCTGGAATCGGCGGTACATCGCCGATAGAGCGGCGATGGGCCCCCGATAGCGAATCCGCACCCTCCTGGGCAGGTTGGGGCTATCGAGCCCCTGTGGGCGATCCTGGGCGATTGGGGGTCGACGCATCCCCCCGTATGCCTTTAGGAGGAGGAGGAGGAGGAGGAGGAGGAGGAGGAGGAGGAGGAGGAGGAGGAGGCGGAGGAGAGGAGGAGGAGGAGGAGGAGGGGCAGGAGGAGGAGGAGGAGGACGAGGAGGAGGAGGGGGAGGGGAGGGGGGGGAGGAGGAGGGGAGGAGGAGGACGCACAGGCCTCCCCCTTCTCGTTGCCCATCCCCCCCCCCCCCCTTCTCGCTGCCCCCGATCGCCCCGTCCTTGCTGCGCGGCCGCTCCCGGGCCGACGGCGACCTCCCGCGGGCGTGCGACGGCGGCCGCGCCTCGCGGTCGGCCAGGCACGGGGCCAGCTCTGCGCGGAGCCACTCCTCTGGGAAGGGGCCCTGGGACTCACAAATACAGTCGAGGCGTTGACCTAAGGAACCCTAAATAAGGAACGAGGCCCCTCTTTTCCATAAGTTGAACTTCGATTTCGTATCGAAAACCTAAAGAAAATCCAGGGCAAGCTGCGAAACACTTAAGGAACACAGAGCCCCTCCCCAACGAAAAGGGTTCCTTCTTCAGGGCCCCGACTGTAAATGCACACAAGTAGAAGGATTCCCCATATTTTCCTATATCTTCTGGGTTTTTGTCTTCCCCCCCAAATCCCTATAGTTTCCTACATATTTTCCTGGGGCTGGACGATGAATTTGGACGCCCGAATTATCCGGGGCAACTCGGGCCCGGGGTAACTCGGGTTTGGGTTCCCGAAAAACGAACCCGAGTTATCCCTGACCCGAGTTACCCCTGATGATTCGGGGCTCTGGACGCCCGAAATATCCGGGGTAACTCGGGTCCGGGGTAACTCGGGTTTGGATTCCCGAAAAACGAACCCGAGTTATCCCTGACCCGAGTTATCCCTGATGATTCGGGGCTCTGGACGCCCGAAATATCCGGGGTAACTCGGGTCCGGGGTAACTCGGGTTTGGGTTCCCGAAAAACGAACCCGAGTTATCCCTGACCCGAGTTACCCCTGATGATTCGGGGCTCTGGACGCCCGAAATATCCGGGGTAACTCGGGTCCGGGGTAACTCGGGTTTGGATTCCCGAAAAACGAACCCGAGTTATCCCTGACCCGAGTTATCCCTGATGATTCGGGGCTCTGGACGCCCGAAATATCCGGGGCAACTCGGGTCCGGGGTAACTCGGGTTTGGATTCCCGAAAAACGAACCCGAGTTATCCCTGACCCGAGTTACCCCTGATGATTCGGGGCTCTGGACGCCCGAAATATCCGGGGCAACTCGGGTCCGGGGTAACTCGGGTTTGGGTTCCCGAAAAACGAACCCGAGTTATCCCTGACCCGAGCTACCCCTGATGATTCGGGGCTCTGGACGCCCGAAATATCCGGGGCAACTCGGGCCCGGAGTAACTCGGGTTTGGATTCCCGAAAAACGAACCCGAGTTATCCCTGACCCGAGTTACCCCTGATGATTCGGGGCTCTGGACGCCCGAAATATCCGGGGCAACTCGGGTCCGGGGTAACTCGGGTTTGGGTTCCCGAAAAACGAACCCGAGTTATCCCTGACCCGAGTTACCCCTGATGATTCGGGGCTCTGATGAATTGTGTCTGTGTGTTTCTTCCCCCCCAATCCCCATAGTTTCCCCCCCAAATCCCCATAGTTTCCTATCCCCCCCCCCCAAATCCCCATAGTTTCCCCAAATCCCTATAGTTTCCTATATATATTCCTGGGGCTGGACGATGAATTGTGTCTGTGTGTTTCTTCCCCTCCCGACTCTGGGAGGGCGCCCGCGGCGCACCGGCGCCGCGCGGGGCCGGGGGACCGCCCCGGCCACGATGCAGTCCAGAGATGCACGTTGCGGGCGGGCGGTGAGGGCGCGAGGCCCTCGGCAGGCCGAAGCCTGGACTGCGTGGGCGGCGGGCGGCCTCCTCCTCCTCCTCCTCCTCCTCCTCCTCCTCCTCCTCCTCCCCCTCCTCCCCCTCCTCCTCCTCCTCCTCCTCCTCCTCCTCCTCCTCCTCCTGCTCCTCCTCCTCCTCCTCCAGCGAAGACGGCAAAGGATGGGCCACGGAGGCGAGGACACGAGGGTGCCCCAGATGCAGGCTCGCGTCCCTGCCAGGCGCGACGACTGCACAGCACACTCACGAGGGAGGACGTCTGGGGGGGGGGGGAAGGGACCGGCTCAATCGGGAGCGGCCAAGAGGGGGGTGTCGAAAGAAGGAGGGGTGCAAATCATGACCGGCGGCATGTGCGCGGCCCAGCGGGGGGGCCAGGGACGTAATGAAATAAGGAGAGGCGCCATGAAATCTGGGAAAAAATCATGGCCCCCGACATGATATCCACCCCCCCCCTAGTCATCACCCCCCTCTTTGCCGCCCCCGGCTCAATGGGGGGAAGCATCGACCGGGAGTCGGCAGTGCATCGCCGATGGATGGGCGATGGGCCCTCGGCAGCGACGTCCCGACGGCCACGGGCGGGGTGGGCTGTCAGGCCCCTGTCGGTGATCCATGGGCGACGGGGGGGCCCGGGGACACGCAGACGAGAATAGAAAGGCACGAGTCTCAGGATGCCCAACACTCTTCCGCACCCGGGGACATTTCCAACGTCATTTCCGACGTTTTTCGGTACCCGGGGACAGGGGGGTATAGAAAACTCCACTTCCGGAGCCCCGACCGCCCAACACAGCCCAAACATCGCCGAAACGTCGCTCGAACCGCCCAAGATGCCCCGAAGACATCTCGCTCTCAACCCCGCCGGATCGGCGGCACTGGCCGGAGGCCCGCCCAATAAAGGCGCGAGTCTCAGGATGCCCAATACTCTTCCATGCTTTCTGGATGTTCGTCGCAATTCCCCATTAATTTCCAGCATTTCCCTGGGAGACGAAGCTGATTGTAAAGGGGCCCTGGGACACACAAATAAATACACACAAATAAAAAGATTCCCCATATTTTCCTATATTTTCTGGGTTTGGGTCTTCCCCCCCATTCCCATATTTTCCCATGTTTTCTGGGGAATCGACGATTAATTGTGTCTGTGTGTTATTTCCCCTCCTGAGATTGGTCGAGCGCACACCTCGGCTGGAAGAGGCAGGCCAAAGCTTGAGGTAGGAAGGCGGACAAAGTGGGCTGGGAGCAGGCCCGGCAGTAACAGAGCACAGCAAGAGCATGTCGATTCTTGAAGCAGGCAGGCGCTCGAAGCAGATCGGGATCCGAGGGTCCAAAAACACCTGCCTTCCACGACCGAGGGGTACGCTTGTGGATGCCACGACAGTGGACACCCCAACAATCCTATCCTTGAATTGAACATGTGCTCAAAATGTCAGAAACATGCTCTAAACATGTTTCAAACCTGCTTGTTTTCACGTCTAAACCGTGTTTGACATTTGTTTCAGACATCTGGTAAGCACTTGGCAGCATGCTTCCTCTCCATTGTTATGTTGTTTCCATCCTACTTAAGGACCGCATCCCAGAAATAAATTCGAGCACCTGTCGAAACAGAGTCGAGACAGTGTCGAGACAGTGTCGGGCGAGTGTCTCCCAGGGCCCGACACGTGAAAACCCTTGAGGTTCGGTACTTTTTGGGGCGCTCGAAATTCTTCCTGGTGCTCAAGGCTAAAGTAGGTTGGAGCATCATAGCGCTATTGATCGTCCTCCACAAGGGTATGCCACCCTGGCGTTGCCCCCGAGATGTGCACCGACCCCTGGGCCAAAGGTTAAGTCGAGCCTGTCCCCCTAAAAAGGGATTTCCGACGAAAAACAGAAAGCACCCCAAAATGACCCCAAAATGTGAAGACATATCCCCAAAATTTAGCAATCTTGGGACCATGCTTGGGGTATTTTTTTTTTTATAGTTTTTTGGCCGAACATCCCCCTGTAGGGGGACAGGCCCAACTCAGACGTTGCCCCCGAGATGTGCACCGAGCCCTGGGGGCCAAAGGGCCGGCACGCCCAGGCTGGGCCGCTGCGGGCGCGCCGCTGGCGCCCGCCCCGGGCTCCTCCTCCTTGGCGAGGGCCTCCAGCCTCCTGGACGGGTCCTCCGGCGGCGCGCGGGATCCGGACCGGGCGGCAAGGTCAAGTCGGGCCTGTCCCCCTATACAAGGGGGATTTTCGAGGAGAGAAATAACAAATACACCCAAAATAATCCAATGATAATCGAAAAATGGCCTGGGGACTCTTTGGGTTTTTTTGTTCTTGTCTTTTTGGGCTATTTTTTCGGGTATTTTTTATTTTTCGTCGAAAATCCCCCTGTAGGGGGACAGGCCCGACTTAACGATAAGGGGGGCAGGGGGGAGGGGGGATTACAGGGATTACAGCCTTCGCGTAGCGAAAATTGGGGTCTCTACTCGAGAGCCTGCTCGAGGCTCTGTTCGGCTTTGGGGAACAGGTCGCGACCTATCCGATCGAGATAGTCACGACGCGCCCTGGAAATGGGAAGACTGCATGGACTACAGAGACCCCTGAGCTGGGTCGGGGGCAGGGGGAGGGGGGAAGGCTTCTTAGAAGGAGGCTGCTTCGTAGAGGACGCGGGCCTTACATCTATAGACCAGGCCCGCGCCTTCTAAGACCCAGGGGTGCTTCTAAGAATCCTTCCCCCCTCCCCCGGCCCCCCTCTGCGCGTGGCCGAGGTCCGGACCGGGCGTCGCGGCCTTGTTTTCCACTTTCGGCCTCTGGGGGCTCTTCGGGGACTGAGACAACCACCAGAACCACCAGAACAAGGAACCCGCAACGAAAAGCGTGTCCCGGAGTTGTCGGCGGCGGCTCGAACAGGTCTACGCGGTGAACCGCCCGCGAAGTCAGAGGTCTGGGAGGTCTGGGAAAGGGGCAGGGTCAGTGGGGATCTTATTCGGCGTTTCGACATTGGGCGGAAAGGGGGGGGTCTGCCTCCGGACCTTTGCTTAAGGCAACTGTTTGCAACAGTGCGTCCTATGGTGGAGACTCCACCTGCCTGACACAGGCGCTCGAAACAGCTAAGATCTACTCCATGGCGGGGGAGGGGGTGCGAGGGCCCGCGCCGATCGGCGAAACAATACATAAGAAAACGGTCTCTAGAAAGAACACCCCCGCCCAGTTCCTCCGACGGCGTGGCTTCTGCGTAATGCCCCTGTCCCTGGGGCTGCCGACCCCTGCCGCAGGAGCCGGCTTGTCACCCTGGGCAGCTGTCTGACGACCCTGGGGGCTCGAAACAGGGGCCCGCTCTTTCAGGAGGAGACTTCCCCTGGGAGTTGCCCAGAGGCCTCCACCAAAGGTCCCTGGCGGCCACCAGAGGCGTCCGCAGCCCCAACGATGGCCAAAAAGGACCAAATACGTCCGAAGAGCGTCCAAGCTTCTGTCCCAGTGTGCCTTATCGTTATATCGAAATGGTAGTTGAGCGCATGCATGTATACTGTATACCTATTCGTGTGAACGTGTGTGATTGTGTGCGTACATTTCCGTACACGCACATACACACATTTATACATATGCACATGCATGGACGCATGCATGTATGCATACATACATGACGTATGCACCGATGCACACATACATACATGCATATAACCATACATTCATGCACGCATTTATTTATTCATACGTATATGCAACCAACACTGCATCCACACATACATACATTCATACATGCATACATACATGCACACATGCATGCATCCATAAAGACATATATATATATATAGAAATATACAAATTTGTACACACCTACATACATGCATCCATGTATACATCTAGTCATGCATGCATACATGCATGCATGCATGTGTGCGTGCATGCATGCATACATACATGCACCCATACAAACTACATATCTACATACATGCATACATGCATGCATGCACTCATACCTATAACCACACATGCACACATACATACATGCAGCCAGCCATGCATACATACATACATACATACATACGTACGTACGTACATTCATGCAAGCATACATATACACATACATGCAAACGTATATACATACCGACATGCCCACCTGCCTACCTGCTTGCACACCGACCTACCTACCTACCTATCTACATACGGCACATACAGACATACAATATGACACATCTACCTACATACATTCATGCATACATGCATGCAGTGTGCATACATACACCCAGCCAAACACAGCTACACACATACATCCATGTATGCATGCGTCCACGATACGAACATACACACATACATGCAGACACACAGGCATACATACAGACATGCATGCACGCATGCATACATGCATCCATACATACATTCATACATACATATCATGCACCCATACACACATACATACATGCATACACACGCTCATACATGCATACATACATGCATGCATAGATGCATGCATACAGACAAACATACACATGCAGTCATGCATATTTATAACCACATACACACATATGTTCATACGTCCATATGTGCCATGCACATATATATATACATCTAGCTATATCTATACAGAATGCATGCATGCATGCATGCATGCATGTATGTATGGATGTATCTGTTGTGTATATACATATATATGTTTATATATAAGTGTGTTAGTATGAAGAACATCCGCCACCGTTCCGCTGGGCACGGCGTGGGTGCCCTCGGGTCCCTTGCCCCATCCCATCAGCCACAGCCCTCGATCCTACGGGTTCTCCACGGGCCCAGGCTCCGAACTCACCAATCTCATCGGGCTGGGCGCGTGCCCCCTGGGGTTCCCAGGCGGGCCAAGAGGGCCCCAGGACGGGCCACGAGGGCCCAAGAGGCCCCTAGGACGGTCCAAGAGGGCCCCGACTCGCCGAACGATCGCTCCAAGACGCTCAAGATGGCCCCCAGACGGCCCAAGATGCCTCCGAGACGCCCCACGAGGCCTCCAAGAAGCCTCCCAAGAGGAAGAGGGCTCCAAGAGGCCAAAATCATGGATCATCCTGTGTTTGTTCGACGGTTTTTGGCACTCTCGCCTTTTCAGCTTCGTGACGCTACAAGACGGCCCTTGAGGCCCCCAAGATCGCCCCAAGACGGCCGAAGAGGCGCTCAAGACGGCCCAAAGAGTCCCCAAAGACGGCTCCAAGAGGGGCCCAGACAGATGGGGGACCCGACCGGACATTTTTGTTGAGCCCTAGGCCCCGAGGCCCCAACAAGCCCCTAAGAGGCCTCAAGAGGCCCCAAGACGCCTCCAAGAGGCCCCCAAGAGGCCCACAAGAGGCTCCAGACCTGCCCCCAAGAGGCCCTCGAGAGCGCTCCGAAGAGACCCCCAGAGGCATCCCTGACAACTCTGACCCACAACCCACAACCCACAACCCAGCCGAAGGCCATGGGATAGCAAGAGGAACAAAAAGCCTCCCGAAGGAACAAGAAGACAACAGGTGGTCAAAGGCGCTGGCGTCGGGCGCCAGCCCGGGAGCGCTGGTCCCTGCCCAGGAGGAGCCGGAGGCCGGAGGCCGGAGGCCGGGCTCGTGGGGAGCCCATGGGCGCACGGTTCAGGCCCTGCCGCTTCCGACAGAGGCCCCCCCGCCGCCCCGCCCCCTCTCGCGCGCCGCTCGGGTCCTCCTGCGACAGCTCATGGCTGTGCGACCGGTCCTCCTCGGGCTCCTTCGGCCAGCAGGGCGGGGAGGAGGACGGACGGGGAGGAAGGTGATCGATCCGGGTCCTTTTTGGACCTGCTGGGACAACCCCTGGAGGCCTCCGAAGACTTCCGGAGGCCTCTGGAGACCTTCGGAAGCTGGGCGAGGGCTGCTAAAACCGTGGCTGCTAAAACGACCCTCCCGAAGGAAAAAACAACTTCCCAGAATGAGGCGCGGCACGCGAAACAGTCAACGGGCTTCTTCCTGGAAGGACGAAGACAACTTCCCGGGGGGCGATTTTAGCAGCCACGGATTTAGCAGCCCTTGCCCGGCTTCCGAGACCTCTTGGAGCATCTGGAGGCTCCCAGAGACCTCCGGGGAAGAGGAGGGCGAGCGCTGGAGGGCGCACCTGTGACCCCTGGCCTCGCCAAGCTACCCGGAACCCACCGCTGAGGCTCTCCACGCTCTCCGCATGGCGGCCAGCTTGCTGTGGGTGGCCAATGTGGTCAGACTCCTCTTCTTCTCCTCGTCCTCCCTCCTCTCCCTGCTACTCTGGAGGCCTCACGGGGTCCCAAAAGGTCTTCAAATTACCAAAGCCTTCCAACAGCCGTGACCATCTCCCTCCTTCTCATGCCTTCCCCTCTGCTGGGTCGACGGAAACTGATTGAGTCCCACTCGGGGACGCCAGTCCCAGGGTAGCTGGTTATATCCGCGATCGTGCTTTGAGCACGTGGTGGAGTGCCCCAAGGCTCCTGCAGTTGTTCGTCGTACAAGGACTTTCGGGCTGTAGGCTTCTCTTGGGCCTCCAAGGGTCTGCCGGCGCGCGCCAGGCGAGCTTTGGGGGCCCCAAACGGCTCCAAAATGGCCCCTCCCCCGAGGATCGCTCCAAGACTCTCAAGCTTGCCTCCCGACGGACCAGGGCGCCCCCCAGACGCCATATAGAAAGGGCTCCACGGGGCCCCCAAAAGAGGCTCCGCGAGTCCGAAGGATCGACTTCCCACAAGTTTCTGCAGGATTGTGGCGCTCTCGCATTGTTCTGGCCCGGGACCCACAGAGACGGCCCAAGGAGGCCTTCTGACGGCTCAAGATGCCCTGAAGAGGACCCTGAAGAGGGCCCTGGGCCCAGGAGGGCCCTGGGCCCACAGAAGGCCCAAGGGGACCTTCTGACGGCCCAAGGGGACCTTCTGACGGCTCAAGGGGACCTTCTGACGGCCCTGAAGCTGGCGCTGAAGAGGGCCCAAGAGGGAGAACCTGAACTGACATTTCGCGCCCTCCAACCCAAGATGACCCCCGAGACCGCCAGTAGGGCCCAACGAAACCCCCAGAAACAACTGAACGGCCCGACGAAGCCCAAATCAGGCCCCAAGAAGCCTCCAAGCGGCCCCCGAGAGGACAAACGACAACTCCGACATCGCCTCCAAAAGGCCCCCCAAGAGATCCTTACAGTCATTTAGGAATCTGACCTACAACCCAGGCGCGGGGGCGGGAGGGGCCGAGACCCCCGAGCCCTCCCGAGGACTCCAAGGCTCTGGAGAACCCCGTGTTCTCTGCCAAGAGGAGAAGGGCAAGAAGACACGAGGAAGGGAACGCACGCGCAAACGGGGAACGACAAGTCGAGTCGACCGGACTCGAAAGCACATCGCGAAGAAGGGGGATGAGGATGGAGGGAGGGAGGGGAGGGGAGGGGGGGACAGATGACGTCGAAGACGAAACAAGGGACAGGGACAGGGAGGGGAGGGAGGGAGGGGAGGGGAGGAGAGGGGAGGGGGAAAACAAATGCACAACCATAAACGTTTGGCCATCCGCGCGGATCTCTTGGATCCGCGCTGCGGCATCGGAGGCGCCGCCGGGGGGGGCCCAGAGCGGAGCCAAGAGATCCGCGCGAAGCGCCAACTGTTAAATTAATGCGCGTTTTGTTATACCACGACTTGGCGGAGAAGGGGGATGAGCAGGGAGGGGGGGAGGGGAGGGAGGAAACAGATGAGGAGGGAGGCAGGGGAGGCAGATGAGGAGGGAGGGGGATGAGGAATTTGGAATTGCGTCCTGATTCGCCGAGGGGGCTGTCAGCTTGGTGGGGGGATGAGGGAGGGAGGGAGGCATGGGAGGGGAGGGGGAGGGAGGGGAGGGAGGGGAGGGGAGGAGGGAGGGGATGGAGGGGAGGGGGGGGAGGGATGGGAGGGAGGGGAGGGGGAGGGAGGGGAGGGAGGCAGGAAGCCCGAGGGAACGGATGCGACCAAATGCGCCAGAGACCAGCCCCGTGACCT
This sequence comes from Prorocentrum cordatum, assembly GCA_963575745.1. NCBI lineage: Eukaryota > Dinophyceae > Prorocentrales > Prorocentraceae > Prorocentrum > Prorocentrum cordatum. The sequence continues at coordinate 27,083 of CAUYUJ010012525.1, read as the reverse complement.
CCGTCGGGAGGGCCACTCGGTCCTCCGACGTCGTGCTTTTGCGTGGCTGGAGCCCCTCGGGGGGAGAAGGAGGGAGGGGAGGGGAGGGAGGGGGAGGGGAGGGGAGGGAGGGGAGGGAGGGGAGGGAGGGCGGGGAGGGAGGGAGGGGAGAAGGGAGGGAGGGGAGGGGAGGAAGCCCGAGGGGACCGAGGCCACCAAGAACCAGCCCCGTGACCTCCGTCAAGAGGGGGCCACCTGGTCCTCCGACGTCATGCTTTTGCACGGCTGGAGCCCCTCGGGGGGGCATCCCGGGGGCTGCTTTTCGCCGAGCGCGGTTCTCTAGTGGCCGGGGGGGGGGAGGCCCGTGACGGATCCGTCAAGAGGGGCACCCGGTCCTTCGACGTCGTGCTTCTGCATGGCTAGAGCCCCTCGGGGGGCATCCCGTGGACTGCTTCTCGCCGAACTCCGCTTTCTGATGGCCCGGGGGCCGAAAATATCCGCTGGACGCCGAAATCGTGAACCAGTAAGAGTCGAGACCGTGTTCGCGGTGCGTTCGACATCTGGGTCGGCAGAGACCCCTTCAGGATCAGCCTCAGGGCCGGCTCCGAAACGCGTCCGGGCCAACATGTCGAGGTGGATCCAGCTGTTGCGACGAAGGCCCCCCAGGGCAGGATCGATCGGCATATCTTGTGGGCAAACAAACCTACCTCGCTTGTGACCACCCTCGCTTCCAAGAGATACCAAGCGATGCCAAACTGCGGCTTGTGCTGGTCAGGCCGCTTGACGAGGAGGCGCATGGTACGACCTGGTTCTGCCTGGGAGCGAAAGCGGGGTAGGTAATTCACGCTCTGAAGATCGGATCGAATCGACAAGTGCGTCGCATCGGGCCGCGTCGGCACGCGGTCGGCATCGGGCCCGGATCGGCCGGGCCAGGACGCGCAGCGACGCCGTGCGAGCCTCGGGCCGCATCGGATCGCCTCAGGAGCCGCGAGAAGCCTGTAGACCCCCCCCCAAGAAGGTGGGAGCTGATATTCGCTCGGCAGCCTCATGGAAGGACCGGGGGGTCCCACCAGTAGGGGGTCACTAATACTTGCTTTCCGCGGCACCCGCCGCGCGGCAACGACATCGACAGCTACGACTGCGACTGCGACTGCGACTACGACGGCTACTACTGTGTGTAGGAGGAGGAGAAAGGGTTACGCAATCCTTTACTCGCGGGAGGTGGCGGGGAGGTTCATTCATCGACGGGGAGGGGTACAGTACTTGCACAAGCTTGGCACCAGACCGCCTGCAGTACTTAGTCTCCATTGTTCAGTGTCTTCCCTGCTCATTGTATTCAGTTCAAGTTCGTGCTCCGGTCCCTCCCCCCCCTCCACCGTGCGGCCTGGCGGGCGCAAAATTCATGGCCATGGGGCCCTGCACTCTTTTCGCGTCTCGCTGCCTTACCTTTTGCCAGCTGCGCCCGTCAGGCTCAGGTACGTAGTCTGCACTTTGCCTGAGACGACATGCTGCATGTGTTTCGCACTCACTCACTGATGCCAGAGGCTTGCTCGTCAAGCCCGACCAGCGTCAAAAAAGCAGGAGGAGAAGCAGCAGGAGGACAGGAGGAGCAGCAGCATCAGGAGGAGGAGAGGGGGGAGGAGGAAGAGAGGGGGGAGGAGGAGGAGGAGGAGAGGGGGGGGGAGGAGGAGGAGGAGGAGGAGGAGGAGGAGGAGGAGGAGGAGGAGGAGGGGAGGAGGAGGAGGAGGAGGAGGAGGAGGAGGAGCAGCAGAGGAGGAGGAAGAGGAGGAGGAGGAGGAGAAGAAGGAGGAGGAGCAGGAGGAGCAGGAGGAGAAGGAGGTCTTAGGACCAGTCCTGTTCACCGCGGGGTGAAAAGGGGTGACCCCAACAAAGGACCCTTTGCGGTTCTCGGAACCGAACGGGATCGGACTGGCCGAGGTCGACATCGGATCAGATCCATCGGATCGAAGTGGATCCTGCCCCGAGGGGGGCACAGAAAAGAAGACCCTCCCTGCAGGTCTGCAGGCGCCCCTGCAATGCCCGGAGGGCTCTCTGGAGGCACCCGGCGGCCCCTCCCGGGGCTCCCGCTGCGGGGCAAGAGCGCCCAGGGACAGGGGGACAGCGAGCCCGTGGTGCTCGCACCCTCGCTCCTCCATGCTCGATCCTCGATGCTCGAACCCGCGCAGACAGCCCCTCCATGAAGGGGCCCCAGGACACACACAAATAAATACACACAAATAGAAAGATTCCCAATTTTTTTTCCTGCAGTTTCTCTGATCTTGTCTTCCCCACCACTTCCCATATTTTCCCATATTTTCTGGGGAATCGACGATTCATTGCGTCTGCGTGCTTCTTTTCCTCCTGACTCCAGTAGTCCCAGCTGGCCCGAAAAGGCTCCCCCGGGTGATCAGTCCGGAGCGGGCTCAACACCCCGAACCCTGGGGCGCGGAGCGCCCCAGGCGCCGCCGGAGGCGGCGCCGGGGTCTCGAAACCGCTGCAGACTGCTCGGGGGGCCTGTGGAGGCCAGGCGGGACTTCTCGGGGGGCCGGCGAGGTCGGCTGGGACTGCCCGGGGGGGCTGTTTGCGCGCAGCCCGAAGCCTGACCATTCAGCGAGCCGCGCCGCAGGAACCCTCTGAGCATCGCTTCTCCGACCCCTAACCTCATGGGCGTGACCTGGGGACCAGTGGTCCATTTACCCCCCTGGACGGGAATGCAGGCTGTTTCCTTCAGGTTTCGAGGCGTACATCCTCAAGTGGGGTGCCGAGATGGTGCGATCTGGAGGAGGAGGGAGGAGGAGGAGGAGGAAGAGGAGGAGGCGGAGGAGGCGGAAGAGGGGGAGGAGGAAGCAGAGGAGGGGGAGGACGCGGACGGAGAGGGAGGCAAGGACGAAGGAAGAAGGTTCAGGACCAGAGAGAACCCAAGATGCATCCGCGCTGCTACAATGCACCCTCCTGTCCCGAGCACCCTCCTCAAGCCCCTCTGCAAGCGCTACACCAAAGAAAAACCCTATTCAAAAATGGTTTGATCGATAAGGAGATCGACCGGGAACCCGGGAACCCGGAACCACAGAAATCGGCCTGGAACCAATAACCAGGAACCCGGGAACCCGGAACCGGGAACCCAGGAATCCAGCCAGCCACCGAAACCGGCGGGGCACTTTCGCCCAATCTTTCAATTTCCGCTAGGACCCCTTCAGTGCAAGCACTGATTGGGGATTTCCTGTTCACTGCGGGAAGCACACCCTTTAATGACGAGCGCACGTGTTGAGAAGGAAACGCCCTGCAACCCCGTTTTGAAAAGAACAACCATCCATCCGAGTAGCTGATACGATGTGTTATACTTGTGGTCAGTGATTCGGAGAAAGATCAGCGCGGGAACCCTACTTTGAAATCATATAGCGATACTTAAGCCACTTTTAGGAACAACCCGCTGTCCCTGTAGTTAATCAACTGATCGCACCTTGCAAAAGACTGTGCGCGGTGCTGAGAACCATATTCAGTATACCACCCGCCCTCCATCCGCGTACTAGAGGCATCCCAGATGGTGTCGGAATAAATGGTTTCGGAGGATCGCGCCGCATTGGCGATGCATCGCCGATGTATCGCCAATGCATCGGCACTGCACTGGCGATGTCGCCGATGCATCGGCGACGCCAGCGTGGAGGAAATCGGGCTCCCCATCGAGTTGCATCCTCGATGCATCGGCGGTGCGGCGCGATCCTCCGATCCTTTCTACTCCGACCCCATCTGGGAGGTCTAGAAGTAGTCATCGGGAAACCTCACCAGTCCACTGGGCGAAGGTGTTTTCTAGCGGTCCCTCCTCCGACCTCCCATTCTTCCCCCTCGGAAGGGTTTGTCACAACTCCCTATGAATCCGCCGACCCTGTCGGCGCGTACGAAAAGCTTTTCCGTTGGATTCGTCGTCGTCGTCGCCGCCGACGCCGCCGTCGCCGTTGCCGTCGCCGTCGCCGTCGCCGTCGCCGTCGCCGTCGCCGTCGCCGTCGCCGTCGCCGTCGCCGCCGCCGTCGCCGCCTCTGCCGTCGTCGTCGTCGTCGTCGTCAGCGTCGTCGTCGTCGTCGTCGTCGTCGTCGTTCGTAGCCGCTCCCCCCTCCTCTTTCCCTGGGCCCTCCGCAAGCGCGACAGCCGAAGCGAAATTGAGCAACGTCGTAGTTGAGTCGATGGGAAGCACCTTCCCTTTGATCCCCTCCCCGCGGGGGAGGGGTCCTGAGGGCGGTACCGGGTCAGAATACCATCCCTCCCCGTGGCCCCGACGCCCAAGAGTAGTCCAGTCGAAGGGAAGCCCCTTCCCTCAGATCTCTTCCTGGCCAGCCCGCCGTGGCGGGGACGGGGCGTGTCCTGGTCAGAATCCCATCCCTCCAAGGGGTCCTGGGAAAGTCCTCGGGTGTCTTCGGGGCCATTTGACAATGGCGCCCACTGTCAACCAAGGACCTGGGGGCCATTTGACCATGGGGCCCACTGTCAAACGAGAAGCTGGGGAGCATTAGAGAGTGCCGCCCACTATCACATGGGGAACTGGGTGGCCTTGGGGCCGCTTTGACAGCGGGCGCCCACTGTCCAACGGGGACCTGAGGACCATTCAAGAGTGGGGCCCACTGTTAAACGGGGAACTGGAGGGCATTTGACAACGGGGCCCACTCTCAAACAAGGAACTGGGGGCCTTGGAAGACCATCTGACAATGGCGCACACTGTCAACCGGGAACCTGGGGCATTGGACAGTAGGGGCCCGCTGTCAAATGGGGAACTAAAGGATATTTGACGAGGGTGCGCCGCTGGATCTCCCCCGGGGGGGGGGGGGGGGGGCGGGGAGGTTAACGACCCCCCCCCCCCCCGCCCCCCCTCGTTCCCCGATTTCAGTCGTCTGGGACCCCCCCCCCCCTCCCCCCCTTCCCGAATCCGTCGCGGGGAACCCCTCCCCCACATCCCCCCTTTCCCGATCGTCGTCGGGACCCCCTTACCTCCCCCTTTTCAAAAAGGAGGGGGGGGGGGGGGTCCGAACCCCCCCCTCCCCCCCTTTTTGGCCCCACCCACCCCCACTCCCTCCATTTCGCCACGCCGCCCCCTGACTCCGGAACCCGACCCCCGCCACCCCTACCTCTAGTCCTTTTTTCTAACCCAAGCCCTAATCCTAGCCCCAACCACTAACCCCAGCCCCAAAGAGTACTCACTACTCATTACTCACTACCCCCTACTGACTACTCGCTATTCGCTACTCACTTCTCACTACCCCCTACTCACTACTCACGATTCACTACTCACTATCCACTACTCCTTACCCACCACCCACTACTCGCTACTCCCTACTCGCCACTCACTACTCCCTCCTCCCTACTCATTACTCACTACTCACTCCTCACAGCCCACTACTCAATATTCACTACTCACTTAGCACTACTCACTACTCCCTACTCACTACTCACTAATCATTACTCATTACCCATTATCCACTACTTACTACCAACTACACAGTATTCATTGCCCACAAATCACTACTCACTACCGACTACTCGCTACTCCCTGCACATTACTGACTACACTGTACTCAGTACTCACTACTCGCTACTCCCATACTCGCTATTCAATAATCACTACTCACTCCCCGCTACTCACTATTCATTACTCACTACTCACTACCCACTACTCCCTAGTCACTACATAGGTCTCTAGTCACTAGTCACAACTCACTAGTCACTACGCAATACCCACTACCCACCAATCGCTACTCACTACCCAGTATTCGCTACCTTCTTCTTACTACTCACTGCTCACTACTCCCAACTCCCTACTCCCTACTCGCTACTCACTACTCGCTACTCCCTGCTCGTTACTCACTATATCACTACCCACTACTCACTACTGGCTACTCTTTACTCACTACTCACTACTCACTACGCCCTACTCGCTCCTCACTACTAACTACTCGCTACTCCCTACTCGCTCTCACTACTCACTACCCACTGCCACTACCCACCACTCTCTATTCATCACTACTCACTACTCACTACTCACTACGCACTACGTACTACTCAGTACTTACTACTCGCTACACAATTTTCACTACTCACTACTCGCTACTCACTACTCACTACTCACTACTCACTACTCACTACGCACTACGCACTACCCACTACGCACTACTCACTAATCACTATTCGCCACCCACTACTCACTACTCACTACCAATTACTCATTACTCCCTACTCCATACTCAGTCCTCACTACTCGCTACTCGCTACCCACTACCCACTACTCACTACTCGCCACTCACTACTCACTTATCAGTACACACTACTCACTATTCACTAATCACTACTCCCCACTCCCTACTCCGTACTCCCTACTCGCCACTCACCACTCACTACTCACTACCCAACACTCACTACTCACTACGCACTAACCCACTACTCACTGCTCACCACTGCCTACTCCCAACTCCGCACTCCCAACACGGGGGGGGGTCCGACCCCCCTTCCTTTCCAGCGCCAAGGGGGAAAGGGGGGAGGGTCCGGACCCCTCCCCCTCCCTTTCAAGGGAGGAGGGGGGGGGGGGGAGTTCCGGACCCCCCCCTTTGAAGGGGGGGAGGGGGAAGGGTTCTGCACACCCCCCCCGCCCTTCAGTGTTTTCAGGGAGATCCACTGGCGCACTTTCATATTTGACAGTGTGGCTCACTGTTACACGGTGATCTGGGTGGCCTTCGGGCCAATTTGACAGTGGCGCCCCCTGACAACTGGGGGCCTGGGGGCCATTTGACAGCAGGTCCAACAGTCAACTGGGAGACTGTGGGCATTTGATAACGCAGCCCACTGTCAAACGGGGAACTGGAAGGCATTTGACAGAGGGACACGGGGAACTGGATGGTCTTGGGGCCCTTTTGACAGTGGCGCCCCCTGTCAACTGGGGACCTGAAGGCCATTTGACAGTGGGGCACACTGTCACACGGGGAACTGGTTTATCAGCAGGGCCCACTCTCAAACAAGGAACTGGGGGGCCTTGGGGATCATTTGACAATTGCACGCACTGTCAACCGGGGACCTGGGGGCCATTGGACAGGACCAAATGGAGAACTAGGGGGCATTTGAGATCGGCGCTTGCTGTCACACGGAGAGCCGGGTGGCCATGGGGCTCATTCGTCAACAGGGGACCTTGGGAAAATGTGACAGTGGGGCCCACTGTCAAAACAGAAACTGGTGCGCTCTTGATACGGGAGTCCACTCTCAAATGGGTCACGAGGTGGTCTTCGGGCCCATTTGACAGCGTCGCCCACTGTCAACTGGGAACCAGGGGGCCATTTTGACAGCGGGGCCCAAAATCACATGAGAAACTGGAGGGCATTTGACAGCGGGGCGCGCTGTAAAACAAGGAACTGGGCGGGCTTGGGACCCAATTGACAATGGCCCCCACTGTCAGACTGGCACCAGGGAGCCATTTGACAAGTGGGCCCACTGTCGAACGGGAAACTGCGGGGCATTTGACAATGCGGCCCACCGTCAACCAAGCACCTGAGGGCCATTTGACAGTGGGGCCCTTTCAAACGGGGATCTGGGTGGCATTTGACAGCGGGGCCGGCTCTCAAACGGGGGGCAGGGTGGCCTTGGGGACTATTTGACACCGAATGCCCACCGACGAACTACGGGAGGCCAACTGTCCAACGGAAAACTGAGGCCCCCTCCCCCCTGTGGGCAGGAGGGACAGGCGGGCGGTCCCTCATGTGGAAAGTGGGAACTCCGACCCCCTCGTCCCCCCCTGTGGACAAGGCGAAAAAGGAAATCCCCCCTCTGTTCCTCCACGGGGGCAGAGTCGGACAGAGGGGCCCCCCCCAAAAGGAACCCGTCTCACCCTTATGTGCTGTTGCGGGTTGTTGCGTATTTGTCGGCATGCTTCCGAGAAGTCTCAGATCCGCTCCAGGGCGGCTCCAAAAAACACGGGACTTCCTGAAAAGTGCAACGAAAAACCGCCCAACAGGGCCCAATAGGATCCCAAAATGGCCTCACGAAGTGCTCCAGAACGTTGGCATCCTCGTCGTCGTCGTCGCCGTCGCCGTCGTCGCCGCCCCCTCAAAATCAGCGGCACCGGCCGTCAGGCCGTCACAAGCAAACCCACCACAGACCACTCGACCAGCGGCGGACCAGCCACAATGCCACCCCCCATCGCCCTTGGCAGAAAAATGCGCCAATGTGCTGTAACATATAAAGCATATCAGGGTGCCCCGCAATAGCTTCGCAAGCGTGTTGACAAGGGCGGCGGGGGGCATCCTATTTCCCAGTGCGTGTATGCCCGACACAAACCCATGCAATCGAATTGCGATTGCAAGCGCAATGCACAATGCTGGCAATACCGCTATCATGTTGCGTCGGCTTTTGAAGGGGATGGTGTGGGGGCGAGCTTGGCGCACTCTGCGCACGTGGCTCACGTGCCGATATGGGGACGCGTGGCACAACGTGCACATATGAACCACATGGTGCATATGGCGCACCAAACCTACCGTGCACGCTTGGCTCCATGTGACACATAGCGCACCTGGCATGCGTGGCGCACCTCGCGGGCGTCGAGCACCTGGCTGGTGCTTGCATCGTTTCCCGATCGTCTCGATGGCGGCCCGTGCCTGTAGCGGGTCGGGCCGAAGGCCAGTAGACCGCTAGACAAAAAGCTCAAGCCGCGGGAGGAAGTTGAATCCCAATTAGCGTGACATGATGACTGATGGAACCTCCGTTCCTTCTCTATCCCCCGGACATGACTGTTTCATCCCTCCGACCTGGGAGGAAGGAAAATGGGAAATGACGCGATGAACGCGCTCACGCTATTTTTGACATCCGACCCGTCTAAACCATTCCTGGCCGCTGCGCTGATCCATTCGCCGCCAGGTGCCACGGCGGACGCGGAATCCCCAACAGGAACCCATCGCGCAATGCATAGCCAGGCCGGCGGTTAAGCAATGAGATGGCAAGAGGGAAAAGGATAAGGTTGAGGAAGCGCGAAGCGCGAAGCCTCGGCTGAAAAAGGCCAGCGCGGGGCGGGGCGGCAAGCGCACAGCGATGCGTCGACCGAGCGCCGCGAGGCCAAACGCTCAGTGACCCCGCGGCGGCAGCGCGCACATCGCGACGCGCCAAGCAACAACAAGCACACGCGCGCGCGCAAGCGCGGGCGCGAAGCAAGGCATCAAACAACAATCAAACAAATCCCATGAAATCAATGCCGAACCGTATTCTGACGCACTGGGCCACGCAACGCATTCAACAAAAAACTCGCCCCATGCCTCTCCGCCCCGCGCACCCCCCTTCTATTTTCCATGCCCCGCGTCGCCGCAATACTTTCGCAGCGCGTCGGCGAAATCAATCCGTCGTCGGCAGGGCGGTCTATCTGGGCGCAACCGTCGCGAGCCAACCGTTGCCCGCCGCGCGAAGTTCCCCCATCTGGCCACAATCAGAGCCCGCCCAGACGGGGGCATTCGAGCAACGCGCACTGCCCATCTCCACTTCATTTTAAAATGCCCCCGCGCCCAGTCCTTAGCGCCCGCGCGATGCGCGAGCTGTCGCGTTTGCAGAGACGCTCGCAGCGCCCGCTCGACCAAATCCTCTCCCTCTGCCCCCCCCCCCGGCCCACAATCCTTCTCGACGCGGCATTCAGCGCTGCGCGCAATCTTCTCTGCTCGGGGCCGACGACTCTGCGCCCTTGACGACAGCTCCCGCTGCAGAACTGCTGAACAGCTCGGGGCGCTTGTTCAACGAAAAAACCCACTTGCCAACGGCCCGCTCGTCGCCCGGAGCTTCGACCAACCGCGCGCATTTCTGCGCGCCCCCCCCCCCCCTTCATTCGCCGCGTCAAGGAGGGGGCAATTTCGCCCCGAAAAGTTCCAGGCGCGTTGAGCGCGGCAAGACTTCGATGAATAATCCCTCGTCTATATGAACCCACCCTCGGCGGGCGCCCCCCCTTCTGGCCCGCGCTTTACACGTCGCGGGGCGCGGGGGAACCCCCGGCTACCCCGCGCGCCCCGCAACGACGAAAGCAACAATCTCATTGATATCCAGGGTCGCGCAATCTAAACATGGATCGTCCGCCAACGCACTGTGAATCAGCCTCTCCCCGTGCAAATCATCACACACGCTCGCGCGGCGCCCCGCCCTCGCCCGCGCGCTGCGCTGGCCCCCTCCATGGCTGCGTCCATTATTTGATTACAAACACTGGCGATGAAGGATCGTTTTGCGCCGCGCCTCTCCGCGCGTCAAACTCCGCGCTGCCAGCGCCCGCCCGCGAAGATGCGTACACTTCTGCAGAATATAAACGCTGGAGCGCCCCGACCACTTGCGAATCTGCGCCTTTGCTCAGAAGCGCGTCAAACGACGCAGCAAGGTGCATCCTGGCAGAGGCCTTCGCAGCATCTGGAATCGCAAACCATAGCTCCTTGTCCCATTCTAGAGTCTTCTCTGCAATTGCCTCCCCAACGCGCATGGCACCCGCGCGCCCTGTCCCGAGTCTGAAACCGAGCCCCCCCCCCCCCCGAGCGCACGTCTGTGTCTGCCGCAATCCAACGTTTCAAAGCTGCGGTGGGCAACTCAGCCATCACTGGCAGCGCCGCGATGGGCACGCAACTGCGAGGCATAGCTGGGTCCCCTTTCTTGAAAAGCACCCGAAACTTCACGCGTCTCCACTGCGCTGGCGGCAGCATGCTCCGCCGCGAGACGTTTGCGACAAATTTAGCAATAGTCTGCAATGGCCCGGGGTGGTGGGCCATCACCATGTCTGCTGCCAGTCCATCATCGCCCACGCGCGTCCTGACTTCAGAGTTTCTTCAGTGCTATCCGCAATTCGTCTTCCGACGCAAGACCCCCTCGGGCTTCCACGGGCGCGACGCGTTCCTGACCCTCGCTCTCCCCATCAAACTCTTAATAAGGTGAAACGAAGATCTTGCCTATTGGGTCCTTGTCAGAACATGCGTTATCACGCGACGCGGCTCGCGCCGCGCCCTCCCGCCTGCTTCCAACCTTGGAAGATGCGCTTGCCCCGTGCCTCGGATGAGTGATGGCCCTGCCTTTGTCTCCTCTTTCTTCTCAACGCTCGCCAAACAGATTCCGATGAATCTGTCCTCTTCTTCAGGTCCGATTCTGCCCGCGTCTCTCAAATAAATGCCCCGCACCATCGCTTCGCCGGCGTCCCCCGCCGCTTCGCCTCGGGCAGTTTCCACTCTCCCGCGCGGATTTCCCAATCATTATTGAAGGATCCCCTGCCCCTTTTCTTCTCTTCAAAGCAAGCGTCCAACGCATCGTGGAAGTCCATCGCTTCACCGCGTTCGTCTGACTGGCGCTTCCAATTCATGGGCCGTCGCGGTTGTCTCCGCGTTCGCTTCCGTTTGCCTGGGGATGTGACGCCCGCGGCGAACGCTCTGTGATCGGATTTCCCTTCCGAACGTTGCAGAGCCCCCGGAACCTGGAACGTGTCGATTTTAAACAACCAACATCCATGCGTCGCAGAGCCCCCGTGCTCTAATGTTTGTGTCTCCACTGGCCACGCGCCAGATTCCCTTCGAAAGCCGTTGCCGCTCGCGGCCGCTTACAGCTCAGACGCGCTGTAAGCACGTCACCACCGCGCCCCAACCCTCCTACAATATTTGCACTGTCGGACTCCAACCTCCGACCAATTACTGCGTTTGCATCCAAGCCAACAGAAATGGACTCTCAAACCCCGGCTTTCTCCACAACTTTCTTTGGAATTGCCAATGCCCTATCATACTCATCATCGGTGCGCCCACTGCGAGGACGGCGCGCGAGAATAAATCTGACTCTGGTCTGTACCATCGCAACGTCTCAAATATACAAACCGTCTTTCCACAAACTGGAATGATAGATCCGCGTCGTCCCCCAACCATGGTTTGTGCAAGTGGATCGTGACACCCCGATTCCATTCTCGACACCTTCCACAAAGATTGTTTGACCTTTCCGGCGTCAGGCGGTATCTATCGGGCTCTGCAACTGGACCCTCCCTCAAGCACCAACGCTGCATCCCAATGCACATCATCCCCAATGATGCCCACGACATCGTCGACAGCTCCATCCTGAATGCGGCAGGCGTTCCAACAGATTACGTGAACGTGGAAAGTAACATTTTTATCATCAAACACATTCCCAAGACTTCTCCTTGCACTGGTACTGTCAAGAATGCGTAAAAAGCACCTCCCTCTCCACATGTTCAAGCCTCCTCCTGCCACCACCCGACCCCGCTCTTTCTCCACTTCCGTGCGTCACCACAGCCGCGCCCTATTCCGTGCAGTCAGTAAATCGAGGTCTTGTTGGCATGCCGCTGCTGCTCCCAACAAGTTCATCTTCCCCTCCTCCTCCGACCACTCGCTCACTCGGGCGTCCTTCCACCACACGCTGACCTTTGAATAGATTGTGGCAGTGCCTTTCTTGCCGATGATGCGGTTGAGGAAGGAGGGGGGCGAGGAGGAACGGCAGCGACAGGAGCAGGAGCACGAGGAGCGAGGAGGTCCAGGGGAAGACATTCTGGCCCGCGCTGGGGCGAAAACGCCATCAGGGCACAGAAGGAGGAGGAGGAGGAGGAGGAGGAGGGAGGAGGAGGAGGAGGAGGAGGAGGAGGAGGAGGAGGAGGAGGAGAGCAGAGGAGGGAGGGAGGATGGCGGAGACAGGGCAGGGAGGAGGAGGGGGGGGAGGGGGGCAGAGAGGCAGGGAGGGAGGCAGTGAGGAAGGGAGGGCGGCGGAGGCCGCGAATCTCCTCCTCCTCGCCAGGGCGCCCGCTGCCGCGCGACGTCAAGCGTCCGCTGATGCGCGTCATCGGCGCAATCGAGGCCCGCATCGAGGACCCCGCCTGGCGGAGAGGACGAAAGTATTTCACCAGCCTCGAACTCATCCCCATCCCTGAGATTGACAAGCCCCAAAGGCCCAAACGGTGACACTCTTTGGGATGTGCCGTCAAGAAAGGAGGGGGTCCTTTGAATCGACGCCGCGACCACGTGATGCCGATCATGTGGATACGGTGCGTGATCCAAGCTGGCAGAAAAAAAGAGGATGGCAAACCCAGACACCCAGACCCTTGAAGCAAACAAGACGGACAATTGTCGAAAATGCTGGCCTCCGAGGGCCGCTCTGGACTCCAGAGCCCTCAACGAGAGCCTCGGCGTGAGAGAACGGCCCGAGGGAAGGAGTCGAGAGCTCTGGGGACCGTGCGTTTTTTGTCGGGCAGCATAGCAAGAGAACGCGAACCATGAGCATGCAACAACGTTCGGAGGAGGTTATCCGAAGCTCGCGGGACGGGGGGGAGGGAGGGCATGTAACGCCGACTGGAAAAATCGGCGCGGACCTCCGGAATAGTTGTTTTGCGCCGGTTCGGAGGAGGTTCTCTGAAGCCCGTGGGTCGGGGGGGGCCTGAGCAGGGACCGACCGTCCCGGCATTCCTATAGACGTACCATGACATGTTCTTAGTGACCAACTATGTTCTAAGAACAAAAACAATGCTCATACAACATACGCCCCATGTACTAAAACAAACCAATCCCATCCAGAAATGTTCTAAGAACATTGCGTGGAAACCGCAAGAGATGCTTAGAACATTGCTTGGTAGGGCCATAGCCCCGGGAAGCAAACAGTACCCCCCCCCCGGCGATATCGCCAGCACAGAAAATAACATAAATCATCATTTTGGGCGGCGCCCTCCGGCGATATCGTTAGCCCATGAAAAAATAATATGAAATAATTAATTGATTCGCCCCCTCCGGGCCCGAAGCTGGCGGCAACGTGAGGCGACAGCCTGAAGAACCAATGCGCACGAACGCTTGCCAATGGGTTCCCGCCTTGCTAGAACACTGGGAAACTGACGCGCATCGGAAATCAAAGCTAAATCAAAAATGACAAACAATGAAATCACCGCAAGCAACTACACTTGAACCCCCCAAAGGAATACCAGAGGAATCTCAGAAGGAAGCTCACGCAGAATCTCAAAGGAACCCTATTGGAAATTCAAAGTAATCTCAACGGAGCCCAACAGAAATCGCAAAGGGATCTCAGCGGCAGCTCAAACGAACCACGAAGGAATCTAAGGGATCTGGAAAACGCGGGCTCGCATGGACATAAGCAAACCCTATTGCGACCGCACTAGGTTTTTTTTTTTTTTTTTTATTTTTTTTTTTTTTTTTTTTCGGGGGGTCCTATGGGAGAGTCCACGGAGGGATATCGCAGACGGATTCCGCGACCCCCCCCGCGATATGTTAGTACATTTATTGAAAGTGAAATCATCCACAGGCACCGGAGGTCGATGTGATGCTCCCTTCAGGGATTGTCGAAGGAATGTCAGAGGAACTTGAAAGGACCCCCAAAGGAATCCCATAAGAATATCACAAGGAATCCCACGCATAATATCAAAGGAACCAATGGATGTTCAAAGCAATCTCAAAGGAGCCCAACAGAAATCGCAAAGGCATCTCAGCGGCAGCTCAAACGAACCACGAAGGAATCTAAGGAATTTGGAAAACGCGGGCTCGCGTGGACATAAGCAATCCCGATTGCGACCGCACTAGGGAAATTGATTATTTCAGGGAATCCTATGGGAGAGTCCACGGAGAGATATCGCAGACGGATCCCGCGACCCCCCCCGCGATATGTTAGCACATCTATTGAAAATAAATAATCCACCGGCCCCTGATGTCGATGTGATGCTCCCTTAAGGAATGGGGCATCACAGGGATACGACCGGAACCTCAAGGGACCCCCCAGAATTATATCACAGGAACACCAGAGGAGTCTCAAAAGAGTCCCCAAATAATCACAATGGAAACGGCAAGGAATCTCAAAAGAAGCCAATCGGAATATCAAAGGAATCTCTGAGGAATCTCACAGAAACGCACAGAATCACAGGAAGCGACTCTGGGCAGGTGTGCCTTGTCGCTGGGCTCTGGACTACAAGGGGACCGGGCATTCAGAGGCTTGTGGAGGCCTTTCTGGATGCCTCCTGGAACCTCCGGGGACCTCCCCTCCGCGGACCTCTGGTGACCTGCGGGGGATATTGCTTCCGCCCCGGCCCCGGTGCCGGAAGCGTTATCATTTCCTCTGATGAGGGGGGGGCGGAGGGGGGTTTACTGATTGCTTCCCGGGATTAGGCGAGCCAGGACCCTTCGCCACTGCTCGACTAGCGCCGACCGGAGGAATCTGCGCGGACGTCTCGAGAGGCTGTGCTCCTGCCGGCTCCCTGGTGCTCGCGCAGAGGAGGTGCCGCGGCTTCCCCGGCGCCCCAAGGGGGGCCGGGAGCGGCCCTGCTTCGCTTGCCGTCGCTCGGACGTCGCGTTCCCGTACATTGTTCGGCTTCGCGCGTGTTTTTGGTTGCTCGAGGGTCCAGGATGGTCCTCGATGGCTCTCGCCGAGGAGACATGCGCACGTCCGAGCGATGCCACGTTCGAGGAGGAGCGCTTGGCGGCGGATCCGAAGCTGGCTGCGGTTGGGGGGGGCCAGACAGCAGATGTGGGATCCTCGCGCCCCTCTGGAGCCCGCCTGGGGCCCTCTGGGCCTCGCGAGGGCTGCCCTGGAGGCCGCAGGGCCTCCTTGGAGATACGGGAGACACTGAAGGGGCCCTGGGACACACAAATAAATACTCACAAACAACAGGATTCCCCATATGATTTTCCCATATTTCTGGGTTTTTATCTTCCCCCCACTTCCCATATTTTCCCATATGTTCTGGGGAGTCGACGATTAATTGTGTCTGTGTGTTCTCTCCCTCCCGAGACACCTCGGGCCAGGGCATCCTCTGGCACCACCCGATAACTTGGGCGGGGGTATCGCGCGGAATCGGATTCTGGGTCGCGCGCCACCGCCGATGCAACGGCGGCGTGGCGCGGGTCCGCGTCGTGATGACCCCAGTGTTAGTTTCGGGTCGGGCGAAAGGGGGGGATAGCAAAGGGGGGGTTTGAGAATCAGCTCACGTGCCTGATTTTCCCGGCGCCTCCCGGCGCCGGAGGCGGCTATGTATCGAGAAATGGGCCCCTCGGTGAGGCCGAAACCAGCTGCATGCAACAAATTTCGTAACCCCCCCTTTCCCAATCCCCCCCCTTTCGCCCGACCCGATAGTTCCTGACACCGCGCGGACCGTTCCACCTGGAAAGATCGGCGTCCCTCCGATCGCCAGATCCTAGCGCAGTTGCCGATCCTGGGCCGCCAGCGGCGTTCGAAAGCCTGAACGCCAGCGGCGGGGGTCGCTGCCGAGTCGGCACGACACGAAGCTACTGCACTGCAGCAGCCCGTCGGAACCGCACGGATGCAAGGCACGGCTCCCGCAATGAATCTCCATGCTCGAAGGGGCCCCAGGACACGCAAAAAAATACACACAAATCAAAATATCCCCCATATTTTCCCATATTTTCTGGGTTCTTGTCTTCCCCCCTCACTTCCCATATTTTCCCATGTTTTCCTGAGGGTCGACGATTAATTGTGTCTGTGTGCTTGTCTCCCTCCTGAACGAACCTACTGTACTGCAGCAGCCACATCGGAACCGCCAGAGGATGCAAGGTACGGCTCCCGCAGTGACTCTCCATGCTCCTCCCCGTCGTCCCCCGCCCGAGCCTCCGTCGAGGAGTCGTCGCCGTCCAGGCTCTCCTGCAGGATGGCATCGACTTGTCAGTCGAAGACAAATCGCGTAACGCCGGGAGGTGGGGTTTTTGTCGCTATATTTCCGGCATCCCCTGGGCGATGAGGGAACGGCTCGGGACGAAGAGCCCTGTGCCCGAAGGGAGGGGTCGATAGCTCCAGGAACCAGCGGTGCGGACAAGAGTCGAATAGTCAGAGGTCTGAGGACCGCCCGCGAAACAGGAAGACAGAGGAGGAAAGTGGGAGGGCTTGGGCAAGGTTCAGCGCGGGATGAGGAGACGGGCTTTAGCTTCCCCACGAGGGCGTCCGGGGGCCCCCATTGAGACCGCCAGGGTCCTGACGTGGGCTTCGTGGAACGCAGGGACGGACGGCGGCGGGGGGGAAGGGAGGGAAGCTGACATGATGAAAACCCCCGGTCCCTAGGAACTGTCGGAGGAGCGGGGCAAGGGGGAGAGAGGGTGTGGGAGTGGTGAAGCAGGAGAGCGGATGAACGGACGGGGGGGGAGGAGCGAGGGGGAAGAACAGAATGCGCTCATTCCTCACGGATGCCAGGTGGCTGGATTCAGGGCGATGCGACTGCGGGCGGCCTCGCCTCGAGACAGGGCCCCCGCCAGCGGACACGGGAACGAGAAGCTGGGGAACGTGCGTGCAAAAGGCTGCAAGCTGCAGAACTTCTCCGGCGACGCCGCACCGCCGTCGCCGCACGCGGAGTGTTAACGCTGGTCCGCTGTGCGGCGCGGGCTGCACATGCACGCCGGCGGTGAGCGGAGCTGCTCTGGTTTTGCCCAATGAGCCCTCCAGGCCAAGGCGCCTCCAGACGCGCACTCACCAAGGCCGCAAGCTCGGTCGATCAGTGCTTGAAACTGAATGGCACGGGAACGGGCTGTTTCATTCTCGAAGACCCAGGCCAGGATGCTGTAGGCTTCTTGGGGCGTCAGATCTGCAAGGAAGGCGACAGCCCTGGCACGTTTTCTGCAGGGGTCCCAAAGCGACAAAACTCGAGAACCTGTGAAGAGACGCCCCAGTGCCTCAACAGGTTCAGCATGGGCGGAGGGAGCCATCCGCAGCTCAGGGCGGGGTACTCGATGGATGGCACGGCGCACTGGAAGCACAGCGCGCGCAGAGAGATCGTCGGCTTCGCGAAAAGGTTGTCCAACTTGGCCATCTTTGCCTCGCCTGGAGGCAAAGGGGGGCAGGCCCCAGAGGTGTTCGCTGGGGCGGAGGCGCGGGGTGCCGTTGGGCCGGCCCCCCGCGCGCGCGAAGGCCTCGCAGGGAAAACTGGCGCGCGCCGCAGATCCTGAGGTCGCTAGCGGGGCCGAGGAGGATGTCCCAGCGGGGCATGGGTGTGTTCCTCTTGGCGACGGCATCCGACGGGCGCCCCGGCCCAGCGAACAGCTCGAGGAAGACCGCGACCTGCGGCGCTGTCAGCGGCCCAGCGAGGGCAAGCGCCTCCCGCGGAGTACGTCGGACAGTTCCTGCGCGGGGGTGGCCGGCGCCCGTCACGCGTCTCGCGGTAGTCGGCGCGGCAGCTCGGTCAAGCGCCCGCCGCGCTCGCGCCGCCGCAGGCTGCGCAATGACCGCCAGCGCCCGCGACGCTGGGTCTCCTGCAGGCGCCAAGCCCCCGTCGCGAAGTCCACGCTCGCACCCGCGTGCCGGCCCAGCGGCCCTAGGCGCCGCGCGGCAGCTGCCCCGTCCAGGGCTTGGCGCAGGGTGGCGCGCGAGGTCGAGTCGCACGCAGCCGCCCTGCTCTTGAGCAGGAACCGACCGTCCTGGCATTCCTATAGGCCTACCACGACGTGTTCTTGGAACCCGAAAATGCTCTTACAACAAAAGCAATGTTCTTAGCACGCGGGCCGATGCGCAAAAACAAAGCCAGTCTCAGCCATACATGTTCTAAGAACATTTCGGACAGTCCAAAAAAAAGGTTATTAAAACATTATTTGGTGGGCCTATGGTAACAGGCGAGCCAAGACGCTTCGCCGCTGCTGGATGCTCTCGGCCCAGCGGACCCAGCGCGCCCGCGAGGGCCTAATCATTGCTGGGGGGCGTCGGACACGATCGCCTGGTCGAGCTCCTGGGTTGTCGACGGGGCCCGCGTCCCACACGGGCGCGGAAGGATCGCGACCACCCGCTCGCGAGCTCCATAGAGGTTACTCGCCACCACGTCTCCACGTCAGAGCAAGAGAAGCTCCGCCGGCCGTGGACGCAGCTCCATCATCATAAGCACAGCCAGGGCCTGCGCCCGATGGCCGCGACAGCCAGCAGGGCTACCGCGTCGCAGGGCAGCGGGAGGCAGCCACCTGACGGGGCGGCGCGGCGCCGGCCCCGGAGGCGCCGGCGGCGGATGGGCCTGCGACCGCCCCCAGCCGGGCCGACGCCAGGAACAAAAGGAGCTACTCGCCAGCGCTAGGGGAGCCGCCCTCGGTGGACATGATCTCCATCGGGCTGGAGGTCAGCTCGTCCCACTCCCCTTCTCCGAGTCCGGCGGCGGCCTCTGTCTGGCAGAATGGGCTGAGGACGCGCCGGGCCTGCGTCTTCGCCTAGACGGAAACCCCTCGGAGCAGCCCCACGCTCGCCGCGGTCGGGCGGGCCGCCGCAAGCTGGACTGCCCGCCCCAGACGCGCCGCCCCCGACACCCCGCGCGGGGCGCCCTCGCCGCCAGGAGGGCCAGGCCCGACTGGGGCTCCGAGGCCGCGGCCGCGGGCAGGGGCAGGCGCCCCGCGGGGGCCCTCGACCCGTCGGGCCTCCCGCGCGCCCGCGGGCTCCGCCCTCGGCGGCAGCGGCCGCGAGCGCCTGGAGCCGCCCGCGAGCGGGTCGCTCAAAAGGGGCCCGCGGCCCTGCGACGAGCCGTCGGCCGGCGCCCGGCCCCGGCGCGACCCGGCGGGTCTGCCCGAGGAGGCGCCCCGTCGCCGGCAGCAGCGCACCGAGGCGGCGGGCCGCCGACGGCGGGCCATCGGCGGAGGAGCGGCGGGCCCCGGGCGCATCGAGTTTCCTCGAGCGGCGCCGAACACCTGCGCCTCGACAAACCCAGACCCCCTCGGGTCGTGAAAAAATCACGACGGGAGGTTTTTCTACATTTTCGGCCCCCGGGGGCCCTTACCGGGCCTCGGGACCGTCAAAAAACGACTCGGGATGAAAAACCGGTCCCAGGGAAGGGGTCCGGACCTCTGGGGGTCGCGTCATGAAAAAATCATGACGTCGGTGGTCTGGGAAGCACGCGACCTTGCTTTCCCCGACAGGTCCCCAAAGAGCCCGGCGAGGAGGAATCGCGGCGGGCCCGCCCGCGGGGAGGGGAACGCGGGCGGCGCCGTAGCCGACGGGACCCCCACCAGGCGCGGCGCCTGGAGAGCTGCCGCCCGCGAAAGAGTTCCTGGGGGGCGGCCCCAAAGAAGAGACGGGAACATCGACGTGAGCACGCACGCGCTGCCGCGCAGGGCTCGGCCGATCCGTGGCGGTGCGCGGAGCTACGGCGGCTCCGCCAGGATCGGTCGCGCGCGGCCTCTCTGCGCGCCAGAGAATGTCGGCCTGCAGTCGCTGCCGACGGCTGGCTTCCTGCCGCCAGCCGCGCGAGAGCCCGCGCGCGGGCGGCCCTGGCGAGGCGAAGGACGCCGCGGGGAAAGCAACACATCCCTGTCCACGCCCCTGTCAAACATTCTCGGCGGCGCTGGGGCGCCCCGAGCACCCTCAATATAGCACGCTTCTCCCCCTCCAGGCCAGGGAGACACCTGGGGGGGCAGTCGATCCCAGCGCCTCGCGGGCCTCGCGCGCGACCGGTGGGCTCTCGGCGAGGGCGGCGTCCCGCTCGAGCTCCGCCTTCGCGCTCCTGCAGTGGCTGCGGCGACGCTGTGGGCCTGGCCTCGGCCCGATCGCGCCAAAGGCCGCCTGCTCGTCTGCTGCGAGCCGACCTCCTCAGGCGCCCCTCGCGCGCTCGCGGATTTGTCGCTGCAGCAGAACCCGGTGGTCTGGTGGAGGCGCAGGAACATCAGCTCCACGGGCCGAATGTTCTCGCCGTCCACCGGTTGGGCGCCCGAGTTATCCGGGGTAACTCGGGTCCGGGGTAACTCGGGTTTGGATTCCCGAAAAAGGAACCCGAGTTAGCCCTGACCCGAGTTACCCCTGATGATGTGGGGCTCTGGACGCCCGAGTTATCCGGGGTAACTCGGGTCCGGGGTAACTCGGGTTTGGATTCCCGAAAAACGAACCCGAGTTATCCCTGACCCGAGTTACCCCTGATGATGTGGGGCTCTGAACCGGGTCGTGCTGAAGCAGCGTCGCCAGGTAGTTCACCACCTGCGCATAGTCCTCCACTGGCCGTGGGCGCAGCGGGCGGGGCGGCCGCGGCGGCCGGCACCGTTGAAGGGGCCCAAGGACACACAAATAAATACACAAAAAAACAAAAAGATTCTCCATATTTTCCTATATTTTCTGGGTTTTTGTCTTCCTTCCCACTTCTCATATTTTCCCATATTTTCTGGGGAATCGACGATTAATTGTGTCTGTGTGTTTTTCCCCTCCTGAACCATGGCCCCCGCCGCTGGAGGCGCGCCCGCCGGCGCGGGGGCCGTGGCCGCCGCCAGGAGGGCGGCGGCGGCTGCAGGCGCCGCCCAGGGGCACGGCTCGAAGACAGTATAGCCAGCAGTTGCCGCCCCAGGATGGCGCCGCAGGTGGCACCGCCGCGCCGCGGCGTCGGCGTCGGCGCTGTGCCGAAGCGGTAGGTCCTCCCAACGGTAACGCCCGGCGGCCGGGGCGCGAGCCGGTCGGCCCATCGCACTGCTCATGGTGTCCTCCGACGCCGCGTCGACCGCTTCCCAGTGGTACCAGGCGGCCGGGCGACACGAGGGATGGCGTCAGTCGGACAGGGCACCACCTGGCCCATCAGCCAGCGCTGGTGCCACAGCGCAGCAGGGGGGCCCGCCACCGCGCGATTACATCGGGCAGGCCACCTGTTTTGCATCGGGCAGGTGAGGCCTTTGTGGGCCCCGGAAGCGGCAGGGCCGTTGTTTCGCCGTTTCTTATAATGTCCCTTGAAAATGGAAACGGCAAAAAACGGCGACTGGAAACTGCAAAAAACGGCTCCAGGATTGGAGCCGGAGCTGGAACCGGTCAAAAAACGGCGACGGAACCGGTAACAAAAACGGCGTCGGAACCGGCAAAACAAAAACGGCAAAACGGAGCCGGTAGAAAAACGGCCCCGTCGTTTCCAGGGCCCTCTAAGGCACGGCGGCGGCGGCCGCAGCAGCCCATCTGCAGCACAGCTGCTCTGCCCGAGGGCCAAGCCGACCACCAGGGCCAGCACGGAGGCGAGCCAGGCCGCCGCGGCCGGCGGGGCGGGGGGGGGCCCAGCCCTCGGCGTGTCGACGGGCGGCGCGCGAGGCCCGTCTCGGGGGCCCACGGCACGCGGGGCCAGGCGGCACCGCTGGGCAGACGCCACTGGCAGGCCGGGCAGCTCGGACACGGCGGAGCAGCCGCCGGACCCGGCCAGAAAGACACCCCGTGCGCGAGCTGGGTGACCACGCCGACTGCCCACGGAGGAGGGACCACAGGCATCCTCGGGGGCAAAGCTTGAGCGAAGACGTCAGCGGCCGACTGCGACAATAGAAGCAGCACTGCTCGGAGACGGGAGCAGGAGGGAGAAGGGAGGAAGAGGGGGAGATGAGGGAGGAGGACTGGCTGAATGAGAACAGGGTGGAAGAGTACGAGGTCCGTCTTATCATCCTCGTATGTATCCTCCTTTTCATCCTCCTATAACTCCTCCTCTGTTTGGCGTGCGCGAATTGTTGGAACGGCCTCAAGGAATCCAGAAGTCCTGGTGTTTGAACGTCAAGACGATGCCCCAGCCTGATGCTCCGGATAGCCAGAGCGCAGGACGGTCCACGGTAATCATTTCAACTTGTTGATTATTTGCCATTTTTCTTCGCTACGGACGGAGTGGTGCTTCATCCCCGTCACCCATATCAAAATCCTGCCGAGGGCAGGTGCAGCGTCGCGGCACGTGCCGTCGTTCTTGAGCCCTTCGGGATTGCAGCCGAACTGGCCCCTAGGATACCCTACTGTTGGGCGCACCCAGCTGCTTCTGCACGGGTTCGTGGACGTCCCCGGACTCTCCGAATTTCCAGGCCTCGACCGTGGTGGCCTTGGCGTCCCGCCGCTGCTGGGAGCTTGCAGGCTCCCCTCCTCCGCATCCGAACCGTGTGCAGAACGGACGGCTGCGGGCCCCGCGCTCCAAGCATTGGCCCCCGAGGTTGGGGGACTTGCCCCGCCCTACCGGGCGCCCGACCCAACTGCCTCTCGGCTGCTGCTCGCTCGCTTCTCCTCCGCCTCCTCCTCCGCCTCCTCCTCCTCCTCCTCCTCCTCCTCCTCCTCCTCCTCCTCCCTCCTCCTCCTCCTCCTCCTCCTCCCTCCTCCTCCTCCTCCTCCTCCTCCTCCTCCTCCTCCTCCTCCTCCTCCTTCAAGATCGCCCTCAAACGCGGTATTCTTCGCGCTCCCTTCGGTGAACTAACCTCATGCCCGTGAGAATAAACACTAGGGGATAATAAAGTTCGGGGTTCAGGGAGAGATAATAAAAGTAGCCCAGCAGAGCTCAGCATAATCTCGAAGTAAGAGATGATCAAGAGGAGACCAAGCCGAGCACGTTTTGAGACATCCTTGGCGTTTAGTTTTCATAGAAATATCCTCAACAATGGCTTATCTCGCTGGAGAGAAGAAGAAGAGAAGAAGATGAGAAGAATAAGAAGAGAAGAAGAACGGAAAAATGGAAAGTTCCAAATCTATCAATTTTAATTTACAAACGCTTTATGAAAATTGATTTTTTAAGTGCTCATGTAGGTAGCTCATGTGCTCCCCTTTCCATGGATAATCAACCCCAGAGATAAAAAAGTTCAGGCGCGCGCGGGGATAGATACATATATGAAAAGGAAGATAATAAAAATTATAAATAAAAAGAAAAAGCCTCCCAAAATTATTGGTTTCGCTTGACACATCCTGAAAAAGTGTGATCGCTTCGCTTGATGTTGCTATATCAACATCGCTTGATGTTGCTATCTCAACATAGCGTTTCGAGCTGATAATGAAGTTCGGCCTCAGCGCTCGCCGCCCAATTTGAATTTTGTATAGGGCGACGATAATCAACTCTAAACAGTGAAGGGGGGGTGTCCCTTTATTATCATCGGCATGCGGTTAAACTTCCCACTCCCCCCCTCGCCGCTGTCCGGTCGCTCGGGCACGAGGGCGTCCAGGAGCTCCGGAGCGCTCTCCGCAATCTGACTCAGGAACACCACCCTCGTCTCCTCCAGCGTCCTCTGGGCGGGGAGATTCGCGCATTTTCTCCTCCACTTCCTCCTCCTACTCCTCCTCCTCCTCCTGCTTTGCCTCCCCGTCTTCCGTATCATCCGCCTTGCTCTTTCTCCACCCTCCTCCCGCATCCCTCCTCTATCCTGCGTCCTCTCTTCTCTATCTCTTCCCTCCTCGCTTCTCGCTTCTCGCTCCTCCCTGCCCCCTCCCTCCCTCCCCCTTCCTCGCCCGGGTGACCGAGACTGGCCGTCACCACATGTCTGAGAGCTTGCCGTGCAGCCGCCCCTCGCGGCTCCGCGAGCCCCGCGCCCCGCGCCCCGCGACGAGCGCTGTCCCCCCCCTGGAGGAGGGCAGCGCTCCAGCCCTGACCGCGGCGCGCGCGCGAGACGCGAGTGCTCGGGCGCCCCCGCGGGCGAACCCGCAGGCCTCGGGGCGTCGGGGGCGCCGCGAGATCCGCGCACCTCTCGCGCCTCTCGGCGGGATCGTGGCGCCTGCAGTCCCAGCGCGCCGGGAGCCATCCCGAGCCAATGGGGGGGGGGGGGGGGCGCCACGCCCGTGGCGTCTCCTCCCCCGTCCTCCTCCTCCTCCGCCTCGTCGTCCACTGCTGATCTTCCCTCTCCTCCCCACTCCCCCATCCTCCCTCACTCCTCTGCTCTGAGTACTACTTCCTTCTCTTGACCGTCTCCTCCCTCCTCTCTCGTTCCTGTTCCTGCTCTCCTTCTCGTCTTTCATCCTCTTACTGTTCATCCTGGTCCCTCCACTCGCCTCAATGACCGTCTGGCTCAAACCCCGTGTCGTCACATGGGGGAGAGGGCCACAGTGCCAGGCCCCCCCTCCCACGCAGTGTGCTCCCGACAACACCGCGCGCTCGTGCGCACGACAGAACCCATCCATTGACCTTGATCGAGGATCCTGAGGGTACGCCCCAAATCTGCCTTCGCACTCTGGGTTCATCCTGGCCTGTTTGCAAGCCGCGCCTGTCGTGGCGGCGGGACGCCAGCGTCGACCACCGCCGTCGTGCTACCATGAGTAGCGCCAACTAAGGAGCGAGGGGACATGTTTCTGGCCACGGCCAGCCTCGACCACGACGAGGAGGAGGAGGAGGAGGAGGAGGAGGAGGAGGAGGAGGAGGAGGAGGAGGGGGAGGAGGGGGAGGAGGGGGAGGAGGAGGAGGAGGAGGAGGAGGAGGAGGAGGAGGAGGAGAAGGGGGAGGTGGAGGAGGAGGAGAAGGAGGAGGAGAAGGATCGCCGATGCATCGGCAATGCATCGGGGATACATCGGCGCATCGGCGATGCACCGGCGATGCATCGGCGACGTCGACGTGAAGCACATCGGCCTGCACATCGAGCCGCATCGGCGATGCGGCGCGATCCTCCGACCCCTTCTGCTCCGACCCCATCTAGGAGGCCTAGTAGGGGAACAAAAAGTGGCATAAACATAAAAACTCGGAGGTCCGCGCGGATTTCTCGGATCGGCGCTGGGGCCCCCCTCGCCATCGCTCGGACGTCCATTTCCCGTGCATTTTTCGGTTTCGTGCGTGTTTTTACCGAACAGCGAAGACTGATAGGTTTCTAATGGTCTCAAAAGAAAGCATCATGACTCCCCGGGGAGGTCCGGGCAGGATCCGGGGAGAATCCGCGGAAGTCGTTTTAAGCAAACAGTGCACACTTCGTGGTCTTCGAGGTCCCAGAACTCAATTCCTGGGCCACATTCTCAATGCCTGGAACTAACTGTAAGCCACTTCGTGCTCTTCGAGTTCCCAGAACTCCATTCCCGGGCCACATTTTCATACCCGGAGCCAACTGTAGGCCACTTCGTGCTCTTCGAGTTCCCAGAACTCCATTCCCGGGCCACATTTTCAATACCCGGAGCCAACTGTAGGCCACTTCGTGCTCTTCGAGTTCCGAGAACTCCATTCCCGGGCCACATTCTCAATGCCCGGAGCCAACTGTAGGCCACTTCGTGCTCTTCGAGTTCCCAGAACTCCATTCCTGGGCCACATTTTCAACCAGCGCCGCCAGTGACTATGGGGAACGCACCACTGAGGCTGAGGCTGAGGCCCCCAGCGCCTCCAGTGACTATGGGGAATCCACCACTGAGGCTGATGCTGAGGCCCCCAGCGCCGCCAGTGACTATGGGGAACACACCGCTGAGGCTGAGGCTGAGGCTGCGGCTGAGGCAGGCTGAGGCTGAGGCAGGCTCAAGCTGAGGCTGAGGCTGAGACTGAGGCTGAGGCTGAGGCTGAGGCTGATGCAGGCTGAGGCTGATGCAGGCTGAGGCTGAGGCTGAGGCAGGCTGAGGCTGAGGCTGCGACTGCGACTGCCGTTGCCAATGCAACTGCCATTGCGATTGCGACTGCGACTGCGATTACACCAGAATTCTACAACAGGACTCCTACATGAATCTCAAGGGCAATGCTTCCAGATATGCTTCTACACATCGCTGTTAGGTTGCTTTGCCGGGATAATTGTTGTGCATGTCATTTTTTATATGTTTGCTCCCTTTTTTGTTTATGCCACTTTTTATGTTCATGTCGAATCATGCCTGCGTCCTGGAACCTCGAACTTCCAGCGGCGGCCACGGCGGCGGCCCACCCCGGGGGTCCTGAGCGCGCCCTCGGCGCCCGCGAGGAGCTCGCCCGCCCGGGCCGCGCGCTGGTCCTCCTGGCTGGCCTGCTCCTCGAGCGCTGCCGCGCTCTTGGACGCCTCTCTGCGGCTGGGAGGCGGGGGATGCACGACACAGAAGCTGATCGCACCTCGAGAACGGCCGCAGTCCGCTGCTGCCGGGGAGGAGGGTGGGCGCCTCCTCGGGGAGAGGGGAGCGGGGGGGCGGGGGCTGGCAGGCGGCACGTTTTCCTGCTGCCTGCCCGCGACGCTCCTCGTCGGTTCTGGGCCTGCAGAGGCCTCCTCACTCCTAATGCCTCATGCCTCCTCTTCTCCCGAATCCTCCTCCTCCTCCTCCTCCTCCTCCTCCTCGAAACTTATCCCCGTCGCGCGGTTCGTGCTGCGGCGGCGCGCCCCCCGCGGCGGGCCCACGCCGCTGGCGGCGACAGGCTCCGCGCCACGTGCCGCGCTGCGCTCGGGGCGGCGGCGGGCGGCTGCCCTGGCGGCGCATGCCGCTCTGCCGGCGGCCTCGGATCGGGCCGCAGCCCGCGCCCTGCGCGCGGCACGGCCGGCCTGTGCGGGCCGACCGTGCCGCGCGCAGGGCGTGCACGC
>CAUYUJ010012524.1:0-15872 GCA_963575745.1 Prorocentrum cordatum | reverse complement strand
GGAGAGAGAGAGAGAGAGAGAGAGAGAGAGAGAGAGAGAGAGAAAAACAAAGAAAGAGAGAGAACGAGCGCGACAAACGAGAGCATCAGATAGGCAGCAAAGAGAGCGAGAGCGCCCGCGAGCGCCACGTCAACGCTCATTGTTGCGCCCGCGGGCGCGCCCCCCGTGGGGCCATGGCCAGCGCGAGCGCCGTCGTGGCCGCGCTCCGCGATTGGATGGATTGGCTTGGCGGAGCGGCCGCCGAGCCGCTTCCGCAGCATGCGCCGTTGGGGCCTCGGTGTGTCCGCGGCCCTTCGCGGCCGTCGGCGATCGCCCTCGCGACCGTTGTGGCCCACTCGTGGCGTCTGGCGGTCGCCGCGCGCGCCGCCGTAGCTCGCGCGCTGAGGTCGGCCGGGGGCGCGACCTTGCCCGCTCCCGCGCGGGATCTCGGATTCCCGCAGATCGTTGCGCTGATGGGCGCCATGCGCCGCGCCGAGGACCGTTTGTTTGATTTTTGGTTTTGCTACATTGTTGCCGCGCGTTGTCATCGTCCTCCTCTGCGAGGGCGACGTTGAGGGCGCGCTCGCTAGCGCGCGCGCAGAGCGACCCTTCAGACGAGTACGAGTCGTACCAGCGGGTCGCCGAGTTCGGGGAGCTGGAGTTTCTCACGCGGTAGAAGACCCGAATTTATCTTTGCGCTTGTCTCGGGAAGAGAGGGGCAGAAAGAGAGAAGGAGAGAGGGACAGAGAGGAGAGAGAGAGGAGAGAGAGAGAGAGAGAGAGAGACGAGAGGTGAGGGAGAGTGAGGAGAGATGGAGAGGGAGAGAGATGATGAGAAGAGAGAGAGAGAGAGAGAGAGAGAGAGAGAGAGAGAGAGAGAGAGAGAGAGAGAGAGAGAGACGTCGTCGCGTCCCTCCCCTGTTCGTTCGACTGCCCTTCCCCGCCCGCCCCGTTTGACGTTTCCCCACCGCGTCCTCCTCGATCCCCCCCGCTCCTCTCCCAGGAGTTCTTGAGAGATTATTTGCCTCTCTCCTCCTGCTTCTGCTTCTTCTTATCCTCATCATCCTGCTCATGTCCCTGCCGGTGCTGTTGTTGCTGCTGCAGCTGCTGCTGCTGCTGCTGCTGCTGCTTCTCCGCCCGCTCTCCATCCAATCCCACATCTTTCTTCATCCTCCCCCATCTCTCCTGTTCCTGCTTCTCCTGCTCCTCCTGCTCCTCCTTTTCCTTCTCCTCCGTCTCCGTCTTCTCCTCTTCCTCCTCCGCCTCCACCTCCGCCTCCTCCTCCTCCTCCCTCCTCTCCTCCTCCTCTCTCCTCTGCTACCCCTCCTCCTCACTCCTCCTCTCCTCCTCCTCCTCCTCCCCCTTTCCTCCTCCTCGTTCTTCTTCCTCCTCCTCCTCCTCCTCCTCCTACGTCTCCGCCCCCTCTTCGCCTCCTCCTCCTCGCTTGAATATTTTGTCTACCTCCTCTCCTCCTCCTCCTCCTCCTCCTCCTGCTCTTGCTCCTCCTCCTCCTCCTCCTCCTCCTCCTCCTCCTCTTTCCCCTCCTCCTGCCCGCCCCGATCCCTTGTCCAGCCCGCGCCGAGGACGCCCTGAAGAGCATCCAGAAAGCAGCGGCGTCCACGGTCGCCGCGTGATCCGCGCGCTGGCACGAGGGTGCCGGGCTGCCGTCAGGCCTGGGCCCGGGCTCTTCGCGAGGCGAGGGCAAGGGGGGTGGAGGAGGAGGAGGAAAAGGGGGAGGTGGCGGGGCGGGGGGGGCGACGAGGAGGGGGGAGAGGGGGCCGAGGTAGCCAAGAGGCGAGGAGGCCACGAGGATGGGGGGAGAGGGGGGGGCAGCAGGAGGAAGTGGGGGAGAGGGGAGGGAGTCCGGGCGAGGGGGGCGGGGGCGGGGGGGGGGGCGGGAAGGAAGAAAGAAGGGGCCGGGGGAGGAAGAGGAGGAAAAGGAGGAGCAGGGGGAGGAGGGGGAGGAGGAGGCGGTGGACCATTTTAAGAAGGAATAGGAGGAGGAGGAGGAGGAGGAGGAGGAGAAGGAGGAGGAGGAGGAGGAAGAGGAGGAGGAGGAGGAGGATGAGGAGGAGGGGATAAGAAGCTTTCGCATCAACGAGTTTTTTTTGCGGGCTGAGCTGTGTCTCGCGATATCGGCGACGGCCTTCGGCGTGCCCAGCGTAGGTTGTTCCCCCCCCTCTTTTCGGGTCCGCCTGGACGCAGATTGAAAGGAAGGTGTCTTCCTGGGCCAGGGCCAAGGGCGTTCTGGGACTTTTGGTTTCTTGCGAGGGCAAATTTTGGGACGTCGCCCCCCCCGCCGCTCCTCTCCCCGACCTGCCGTGGCAGACAGTGTGCTGCGCGGTGCGTGGTGATTCATGGCCGCCCGGTGCGCTTTCGGGTTCGTGGTCATTCATGGCCGGCCCCCGCCGAGTAGTTCGAACAGTGTGTGAATCTTGCGATTGCCATGTCGGGCAAGACAAATGATGACCAAGACCTCGCACTGGGGGGGTTGAAAGCGAAGCCGGCCAGTAGGAGGAGGAGGAGGAGGAGGAAGAGGAGGAGGAGGAGGTGCAGTAGGAGGGGGCGAGGAGGAGTAGTAGTAGGAGGAAGAGGGCGAGGAGGACGAGAGGGAAAGGAGGAGGAAGCACAGGAGGGACCAAGCTGTCGGAGGCACGCTGTCACCCGCGAGGGTAGCTTCTGGGGTGCGCGTCGGCACCTCCTCGTCCTCCTCGTCGTCTTCGTCGTCGTCGTCGTCCTCCTCCTCCTCCTCCTCCTCCTCCTCTTCCTCCTCCTCTTCCTCGTGCTCTTCCTGTTCTTCGTCCTCCTCTTGTTCCTCCTCTCTTTTCCCCCCCGCCGCCTCCTCGTCCTCCAGCTCCTCTTCCTCCTCCTCCTTCTCGGGCCCCTCCCCCCGTTGGGCCTGCCCCCTAGTCCGTTTCGACGCGGCGGATGCGCTCGTCGCTGGTTTTGCGCAGAGGGCCGGAAGATGAGGAGGAGCAGGAGGAGGAGGAGGAGGAGGAGGAGGAAGAAAAGGAGGAGGAGAAGGAGGAGGAGGAGGAGGAGGAGGAGAAGGAGGTGGAGGAGGAGGAGGAGGAGCAGGAGGAGGAGGAGCAGGAGGAGGAGGAGGAGGGGGAGGCGGAGCAGGAGGGGGAGGAGAGGCTGAGGAGGATGACGAGGAGGAGGGCGAGGTTTCCCCTCAACCCATTCGGAAATTCGACTTGACAGGCCCCGATTCAGGCTCGAAGTCACCCGCGGCCCCCGTCTTGTTTGTTGCGCCACGCTACCGGGGATGAACAACAAGGAGGAGGCGTTGTTCGCTTCGGATTTGCGCTGGCGCAGGTTGCGTTGTCGTCGTCGTCGTCGCAATCGCCCTCGCCCTGGCCTTCGCCCTCGCACTCGCTTTCGGCCTCGCCCTCGCCGGCGCCGTCGCCGTCGCCTTCGGCGTCGTTGTCGCCGACGTCGTCGTCGCCGTCGCCCCTTTCGTTAGAGGCTGTACATGCGGATCCGCAAGCTCTCGTTTCTGATGAGTTTGTGGGGTAACCTCGGACAGTGCCCCACTTCTCCTCCTCCGTTCTCCTCCTCTCTCCACCCTCTTCTTTCTCTTTCGTGTTCCCGCCCCTTCTCCTCCTTCCTGGGAGGGGGTCCGGGGGCGAGTGTTCCCAGGTATTTGCAAACGTTCGACGCGGGGTTCAAAGCCGATTTGCGGAAAGCGCTGCCGAAGGAGAATAAAGAGCATGAGAAGAAATGAGGGCTGGGCCTCCGGAGTCGACGACGACGACGAATTCGGCGACGACGATTTCGCGACGCCGATTCGACGACGGACGACGATTCGACGACGCCGACGGCACGTTCCGTGGCGCCCGTGCTCGGCGCGGTCGGCGCCTTGGCTCGGGCGTCCGCGAGCTCGTAGCGGGTCGTGGCGGCGCGAAAGACAGAACGGAAGGGGAGGGCAGCCAGGAGGAGGGTGAGGAAGAGGAGGATGAGGAGGAGGAGGAGGAGGAGGAGGCGGTGGAGAAGGGAGAGAGATTGAGGGGGTGGGCCCGCGACCGCCTTCATCACGCCACGTTTAAAAGGAGCCGTCTGCCGCGCTTAGAAGGAGGACTGAGGAGGGCCAGGAGGGGTAGGGGGTGGAAGAAAAGAGGGAGCAGGAGGATAAGGAGAAGAGAGGATCAGGAGGAGGAGGATGGTGAGCAACTGAAGCAACGACGATGTTGCTTATTTGCATGCATCAATGTGCGATGTCAGTCCAAGGTGTTATATCATGATACATAATTAATGCATAATCTATAACATATATCATATGTCATATGTACGATGTAAGGTTAATATTTCGTTGAATATCAGCATCTTCGCTGAAAACATGATTTTTTTTTTTTTTTTGTTTTTTTTGTTTTTTTTGCTTTGCACTTTCCTGCAATCTTCCCTGACGAGCGGTCTGAACCTGGCAGGTGTTGGCCGTAATCAGTTTGTTTGCAGTTGCGGCAGGGGCGCCCGGGGCGCTCTGGGGCGCGTTGGCATTCCTCGTTCTGTCCTGGCTGTCAGCGTTCTGGGAAAAATGCAAGTGGCATTGTATATGTCCGATGTCTCTGCCGCTTCCGACAGTGTCTTCGTCGACAGTCCGGTCGGTAAGCTGGCTGCGAGAGGGGCGCCGCTAGGAATTTTGCAGCTTTTCAGGTCGTGGCTTGGCGTCCGGAGAGCCCAAGTTGCGGCGGCAGGCGGCAGGTCGATCGAGCTTCTGCTGGGCAACATGGTTTTCCACAGCGCCGTCTGGGGACTAATGTCGTGTCCGGAGCCCATCAGAAAATTAGAATTCACAGATACTGTTTTTGCTGACGACCTGAATGCGTTCCGCGTGTGCGGGGGCGCAGCCGGCCAGGCCGCAATTCTCGGCGCCGTGGGCGCCTGCCGATATGAGCTCCATCATTGGGGCACGGCGGGCCCAGATTCTTTGGATCCCAGCAGGGAATCCAAACGAACGCATTTACTCCAGATCTCACCGTCGCAGGGGGTCGTTTGATTTTCTGGGCGCGTACTTTGATACGAAGCTCACCATGACCGACTCTGTGTTCCAGTTAGCGAAGGATTGCCGGTGGACGCTGAAAGCGATTTTGAGGACTCGGAAATTCAATGCTGGAGCGCAGTTGGTCCTGCTGTGTGTGCAAAGCGCAAATTCTGTCCTTCATCGAGCGCCGGTCTGCTGCAATCTATCGCGCCTCCAAGTCAACGTGGGGGGCTTTTGACCGCATCCAAGACAAGCTGACCGAGGCCGCCGGGATCGGCGAAACGGAGGCGGTCTTGGCGTTTAAGGTTGCGCCATTGTCTCCGAGACGGGACATGACGATGTTCGGCTTGATTCGCCGATCTGTCCTGGGGAAGAGTCCGGGGCATTTCGCGCAGTTCTTCAGGCTCGATTCGCAGACGGGGGCTAAGCAGCCGGGGATGCATCGTTTGCAGCTTATCGAGTATCCCAGCGGGCACTGGGGCGATTTTGTTTTTCCCAACTCGCGCCCTGCTGATTATGTCAAACATAATCAGCTGATGATGTCAAACGTAATCAGCTGCTTGGGCTGGTTTCGATATGCAACGAGCTGCCGCCGGAGATCGTGGAGTCTTCGTTCCGCGTGTCAGAGTTTCAGAGGGCGTTGCAGCGTCTCATCGCTGACTCCGCGCAGGCAGGCAATGACGACTGGGAGCACGCTTTCTGCCCGCGCGTGCTGTGGCACCGGCGCCCGCTCAGGAAATATATGTAACAACGCATGCGTTCGTTGTATATACAAAAAACGCATAGTACTTTCATGCCTCGCCCGCCCGACCCTTGCCCGCCCGTTGGGCCAATTCGAATATTTATCGTACTCTAACGTCCCTCCCCCCCCCGACTCGACCCGACCGTTCGGGTCCGCCCGCCCGACTTGACCCGCCCGTTAGGGCTTTCGCGCGCCAGCTCGATTACGCGTCGTACTTTGATCCCGCCAGCTCGACCCGAGCCGCCCGTTAGGGTTCGCCCACCCGCCCCGACCCGCCTGTTAGGGTTCTCGTGTGCTAAACTCATTGCGTGTCATGTTTTCCTGCCCCGCCCGCCCGACCCGCCCGCCCCGACCCGCCCGTTTGGTTTCCCGCTTGCCAGATTTATTGTCCGTGTAATGTCACGCCCGCTCGACCCGACCCGATCCATAGACCGCCCGCCCGACAGGGCCCGCCCGCTAGGGCTTTCGCGTGCCAAGCCCAATAGTTCTGTTACATCGCTTCTGGGATCTTGACCGTGCTCTCGGTGGTGCAGCACAGCGCGTGCGATCTACCTTCATCAGCTGCTGCTGCTGGCCCCACGCGCTCCCCGCGGCGGCACCCGTAAGATATCCCCCCGCTGCAATTCACGGCCCCGTTGATGAGTTTCCATTTGACATATTACGATATCACGACGTTGCAATTCTTGCATGAATACATGATTCAAACAGACGGTGCAATTCAATATCAATGAGTTTTAGGACGTTGATGCATCTCATTTGGCTGCTTCCAGATGTGTGAATCCAGATTTCGGATTCGAGGGCGCTCCCTGTTCTGAGTCGTCGCATCTTCTGGATTCAGGATTCAGGATTCTACATTCGAGGAGGTTCCCGACTCAGATGCACCGCGCCTTCTGGATTTTGCATTCCGGATTCTGGATTCGAGGAAGCTCCCGTCTCTGATCCATCGAATCTTCTGGAATCCAGATTCCGGATTCGAGTCGAGAAGGCCATGGCGCATTATATCTTTCGGATTCCGGATTCTAGGTTTGTCTGACCTCTTCGGCCAGATTCTCCAGACCACTTCTCTTATTTGGTGTGAGCTTCGAGGAGTACGCTATGTGGTGCAATTTTTGTGGTGCGAGCTATGTTGCGTACGCACGGTGCGCCCACGAGGCACCCACGGGCGGCAACGTGGCGAAACCCCAGCGGGCACACCCAACGCACGGGGCTCCCACGAGTCGGCCACGGGCGGCATCATGGCGAAACCTCGCCAGACCTTCCCAGCTCACGAGGCGGACACGAGGCGGTCACGGACGACAACGTGGCGAAACCTCGCTGGCCACACACCGCACGAGGCGGCCACGTGGCGGCCACGGGCGGCAACGTGGCGAAACTTCGCTGGACACCCAGCGCACGAGGCGGACACGAGGTGGTCATTGGCGGCAACGTGGCGAAACCTCGGTGGACACCCAGCGCACGGGGCGGCCACGAGGTGGCTACGGACAGCAACGCCGCGAAACCTCGCCAGACTCCCAGCGCACGAGGCGGCCATGAGGTGGCTACCGACGGCAACGTGGCGAAACCTCGCTGGACCCACATGCACGCCCACCCACCTCGCCGGGCCCACCCACGGGCGCTGCAACAACGCAAATGTCGCCAGTTTTGTGAGCTCCTGGGAGGGCCAGCGGAGCGACGTCTCACACTCGCAATTCGTGTTCCTTCGGTGCCGCCTCGTATCGCTTTGTTCGTGTGCCCAACGCACAGGTTTGACGTTTATCTCGCAGAAAGGACGGGTTCTCTCGTCTTGCATGCACCCACGGATGCTGCCACACGATGCTGATGGGTTGGTTGTGCTCCTGGATGATTATTCGAATCCTCGCGAGCATGCTGCAATCCGGGCGGGTCGCGGGGCGACGGCTGGGAGGACGTTAAGGCGAACCCGCCTTGGGCAGGTGCGGAAGGAGGAAAGGGAAGGCGAGGGAAGGGGAGGGATCCTCCAATGGGGGAGGGGAGATGAAGGGTGGCGGGGAAAGGAGGTGGACTTCGACTGCGATGCGGGCTACTCCAGCTGGGCCTTCGGATGGTCCGAGCGGAAGAAGAGTCACTGCTGCAGCAAGGAGGGGAAGGGCTGTGAGTTTGATTGCGCCGCGGGCTACGACCAGAGGTTTGCCGGGTGGTCTGCCGAGAAGAAGACGGTCGCGGGGAACGCCAACGGAGCGACGTAAGAAGAGGGGGTGCCAATTCGCGTGCCCGCTGCCCGCGCAATATCCCGCGTCAGCGCCTCCTTTCCCGAGGGCCATGCTGGGCGAGCTGCCTGCGTGAGCTAGTGCGTGGGGTCGCCACGTTCTTGTGTGCAGGACCCCCCTCTTTCTTCGCCGCTCCGCTATCCACGTGGCTCCGATCCTGGTCAGGCCAGCCTTGGGCCCGTGGTTGACGTGCACGCTTGCCTGGATACGCCAGGGGTCGAAGAAACGCATTGACATAAACTTTCGGCCCTGGCGGCATCTCCGGCGCCGCCCCTGGCGCGCTTTCTCTTCCTTTCATTCCAGCAAAGCCAGGACGGCGTGGCCATTGATCTTGGGCCCAGGGATCGGTGCTGGTGGATAGTTGGCGTCCTCTTCAGTACTGTTGTGAGACCGAGCAGAAGGGCTGCGATTCGCGCGACAGCCAGGCCAGGGGATTTGATGAGACGGATCCGCTGTCGTTCGGTCGAGTCGGTTTTGGGAGTCGAGTCGATGCAGAGGTGTGTGTGGGGGGGCACAGACTTCTGCGAAATATTTTCGACAGTTTTTGCACATATTCGGTTTAGAGGGCCCTCGCAAAGGGGGTCAGGGCCGTCAAAAAAAAGCTCGGGATAAAAAGCTGGTCCCCAGTCAGGGGTCCAGAACACAGACCTCTGGGGGTCCACGTCGTCAAGAAGGTACGACTTCGGATGTCTGGGGTGGTGGGTGGGAGGAGGATGAGGAGGAGGAGGAGGAGGATGATGATGATGATGTGATGAGGGGGAGGAGGAGGAGGAGGAGGAGGAGGAGGAGGAGGAGGCGGAGGAGGCGGAGGAGGCGGAGGAGGCGGAGGAGGAGGAGGAGGAGTGAGGAGGAGGGGGAGGAGGAGGGGAATAGGGGGAGGGGGAGGGGGAAGATGGGAGGGGGAGGGGGAGGAGGAGGAGGAGGGGAGGGGGAGGAGGAGGAGGAGGAGGGGAGGAGGAGGAGGAGGAGGAGAGGAGGAGGAGGAGGAGGAGGAGGAGGGAGGAGGAGGAGGTGGAGGAGAGGAGGAGGTGGTGGAGGAGGTGGATGAGGAGGAGGTGAGGTGAGGAGTAGGAGGAGGAGGAGGATAAGGGGGAGGAGGGCAGGAGGGGAGGAGGAGGGAGGAGGAGGAGGAGGAGGAGGAGGAGGCGGAGGAGGAGGAGGAGGAGGAGGCGGAGGCGGAGGCGGAGGCGGAGGCGGAAGCGGAGGAGGAGGAATATGAGGCGGAGGATGATGATGAGGAGGAGGAGGAGGACGTGGAGGAGGCGGAGGAGGCTGATGAGGAGGACCATCACAGGCCATGGGGGAAGGCTAGGGTTAGGCCGACCTGGCCCTATTCGAAACCTTAAGGTTACATCCGATCTCCATTTACGCTCTCACTCTGCCTGTTACGTCTCTCCCTCCTTGAGGAGTTGAGCGACAGGGATTGGCAGGGAAAGTCGGGGGTGGGCCGACATGTTGCTCTTGGGGTGTCGGCCGCCAGCCCAAATATACCACGCACCTTGGGGTGTGGCAGGCCAGGCACAGCTCGGGTGTGGCCAGGCACAGACCGCGGGTGCTATCCGTTCCAGCTCGGGTGTGGCAGGCCAGGCACAGCCAGTGGTTTTTCAACCACGCCCACTGGTGCCTGGCGCCACTCTGCGGGTTACGGCACGCACGAGCACGCCGCGGCTGACCCGCTGGTGGTGGAAGGGGGGCGGTCCACTTCTTGACCGCTCCCGCTGCCCCCCCACAGAGGGGCTGAGGCTCTTGGAGGGCTTCTCGTAGACCTTCTTACCCGACTTAGGGGCGAGAGGGGACCAGAGGAAAACGCCTCCGCTGCATACTTCACACAGCGCTGGATTCGACTGCACGTGCCTTTATAGCAGTCGATCTCCATCTGGGACGGGGCGGGGATTCGGGCCGCAGCTTGCTTGGCGACCTTGCCCGCCCAGTCGTTACCCTTGGTAAGAAACCAGTCCCTCGAGCCAGCCTCCAGGGTCTCTGCGAAACTGCTTTTGGCCCTGACCCAAACTGGAACACCAGAACACATTTCCTTTCTACAAAGCTCGGGGCTCTGGTGGACCGGCAGGATGCCTTTAACATCCGTCCACGCTTTCGTGACTCCGGGCCACGACGCAGCAGCGAGGAATCGTAAGTGTTCGGCAGCGGGCGAAGTGGGGGGCAGGCTGGCCCCCACGGGGCCTGCGAGGCTGGCACTAGGTCGCCCTCCTCGTCAATTGTGACCACGGACCAGGCGGGAGCATCGTAGACCGCGGGCCCAGGTTTTAAAACGCTGCCATCATGGAAAACTTCTTCTTACATGGCCACCTCCTTGGGTTGACCATCGCGAGACCAATGCGCCGCCTGATCTAGACCTAGTCCAGGGGGCCTCAGAGCTATAGGTTCGGGTCGAGGCTGAAACCTCATCACGTAGAGAAATCCCTACCTCGGGTCCTTTAGCTCCTCGATGTCTCCATCTTTCAATTTTTCCTGCCTGAGGTTGTGGGTTCCAGGGCAATCGAAGGGCCTGTGGGGAAGAGAATCCACGGAGCCTTTGCACAACTCACACTCGGTTTCACACTCATAGCCTGCCGAGGCCGACCAAATGCACTGGCAGCCGTCGGAACGCAGCGTCCTGCGCATGTGGCCTGGGGTCGAGGTGTCCTGCAGCGCGTGCTGCATGACCGACGGGTCGAGCGGCTCGTCGAGTCCTAGCTTCTTGCTGGCCTGTGCGTCGAGCTGCAACTGCCACAGAGACTGAAACAACTTCTCAATGAGGGCGGGGGAGGTCGTGATGAGAGGGCGCTCCTGGCCTTCCGAGTCCTGGAAGACGAGCGGGTCGGGCATGCGCCACCCCAGACGAGCGAGGCTGAGCAGGGTGGCGCCTAGGGGCCCTCGGATCTGAAACCATTTCGTCGGGGGCTTGTTGAGAACTTCCAGGGCATGGGCTCTGATATCAGGCAGGTTAAAGCAGACTGTTCCAGGATGGTGGGCAACCGTCCAGACCAAGTTAGCCCGACAGCAAGCCGGCCCCAGGGCAGCACTCCAGGTCGGATCTCCCAAGATAGATGAAGCCAGGGAACGGGGTCGGGTAGCGCAGCGGGGCCCTGCAATCTTCAAATCTAGGGGCTGTGCCTCGCGCAGCTCGGGGTTCGCGAGGCCGACGACCTCGGTGCCGTAGTGGGCGGCCGCCTTCAAACCAGTCTGATAAATCTTCCCAATGCTTGCGCCTGCACGCATAAGCTGCGCCGAACGGTGGAGTCGTCGTTTCGTTTTAGCAGTTCGTTTCTGCAGCGTCGAACGGGCCTTTTTTCGAGACCTTGTTTCCCACGATGAAATCGACTCCGAGGTTTGGCGCAGACGACGACTGATTGGCCTCTTCGGGCCCACTATACTTGCCGAGAGCTCTGGCGAGGCGCTTCTGCACCTCGGCGGACGGGCCCGACGCCGCCGCCTTGTGAAAGGCAACCGTGCAGTCGAGGTCCTCCTCGATTAAATCAAGCATGCTGTCGGCGGCCTGTGCAGAATCCGACGCCGGGAGACGCGTGCTAGTGTTGTGGCTCCACGGTGGGGAACTTCGGGGCCCGGGAGTCTACGGGGGCACCGAGTGCATTTGAACGTTGTAGGTCGCGAGCGAGCAGCCAGCAGGGAAACCTTGAGTAGCGCAACCAGCATGCATAGCCAAGGTTCTGGTGGCAACAACCCTAGGTCCCCCGTATTGGTTCATCATGGGCAGACGAGCGTCTCCGAGAACCCCGATGAAAGAGCCCGAGACTTCCATGTCTGCCTATTCACGTTTTCGTAATAGTTGGATACATCCCAAAGAATACCTCCAGTGTGAACAGCCCGATGGCCAGCTAATTCCGCTTTAAGGGCCTGGTCATGCACCGTTTCTAGCTTTCCTTGACCAGACTGGTGGGCAAGATTGGGTCTCTTGTTTGCCTTTTCCCACTAGCGGGCTTCCGCTTGACGGATTTTGGGCCGCGCCCTCCAGAGAGCGGGGAGCAGGCCAGCTCCTCGGTGCGATTGGGCCCTCAGACTGGTCGGCTATGTGCTTCTCAGTCGAAGTTACAATGATACTGCGGGTAGCTGTGGGGGAGACTCCAATCTCTTCGATCGCAGCCGAAAGCTTACACACATGTACTAACTGAGCGTTGCCCTAATACGCAAAATGACGGGGATGACGTCCATCCCAGGTCTGACTGGTAGACTTGGAAAATCTTTTGGCTGCCGATCTGATCTGTCCAGGCGTGGTGGGCTCTAGCTGGTCACTATCGGATGGCGGCAAGTTGAAATGCTGCTCCTGCGGCGTGGCCTGCCATGGACTGGCCAGTCGAGACGTCTCAGACTGGGGCAGCTCAGAAGGGCGGCCTGAACAGGTCTGCAGGGCGGGGCGCCAAACTTTCTGAGGTTGCCAGGCCGTGAGCTTTGAGGTCCAACGATGAGCCCGCCCGACCCCGCGAGACATGGCTTTTTGGATCCAGTGGTTTCAAGAATTGGTTTCGCTTTGACGATCCTTGGCCTCCTCAGCTTGTAGCGCTCGATCCACTGATTCATCATTCATCTAGCTCTTCAAATACCTTCAGGACCAGTTGCGGGTCCACCTGGCCGTTGTCCTGATCCTGAGCTGCTGCGCCTTCAGCTGTTCGAACACTGGCCAGCAAGTGAGCAAGCTCTTCTGTGCCTTCGAGCTCGGGTGGTGGTGACAGGATACTGGTCAACATCTCCGAACGATAGGGCTCTTCTTTGGCTTGGAATCGTCGGGTGTGTGCTTTTCAGTCATCTGATGGGGACCGAACGGCTTCTCCAACTGACCCTGGGTTCCACCTCCCTGCCAGCCCCTGGCACCCAGCGGATCTTGGGCTGGCCTGCTCTCGGGATGGTGGGCAGCTTGATCGGCGTGTCAGTGCGGATGCTGATGGCCTTCGCCATGTTTCTGGCGAAGATCTGGTACGCCGAATTCAGGGCCTGCATGCGGGCGTCGATCCCAGACTCCATGTCGATAACCTGGTCCAAGAACTCCAGGGCAGCCCCCGTGCGGTTCCAGGACATGACGTAGTTTGTTGGCCCATGAGGCCGTGCAATCGGGAAAGGCTGGGGCTTGTCCAGGACGGGCGCCATCGAGGGCTTGTAACAGCGGAGCTGAAACACGACGGGCCTGTGCGGGCTCTGCGGGTAGTCGTCTAGGACTTGGGCCCCCGAGGGGTCCTGGTCGACGCAAGTCGAAGCGAGGACGTAGTCGATGATGCTGGCCAGCTTTTTCATCTTACAGGGCGAGGTCGATGGGGCCAAAATCTTGAGGCCCGCTCTCAGCGGGCAATTTGATTCGATTAGCTTGTCTGTCGAGACGCTGAAATCCCCCGCAATGATGAGTGGCTGTCGTACAGCACCCAGGATCATTGGAACCCCAGCGAAGAGCTCTAGATTGTATTTGTCTATGCCCACCCCGTCGGCCAAGTAGATCGAGACTAGGGCAAGAGGGCGGTGCCTAGTGAAACTGCTGTGCAACGAGATTCTGCGACCCCCGCAGGAAGCGGCACTCGAGATACTCCAAAGTCGTGCCCATCGCGGATAAAACTCCTGTGCCCTGGACAAGATACCCGTTCTTGCAGAGCACGGCTGGAGAGAGTATCGCATGCCGACCCTCTCGCTCACGCCGCTGCACGATGCACGGCAGCGCGTCCTTCTGAACTCTCACCTCTCGGCAACAGATGATGTTTACCGCCTCAGCCGCCGTGGACTGCAATAATTTCCAGATGGGCCGCCAGCAGCTGCCGTTGATCGTCGCGATCCTGACCGTGTTACCCACGCGGCGGCTCTCCTGCTCTGCCCTTGCCCTTGCTGGCCGTGCAGAGGGCCTTGGCGCTCTTCTCGAGCTCCTTGGTGGCCGCCTGCTGCTGGGGCGTGGG
This sequence comes from Prorocentrum cordatum, assembly GCA_963575745.1. Taxonomy (NCBI): domain Eukaryota; class Dinophyceae; order Prorocentrales; family Prorocentraceae; genus Prorocentrum; species Prorocentrum cordatum. Next base: position 2,058 of record CAUYUJ010012524.1, on the reverse strand, counting down.
CGACTGGTTCGTTCCGTTCAGGTTGAGCGCCTGGTTGACCGCCTCGCCTGCGCGTGGTGCCCTGGGCGCGCCGCGCAGCTGTGTCGAGCTCCTCCTCCTCCATGTTCGCATCCTCCGTGTCGAAGCCCGCGATCTGCTCGGCGCTGAGGTCTGCGCTGGCACCGGGTGGGGCCGCCTCGCCCGCGCCCGCGCCCTCGACTGGCGTCGCCGTCGGGGCCGTCGCGGGCGCGCCAGCGGCTGCCGCCTCGGGCCCACCCCCTGGCGGACGTGGCTGGCCCTGGGCGGGGGCGGTCTGGGCCGCCTCCTGGTGCAGCTTCGCTGAGAGCTGCGCGATGGCCGTCTGCATCTCTGCGGACGGGGCGAGCCCTGGCGGTGACTGGTTCTGGATGTACCGCTCCAGCGACGGCGTGGTGTCCATCGCGTGCTCCTCCAGGGCCTGCTCCACTGCCATCTTGTGCTGGGCCTCGAGCTGCTGAGTCTCCGCCGTGAGGTAAGAGACGAGCTTGAACTGCTTCTCATAGTCGCTGGCCAACTTGACCATCGCGTCGCAGGCTTTGTGACGCTCACTCTGTGCATTCTGCAGCTTCCGTTTGGTGACTTCCAACTGGTCGTGCAAGGATTTCCTCTGCTGGTCACGTCGATGCCTTAACTGCTTTCAACTCCCCCATGGCCTGCAAGTAGTGAGGGCCCGGGACGCCCTCCATCGTCTTCCAGAACTGGACAGCCGCCGTACACACAGCGACTGGATCACGTGGTTCTGGATCCTCGGGCGCTCGCGCACTTGCAGCTCCTTTGTGATGGCCCTTCAGCGCTGGGCTGCCTGAGCGCCTGCGCCACCTGTTGGGGGTGCCGTTCGTGCTGTCGATTGGCGATGACTGAGTCGAGGAGATGGAATCCGACCGTCGACCGATGAAGCTGCACCGCATTGACCAAAGTACTTGAACGGCTTGTCAGCCCATGTCCACCCCTTGCATCCAGCCGACTGGCAGCAGAGATACTTGCGACCTCCACCACGGCCACGGCTCTCTGGCCGACTGCCGCCCATGGCTGAGAGCTGGAGGGCCTCCAGGCTGAGCTGCGGGTCTGCAGAGGTGCGCCAGGCTGGCGCGGCGAGTTTGCAAGCTAAGCTCCTCAACGGTCTGAGCCAGAACGGCTTGAGTCAGGAGGAAGGGGCGGAGAAGGGGGAGGCGGAGGAGAAGGAAGCGAAGGTTGATGAGGAGGAGGGAGGCGAGGGCGAGGGCGAGGGCGAGGGAGAGGGAGAGGGAGAGGGAGAGGGCGAGAGAGAGGGAGAGGGAGAGGGAGTGAAAGAGAGAGAGAGGGGGAGAGGGAGAGGGCAAGCTAGGTGCGCTCGCGTCATATCTGACGTCCTACCCCTCCCTCCCATCCCTTACCATGGCGCTGATTTTCTCTATCCGCGGACGCGTGTCGTAGCGGACCTGTGGCTCCGCGCGCGCGTGCGTAGTGGGTGGTGGTGCACGTGCGTGCGTGCGTGCGTGTGTGCGTGGTTGTCGTGGTGGTGTGGTGGTGGTGGTGGTGGTGGTGGTCGTAGTGGTGGTGGTGGTGGTGGTGGTGGTGATGGTGGTGGTGGTGGTGCTGGGTGGTGGTGGTGGTGGTGGTGCTGGTGGTGGTGGTGTTGGTACTGGTGCTGGTGCTGGTTGTGGTTGTGGTTGGTGGTGGTGGTGGTGGTGGTGGTGGTGGTGGTGGTGGTGGTGGTGGCGGTGCGGCGCGGTGGTGGCGGGCGGATGGGCGCGCGAGAAAAAGGCCCGCGCTGGGGCGAGAACGCCATCCTGAACGACGGAGGCCAAACACCGATCCGAAAATGAGGCCCACGCTGCAGCGGGAGCACGATTCGGAACGATTCGGGAGCAGAAATGAAGCCGGCGCCTTAACGAGAGCAGCATTTTGGGAAACAATGACGCCGGCGCCTCAGCGAGAGTCGTTTCCCGGGATTTCCCGGGCATCCTGTGTGTAAAAAACAGTACGCGGAGAATGCGCGGCCATCACCCGGACGCAATCAGGGGAAGAGGGAGAGTATTTTCATATTGAGTAATTGTGGAG
>CAUYUJ010012523.1:12500-15875 GCA_963575745.1 Prorocentrum cordatum | reverse complement strand
CTCCTCCTCCTCCTCCTCCTCCTCCTCCCGCCCCCCGCAGCGGTCCCAGACTCCCTCGCGTTGTGACAAAATCACGACGGGAGACTTTTCTCCATTTTCGGCCTCAGGGGGCCCTCGTCGGGCCTCGAGGCCGTCAAAAAACGACTCAGGATGACAAGGCGGGCCCGGGGAAGGGGTCCAGACCTCTGAAGGTCGACGTTACGACAACAAAACACGTCGTCGAGGGTCCTGGGTGGGGGTCGGGCAGGGCCGCTGGGCTGCCCCGTCGGCTGGGTGGCCTTTGCGCGCCGCGTCTCAGTGATATCGTGCCGCGCACCAGGCTTGCGGCGGCGCCCGATGTGGAGAACTCGGCGGAGGGCAGCTGTGCCTCGGACGGGGCTGGGACGAGGACAAGTCCGCTCCAGAGCGTTCCAGAACGCTCTCGGGGCGCTCCGGAACGCTCCGAGGAGGCCGCGGCGCCCGAGGCACCTTCCAGAGCCGCCGGAGGTCTTGGACATCCTCGGTGTATCCTGGCCCGATGTCATCCTCGCGCTGGCGTCGTCTTGGGCGGGCGGGGGAAGGGCGGGAGGCCGGCGGCGGAGTACGAGCCCTTCCCCTCGAGGCCTCAAGGGATGGGGATCGGCGGCGAGCCCGGGGGGGGGAGGGAGGCAGCAGGGGCGGGCCTCCTCGCACGGCTCGGAGGGAGGAGTTTCCCGCGCCTGCCCCGGCGGCGCAGGGCACGTCCCAGCAGGCGCGGGGGGCTTCTCCGAGGAGCCCCGGGCCGCCTGCGGGCCGCACGTGTGCAGTCTGTGCTCTGGGGTCTTGGCCGCTGCGAACCGCCCCCCCCCGCTCCGGGACGGCCCGGGAGGCCGCGAAGAACCCCCGAGGCAGCCCCCGAGAGGCCCCCGGCAGGAGCTCCAAGACGGCCCAGGAGAGGTCCCCGAGGGGCGGTCTGGGGGCCACAGGCGAGCCCTGCCCCTGCCCCCCACGACTTCCGAGGGGGAGGGTGGGCTTCGCTCCGCTCGGGAGCTCTCCCGAGCGAAGCGAACCCCCCCTCCCCCCCTCGGAGACCGAGGGGGGCATGGGGGGCAGGGCTCGCATTGGTGGCCCCCTGGGCGGTCCGAGAGGGATCCCCACGCCTCCCCGCTTCCCCCCCCCCCATGGCTCGCCGCCGAGAGAGGGGCGGGGGGGGAGCGGGGGCAGGCATGGGGGCCCGCAGGAGAGGGGCCCGCAGGCGGGGAGCGGGGCGCCCGCGGGCGGGGGAGGAATAGGGGAACAAAAAGGTGGCATAAACATAAAAACTCGGAGGACCGAGTCCTGCTGCTGTCCGCGCCCCCCTTCTCTAGGGAAACCAAAAGGTGGCATAAACATAAAAACTCGGAGGACCGAATCCTGCTGCTGTCCGCGCCCCCCTTCTCTAGGGGAGCAAAAAGTGGCATAGACATAAAAACTCGGAGGTTCGCGCGGATTTCCCGGATCGGCGCTGGACCCCCGTCCCTGGCGCGCTCCGCGCGCCAGGGGCGGCGCCGCCAGGGGGCCCCGGCGCCGATCCGAGAAGTCCGCGCGGACCTCCGAGTTTTTATGTTTATGCCACTTTTTGTTCCCCTAGAGAAGGGGGGCGCGGACATCCGCAGGATGCAGTCGGGCACGTCTCTCGGCAGGAGGAGAACATCCAAGAGTAGCCAGAACATCTAGTCTGGGGGCGATTTGGTCGGCTATCTGTTAGACCATTTTGGAAGGTTGCTGAAACCATGTTTTACTTTTCGCCCCACACGTCCCACTGAAGGCAGACATGCCCGACCTGCCGCTAGACGGCTCGAGGGGCGTGCGGCGCCGTCCGGAGGGTGCAGCCCGTGCGGTGCAGTCTCTGCGGCGCACAGCGGTGCGCAGCAGCGCAGAGATCGGAAGCCGGGCAGGGGCTGCTAAATCCGTGGCTGCTAAAAATCGACCTCCGGGAAGCTGTCTTCGTCCTTCCGGGGAGTAGCCCGTTGACCGTTCCGCGTGCCGCGCCTCTTCTTCCGGGAAGCTGTCTTTTTCCTTCCGGGAGGGCCGTTCTAGCAGCCACGGTTGTAGCAGCCCTCGCCCAGCTTCCGAAGAGAGCCGTGCGAAGCTCACCACCCACCAAACCACCCCAACCCAACCCGAAGGCCTCGGTTTGCCCTCCATTTCCAGCAGGGGGGGTGTCGGGGAACATCGAAAAAACACAAATGGATCCCGTACCCCCCCCGACCCGAAATTCGGGTCAAATCCGGGTCTTCGGGTTGGGTTGGGGTGGTCTGGTAGGTATCGGGGGTGGACAGAACCCCCAACAGTGACACGTCGATTAGTGAATTGTCCGTTTTCGGTTTTCGAGAGGGCGCCGCGGCCGTTATTTTCGAGGCTTGCGCCCGCCAGGTTTGGGCCCGAAGTCGTTTCTACGAAAGCACGTTTTACTAAAGGGGGGTCTGTCCATCCCCGAAGGTAGTCAGAAGCAGTGCGAGGAGCAACGCGCAAAGAGCACGGACGGCGGCGACGGAGGGCGGCGACGGGGACGGCGACGGCGGGCGGCGGCGGCAGGGCGGCCACGAGCCGGCGGCGGGCGGCCCTCGCCGAGCTTCCGAAGAGAGCCGTGCGAAGCCGTGCGGAGCAGCGCAAAGAGCACGGACGGCGGCGACGGGCGGCGGCGACGGGCGGCGGCGACGGAGGAGGGGGAGGAGGAGGAGGAGGAGGAGGAGGAGAAGAAGGAGAGGAGGAGGAGGAGGAGGAGGAGGAGGAGGAGGAGGATGAGGAGGAGGAGGAGGAGGAGGAAGGGAGGAAAGGAAGAGCAGTGCGAAAGCCGTGCGGAGCAGCGCAAAGAGCACGGACGGCGGCGACGCGGCGGCGGCGGCGGCGGGCGGCGGGCGGCGGCGGCGGGCGGCCACGAGCCGGCCGGGGCGGCCCTGGAGCGGCGGCGGCGGGCTGCGGCGGGCGGCCACGGGCCGGGCGGAGGCGGCCCCGGGGCCTGCAGGTGTGTCGGGGGTGGACAGGACCCCCAACAGTGACACGGCGATTAGTGACTTCTCCGTTTTCGACACTCGAGAGGGCGCCGCGGCCGTCATTTTCCAGGCTTGCGCCCGCCAGGTTTGGGCCGGAGGTCGTTTTCACTCAACCGCGTTTTACTAAAGGGGGGTCTGTCCATCCCCGAGGTAAGTCGGGCGTGTCCCCCTACAGGGAGATTTTCGACGAAAAGTACGAAATACCCCAAAAGTAGTAACAAAAATTGTCCAGAAATAGCATGGGGATTATTTTTGGAACATTTTTTGGCCATTTTGGGGCATTTGTAGGGTATTTTTTTATTTTCCGTCGAAAATCCCCCTGTAGGGGGACACGCCCGACTGAAGCCTACAGTGGGGGCCCGCATCAAGAAGCCGTATGCTT
>CAUYUJ010012523.1:0-7500 GCA_963575745.1 Prorocentrum cordatum | reverse complement strand
TATTGCGGCCCTCTTGGGGCTCTTTGTGGGGTCTTGGGGTCCTCGTGGGGCTCTTTTGGGGCGCCTTGGGGCCCTCATGGGGCTCTTTTGGAGAATCTTGCTGCCCTCTTGGGGCTGTTTGCGGAGTCTTGGGGTCCTTGTGGGGCTCTTTAGGGGCGCCTTGGGGCCCTCATGGGGCCCTCTTCAGAGCCATGGGGCGCCTCCTGGGGCCATCTTGCAGACCATCGATCAGAGGAGGGGGGGTTCTAACGTTTGGCTCCCCCTTCTGGGGCCATCGAAATAGCCTCTTGGAGTGCTCTTGGGGCCCTCTGGGGGCGATCTTGGGCGCTCTTGGGGCCGTCTTGGGAGCCTCTTGGGCCCTTCTTGGAGCTCTCTTGGGCCATCTTGGGGACATCTTGAGACGTCAAAAGCGCATCGGAAGCGAAAGGGCGAAAAGACCAACATCATTGGCTTCCCTTTAGGTTTTTGAAGGATTTGGGGGGTCTCCAAAAACATTTGGATCCGTCTTTGGGTTTTCTTGCTCCTGGGGACCATCTTGGGTCTGAGGCCCTCTTGGAACCATCTTAAGCCATCTTGGACGCCCAGACCGCTCGCGACCCCCCCCGTCCAGAACCAGGGGAGGGGGTAGGAGAGGGGTAAACCCCACCCCGAAGGGGAAGAGGGGTTCTTGTGGAAGAGGAAGGGAAGATCTCGTCAGATCGCCTGTCGCCCGGAGGGCTGGCGGGATTTGCATCTGCGTGCTGGGGCCGCGTGTAGGGACGGTGGAGGTCAGGCAGGCCACGAAATCGGGATATATCGGTCCAGAGCATTCCGGAACGCTTTCAGAGCGTTCCGGAACGATCTGAAACGCCCGCGGTGCCCGCTACATCCTCCAAACCCGTCGATTCTCGGAGATTTCCGACTCAAATCGGTTCGATTTTGTTTCGATTCTGCCTTCGTCTTAGGGAAGGGGACACCAGTCAACAGAAAGATGCACTTTCGGAGGTCCGCGCGGATTTCTTGGATCGGCGCGGGACCAACCTGGCGGAGCTTCCCGCGCCGACCGCGGCGCGCTCAGCTCGCCAGCGAGCGGGTTCCAGCGCCGATCCAAGAAACTCGCGCGGACCTCCGACAGCTCTTGTTGATGATAAAGTCTAATTTTTAGGCCCAGCAGTCGAAACCGATAGCAAGGATGATCGACTTCCCAAGGGTACCCGTGCATCCTTGCCTCTTCGGGCATCTTCGGTCCATCCTCAACCACTTTCGATGGCCAGGCCTGCTCGAAAAACTTTCGGCATGGGCGTCCAAGGCCCTTGCATTTTGGGGCCTCCTGGGAGGCCCTCGTCGCCACGGCTTGATTTGCCCCGAATCTTTGTCAGAACGCACCCCAGGAGAGGTTCGGGGAACAGCGGTCTCGGTACCGTTCGGGTTCTCCACGTCTTGCAGCCTCCTCGGAGCCCTCTTGTAGCCGCACGGAGACCGAAGAGGGCGACAGGGAGTGACACAGCCTGGGGCGATCTTGTTCGACGACGACGACGGCGACGTTGGCGACGTTGCTGACGACGACGACGACGTTGACGTTGGCGACGTTGCCGACGACGACGACGACGACGACGACGACGACGACGTTGGCGTTGGCGACGTTGGCGACGACGACGACGACGACGACGGCGGCGGGCGCCGCTGGGGCGCGCAGGGCCGACCGGCGGGGGAGCGGGCGGCGGCGGCGGCGGCGGGTGGGGCCGGCCAGCGGGGCCAGCGCGGGCGGGCGGGCGCGGGCCCCAGGGCCCCGCGGGGCCTGCGGGCCGTTTGCGGGCGGGGGTCGCCGAGGCCGGGGCCGGGAGTGGCCGGGCTGGCGTGGGCGAGCGGCGGCGGGAGAAGAATGCAGAAGGCATGCGGGGGCGACGCGGAGGAGGAGGAAGGAGGATGAGGAGGAGGAGGAGGAGGAGGAGGAGGAGGAGGAGGAGGAGACGGGAGGAGGAGGAGGAGGAGGGAGGAGAGGAGGAGGAGGAGGTAGGAGGAGGGGAGGAGGATGGGGAGGAGGAGGAGGAGGGGAGGAGGAGGAGGAGGAGGAGGAGTAGGAGGGGAGGAGAGGAGGAGGAGGATGGAGGAGAGGAGAGAGGAGGAGGATGAGGAGGAGGAAGGGGAGGAGGAGGAGGGGGTAACAGGAAAAACCTGTAAATGACGCGGGGGTCGCCCTCGGAAAGCTGCGGAAATCTCATCAGGCAGCCAACACGTTTTCCCAACCATCATGTGGTGTTGGGTCCTCGTTTTGGAGAGACAGCGCCCCGCGTTCTCACTCCTCCTCCTCCCTCCCCTTCCTCCTCCGATCCTTGCGGTGCATTCGGGTGGGCATCTCCGTCTCCGAACGGTCTTTTGTGAATGCTTCTCGCCTGATGATTTCTTGCCTTGCTTGCCTGCCTGCCTGCCTGCTTCAGTGTACGGCACGCATTGGTCGGGGGCGGAAAAGAGGGGGGTGATGACTAGGGGGGGTGGATATCATGGCGTGGGCCATGATATTTCCCTAGATTTCATGGCGCCTCTTCTTATTTCATTACGTCCCTGGCCCCCCCCTTGGGCCGCGCACGTGCCGCCGGCCATGATTTGCACCCCCCCCTCTTGGACGCCCCCCTCTTGGCCGCCCCCGAATTGGGGGGGGCTCGCCTCCCACCCTCCCGCAGGTTCCCGTGGTACAAGGGTGGCGCGCAGCAGGAGCCAGGGGAGGGGGGGGGGGCGCGGGGGCGTCGAGACAGTAGCCACAGAGCGCTGAGGAGGAGGAGGAGGAGGAGGAGGAGGAGGAGGAGGAGGAGGAGGAGGAGGGGGACGAGGCTACAGCGCGCGCGTGGACTCGCGCGTGGAGAGTACGGTTTTTGCGTTGGCGTGTGTTGCGGCGCCGCCAGCCCGGTTCCCCAGACCCCCTCGCGTTGTAGAACAAATCACGACGGGAAGTTTTTCGTTATTTTCGGCCTTCTCCTCCTCCTCCTCCTCCTCCTCCTCCTCCTCCTCCTCCTGCTCGTTCTCCTCCTCCTGCTCGCCCCTACTTACACGCCGAACCGAGGGGGTTCATCAAAGTACAATTTGAATACTGCTGCAGAGTATCAGGGTACAGATACGACATTGCATGGGACAACCAACGGCCAGCACGCCCAGGAAGAGAAGGGAGCCTAAAGAGAGTGAGAGAGAGAGAGACTCTATTGGGAATGCGAGAACAGCAGGTCGTATGTGTAATGTAATTTGGCCCCCCAGCATAGCTTGGCACGCAAGGGCCTCCTGCATCCCCTCCTCTTCTCCTTGTTTCGAGCGAGGTCGTCTCGAGGGAGCCCTGCTCGCCCAGCGCGTTCCCATTGTCATGCGAACGCGAGAGGGCCAACAGCTGCCCCCCCCCTCGCACTGACCCGTAGGGAATCGTATTCACAAGGTAGCGAGCCTCTCTTACGGGGCCACCTCGGAGCTCGTCCCCAGAAGCTTCGGGGTATGCCCACAGCCGGCCCCCCATGAAAAGGCTGGGTCTGCGGCGTAATCTAATCGTAGGGGATTTTACTAGTCGCTTGCGCAGCTTCTTCGCAGGTGCTGATGTTGACCCCCTTATGCGGATCTCCTTGACCTTGTCCTCTTCCTCCTCCTCCTCCCCCTCCTCCTCCTCCTCCTCCTCCTCCTCCTCCTCCTCCTCCTCCTCCTCCTCCTCCTCCTCCTCCTCGTGCCCGGACTTAGGTTTTCGTCGTTTTCGGCCTCTGGGGGCCCTTGCCGGGCCTCGGGGCCGTCAAAGACGGACTCAGGATGGAAAGCCGGTCCAGGGGCAGGGGTTCAGACCTCAGGGGGTCAAATCTGTGACAAATCACAGCGTCGGGGATTTGCGTATTGCGAAGGCTTTATGGCCGGCGCCGCCGACCTTAAAGTGAGACGACGACGACAATGGCGGCGGCGGCGACGACGACGACGCTGACGTGGGCCGGAGTCCTCTCGGATGCTTCCTGAGGTCTCTTCGGAGTGCTTCGGGGGCCTCTGGAGAGGAATATTGGGCCTCTCGGGAGCCGTCTTGGGGGCCCCTTGCGAGCCTCTTGGGGGGCTCTTCGGGGTTCCTGGAGACCTCTTGTGGGCCTTTTGGGGCCTCTTGGGGACCTCCTGGGGCCTCCTGGGAGCCTCTCGGGGTCGAGGGCTCGACATGTCCGTTCGGGTCCCCCGTCTGGGCACGCTCTTGGAGCCGTCTTGGGGGCCTGTTGGGCCGTATTGCAGGCGTATTGGGTGGGTCCTGGGCTATTTCGGGGAGGCCGCGTGGGCCGTCTTGGGGCGATCTTGGGGGCCGCCTGCGGCGTCTTTGGGCGGCGGGAAGTGGAAACGGCGAAAACGCCCAAACCTATCAAAACCAACGGGGAATCAGTGAATTTGTCCTGTTGGGGCCCTCTCGGGAGTGCTCTTGGAGGCCTCTTGGGGCGTCTTGGAGGCCTCCTTGGCAGTCAGGAGGGCGTGAAACCATTTTGGACCGATCGTTTGGCGATCGGGGGCCCTCTTGGACCGTCTGGGGTGTCTCTTTGGGGGCACTCTTGGCCTGATTTGGTGTTTCTGAAGCCCCGGGGCCCTCAGGAGGGGATGCGTTTCTGACGCCCCCCCAGGCCCCCCCTTTACCACCCCCGGGGACTTCCACCACGACGGGGGAGTGATCAACGAAAAGAGGCTTCCCTTCGACTCGATTACGACATTGCTAGATCTTTCTTCCGCTGACGATTTTGAGGAGGGTGCAGGGAAAGGGCACGACGGAGACGACGAGTGACGGAGACGACGAATCGAACAGACAAAGCCCTCACACACGCCGACAGGGTCGGCGGATGACACGCTATCCCCACCTTTCGGGATGGCGCGCACCGAAGAAACCCTGGCAGGGGAATGGCGAGCGCAGAGGGGTCCCTCGCGGGGGGATCGGATCTCGCAGGGGTAGTCGGCTTCTCTAAAGACCGATGCTGCACGCTATCCGTATAAAAAGGCAAACTGTCGACACGACTCCCCGCTCCTCCGCCCCTCCACTGGCAGCGACGCCAGTGGCTCCTCCACTCCTCCTCCCCCCCCTCTCCTCCTTCTTCTCCTCCTCCTCCTCCTCCTCCTCCTCCTCCTCCTCCTCCTCCTCATCTCCTCCTCCCCCTCCGCTCCCTCCTTCCTCCCTCCTCCTCCTCCTCCTCCTCCTCCCCCTCTCCTCCTCCTCCTCCTCCTCCTCCTCCTCCTCCTCTTCATCCTCTTCCTCCTCGCATCCTCTCCTCCTCTCCTCCTCCCCTCCTCCTCCTCTCCTCCTCCTCCTCCGTCTCCTCCTCCTCCTCTCCTCCTCCTCCTCCTCCTCCTCCTCCTCCCCCTCCCCCCTTTCTCCGTCGGCGGTTGGCTTATGTCTTGCGCGGAGAAAAATACAGGCGGAGGACGCGGAGCGGAGGGGCAGGGGAGGGCCCCCCGCCAGAGAGAGCGATCGGCTCTGGCGGTGCCTGGCGCGGGAAGGAGGGTGCCCCCCCCGCCCCCCTCTCCTCCTCCCCCCTTACTCCCTCGCGCCGTCCGTCCTCCCCTTCTCCTCCCCTCCCTCGCCTCTCCTCCCCTCTCCTCCCCTCTCCTCCCCTCTCCTCCCCTCTCCTCCCCTCTTCCCACCGTTCCGCCCTCTCTCCCCCCCCCTTCCCCTCCCTCCCTGCTCTTCCCTCCGTCCCTCCTTCCCCTGCCCCTTCCTCTCCTCTTTCCCCTCGCTCCCTCGCCTGCTGACCCCTCGGCGCAGGATGCGCACGAGCTCCTGCGCATGCTGCTGGGCTCCATCGCCGACGAGCCCACTTCGGCAGAACGGAAGGCTGCGAAGGCAGATCAGGCGGGGGGGGTACATTTGCCAATGCCATCGCTGACCACCGCACGTCGGCATGATGGAATTGGAAGCACCTGATCGCAAACATTCGATCATCTCCTTCGTCATTAGTTGTTCTCTCTTTTTTTGGTTTATGGATGTTGTCCTCTCTCTCTCTCTCTCTTTTTTTGTCTCTCTCTCTCTCTCTTTCTTTCTCGCTCGTTCAATCATGTGCTCGTCTGTCTCCTTCCCCCTTTCCTTAGACGGGGGGTATGGGTGATGTCTGATCTCTCGGTGAACATCGCCTACTCACAACATGTTGTATGACAGTTGCCGTCGTCAGTTTAAGCCCGTCTTGGCTGGAGTGGTTTCACAGACCGTCGCTGGGCTGCCCAGCTGGCTAGGCGGTTTGTGACGCGTCGTGCCTCCGTGAAGTCGTGCAGCGCACCGGGCTGGCAGCTGTCATATGGAGCACTCGGCGGACAACTGTACATCAGGGACGGCAAAGAGGGGAGTGATGACCAGAGGGGTGTGGAGATCTCGTGGCGGGGGCTATGGTCTCTCCCTAGATTTCATGGCGCCTCTTCTTACTTCGATGCGCCCCTGCCCCCCCCCTGGGCCGCGCACATGCCGCCGGCCGTGATTTGCGCCCCCCCCTCGAGAAGAAGGAGGAGGAGGAGGAGGAGGAGGAGGAGGAGGAGGAGGAGGAGGGAGGAAGGAGGAGGAGGAGTGGGCACCCCCCTCTTGGCCGCCCCCGGGTGCAGGTCCTCCTCTGTTTTCCCCCTCTCCGACTTGCGCAGCGGTTCGGCTCCCGAGCACGGGCGACGGCGGGAGGGCGGCCCCCGCCGGGGGGGGGGGGGATCGGGCGCGAGTCTCGGGCGCAGCGCCACTGACCGGGCCCTTCTGGGAGGTGCCGTGGGTCACATGCCTGGAACATTGAGAAGGGGAAGACACACTGACACAGTTAATCGTCGATCCCCAGGGAAATATTTGTGTGTACTTGTTTGTGTGTCCTGGGCCCCCTTGAGTGTCACATGCCTGGAACATGCAGTCAACGCGCCCAGCACGGACGCGCGCCTTCATCTAGGATGCCCTTGCGTCCTTGCCTCTGCGGCCCGTCCTTTGCCGTTTCCGCTGGTCGCCCGCCGCCCAGGAATCCCGACGTCGGCCTCCAGGGGTTCTGTGTCCTTACCACCCGCCCTTAATGCACGTTTTGACTGTACAAGCCTGGAAAATACCACCTCCATATGATCGGCAGGCAGCCGTCTTCTTATTCACTGTTTTGCCAATCGGCGCGGGCCCTCGTCCCCCCCCTCCCCCCCTCATGACGTAGATCTTGGCTGTTTTGGGCGCCTGTTTCGGGCAGGTGGAGTCTCCCCCATAGGACGCAGTGTTGCAGACAGTCGCGTCCAGCAGAGGTCTGAAGCCAGAGCCCCCTTCCCCCCTTCCGCCCAATGTCGGCATTCCGCCCAATGTCGGAACGCCGAGACAGAAAACGTGTGTCATCGCCTTATCTCTGTGCCGACCTTACGCATCCCGTCTGTATCTGATGGCGCATCCCTACGATTGTCATCGCACTGGGCTTTCAAATCTTGGTTAGTATGGGCCAGACTTGGATCGCCGCCCTGCCCAGAAACCTTCAGCGCATTCTGCGATGATCGCTCTCCTTCACACGCCGCAAGGTCTTTGGATGGGGGCTGGATGTCATCTGGCGGGGGGGG
>CAUYUJ010012522.1:0-15877 GCA_963575745.1 Prorocentrum cordatum | reverse complement strand
TCATCCACATCCACATCCTCATCCTCATCCTCAATATCATCATCATCATCATCATCATCATCATCATCATCATCGTCATCATCATCATCATCGTCATCATCGTCATCATCATCATCATCATCATCATCATCATCATCATCATCATCATCATCATCATCATCATCATCATCATCATCATCATCATCATCATCATCATCATCATCATCATCATCATCATCATCATCATCATCATCATCATCATCTTCATCACCCTCACTCACCTCTTCCTCCGCCTCCTACTCCTCCTCCTGCTTCTCCTCTTCCTCCTCCTACTCCTCCTACTTCTCCTCCTCCTCCTCCTTCTCCTTCTCGTTCTTCGCTCCTCGCTCCTCGCTCCTCCTTTCTCCTCCCTCTTTTCCTCCCCCTCCTCCTCCTTCCTCCTCGTCCGCCGCCTCCTCCCCACCCTTCCTTTTCCTCCTCCTCCTCCTCTTACAGCATCCCTCTTTCTTGTATGCAACTTTCTTCTGTTGCACCACTCCGTGGGTTGGGCCGGGCGTTTAGCTTGAGACTCCCTTTCCACCTTGCAAGCCTCCACACGGATGGAGGGCTGGACGTTTTCACTCAGCTGTTCTAATTTAAGCACCGCGCGCGTTCGTTCTTTCACACTTCCAGCGTGGCTCTCTGGTTGGCCGCGCCAGGTGCTGCCATCTCTCGTTCAGAGTGCTGTTTCTGCTCGCTCAGAGCAGCTGTGCCCCGCGCCGAATAATTTAGTTTTCGGCCGCTTATCCGTCAGAGCTTTGAGCTCGCAGAGTTGACGACTTTAGCCCAAACCTGTCTTCCAGTTAGGGGCTGGCAATCCCCTGTTGGGTCGCCGTCTCCTCTGCGTCTTCCGCCTTGCTTATTCCAGGGAAGAGCCTGGTGGTGGCGTGAATGGTGCATCCCCTGTGTGGTCTCATGCGCCGCCCACCGCGCCCTCCTACCCGAGAAGACCAGAGCACCGCACCCAGCGCATGCCATCACCCGACGGGGACCCCTCCCCCGCCCTCCTCTTCGCAATGAAAAAAACAACAACCACAAAACCAAATAACCACATGGGTGGGGGCTGGCGGGGGCCCATACGTATGGCATGTGGCATCCATACGGTAAAGGGCAACAATCAGTGGACACTCCCCCGCTCCCCCAAACCCAAGGCTGGCACGCGCGGAGGAGACTGCGGTCGGAAGTGCAACTCGTCGGACCCACCGCCAACTCTGAGCATCGGGGGGAGGGGAAGGGGATGCGGCATGAGCGCTCGCCATTCTGTCCAGGGCCTGCAGGGGGGGGGGCGCGGGGGCTCGCAGGGAAAAATCAGCGGGGTTGACCGATGGATGTGGCATGAGCGTTCGCTGTTCTGTTCCAAGGCCTGTTGGGGGTCGCGGGGGCTTGCAGGGAAAACTCCGCGGGGTGAGAGCGGGGGGGGCGCGCAGGGCACGCGGCGGGGAGCCAGGCGCCTCCTCCTCCTCCTCCTCCTCCTCCTCCTCCTCCTCCTCCTCCTCCTCCACCACCTCCTCCTCCTCCTCGTCCTCCTCGTGCTGAGATGGTGGGGGTCTGGATGGGGACGGTGATGGGGATGGGGATGGGGGGGGGGGGGCACGCAGGAGAGGTCGGTAAGACGCGGGGGGTACCTCGGGCAATCTTAGCTGCATTCACAGGGGGTGGAAGGGGCGCCCGCACGAAACCGAGTCAACCCCCACCAAGGAATGCCGACGTGGCCACCCGGGAAGAACACCGAATCGCCTTGGCCGGAACGTCCAGATGATGTGATAGTCCTCCCCAACACAAAAATATCGTTTGTTTACGACCTGTTTTCCCGGAACCCCCAAATAAGAGTCACCCTAGAAAGAATCCTCAAAGAAGAGCCACCCTTTTCGCTGCAACCCCTAACAAATCATCAAGTCGCTGTGACAGACCCCCCCAAACAAAGTCAAACCGCTGAAACAAATCACACTGCCCCAAAAAAGTCACCAAATGAATCACCAATTGTGCCAGAACGCCCCAAGAAAGGAACCAACTTTGCTGGTGCGCCAAAAGAGTCATTCTTTTTGCCCGAACTCCTAAAAAAGAGTCAAATCGCTGTGCTGGAACCCCTACAAAAAAAGCCAACCCGCTGAAACATTAACCAACTGCCCCGAGAAAAGAATCGAATTAGCTCGAATTGGTTCGGCAAAACAATCATCTGCTGGAGCATGTGAACCGACCATCCAGAATCCAGAATAGCCCACCCAAACAAAATCAGCCGGACCAATCGACCATCCAATAACGAGTCGGGTCTGTCCCCTGATTCCTGGCTGGCCGCGGGCCCCATCCGTGGGCGAATCGACGAGGAGGATGCGGAGGACGAGGAGGAGAATCTATAGAGATTGTATAGTGGTGATTGCGATGAGGAAGATGAGACTGTAGAATGAGGACTGCGACTGATGACTGCGACCAGGAACTACGAGGAGGATGAGGAGAAGAAGCCATGGGTTGTATATTGCTGACTGAGACGAGGAGGACGGAGCAGCAGGGATGAGGGGGAATGGTCCGAGGGCTGCCAGGCGAGCACCCTCGGCCCAGGAATGCTAGGGCTGCGAGGGCTGCTAGGGGAATGGTCCGAGGAAAAGGAGGAGGAGCCGCTGCCGCACGAACCCGCGCCCCCCGACCACCCAGGCCAGCATGCCATCAAGCTATGGCAGGTTCGCGTCGCAATGACGTCGGCGTTGGTCTCTGACACCGCGCGGATCGTTCAACCTTGAACGATCGGCGGCTTTCGATCGCCAAGTCGTTGCATAGTGGCAGATTCTGCGCCAATGGCGGCGTTCAACCTTGAACGCCCGCGGCGGGGTCGCCGTCGCGTCAACGCGGTGCGAACCTGCCGTATAGGGAAACCTCTAAGCTTGACGCTTAAAAAGCTTAGCTCCGAGGCAGCCCAGAGGAGGGGGGCCGGGGGCGTGGGAATTCGATGGCCGAGCTTTTCGTCCTGTGGGGCCATAAAGCATACGAGTCGACCTACTGCTCAGGGGCCGTCCCATAGAGCCATAGATCCGACCCATCCAGCCATAGAGAGCAACAATGGTGGGCAGTGTGTAAGCATTGCATGGATCCAGCCGGAATCCATGCAAGCCAAGCGTTTGAATGCGTTGGCAAGCCGATTGATTGCTTTCAGGTGTCGGAGTGTCTTTGGCTTTTCAACACGCATGGAGAAGCTTACGCTTTAAGCACATCGCAAGAAGCACATGCTGGGTTCCTTGATCTGCATTTCAAAAGCGAATCGGTTTCTGTAATACATACGAAAAAACATCAGCAGGCTCCTTCAGCACGTGTTCCAAATTCCATAGATTCTTCACCTCCAAAGAACAAGCATGAGGGTGTGCCAGCGCATTCAAATGCTTGCACAACATCGAACTGGAATCACGCTTGCTCTATGGGCCGACTCTATGGGACGGCCCCCGATCAACAGGTCGACTCCACGGGAAAGCTGCAACATCAATAGAATTGGCGTCGAAATAATTCGGCCATGCGAAGCACCACGGACACCTCAGTCATACAGGAGAGGGGTGGAGGGAGAGAGAGAGAGAGGATAAAGACGTACCTCGAAATTGAGATTCGGACGCTGAGCGCAAGCACTCGCCACCTGCATACCCAGACATCCGACGATGTGCCTCGTCGGCTGGCGCGCCCCAGAGGCCTCGACCCCTGCCACACGGGCGTTGTTCTCTTCCCGAACTCGACTCTGAGCTTCCTGGTGTCCGAAAACGGCTCCCAGATGCCGAAAATCCTCCTCCTCCTCCTCTTCCTCCTCCTCCTCCCTCCTCCCTCTACCCTCATCCTCCTCCTCCTCATCTCCGCCTTCTCCTCCTCCGCCTTCCTTCCTCCTCCTCATCTCTCCTGGTCTCTTCCCTCTCCTCCCCTCCTCCTCCTTCCTCCTCCTCCTCTTCCTCCTCTCCTCTCATCCTTCTCCTCCTCCACGTTGGGGATGGGGCAATGGACCCCCGACGCGGACGGACGCGACCCGGGCCCACGCCATTGCAGGTCGCCAGCTCGACCCGCGGGGCTCGGTCGCCCGTTCGCTGGGGGCTCAGATCGAGCGCCCGAGGTTTGAGGATTTTCAGGAGGAGGGAGGAGGTAGGGGGGGGGGGCAGGGGGAGGAGGAGGAGGAGAGGAGGGAGGCGGTAGGAGGAGGGAGGAGGGAGGAGGAGGAGGAGGAGGAGGGGCGAGTTGCGGAGGGGCCCGGAGGAGGAGGAGGAGGAGAGGAGGAGGAGGAGGAGGAGGAGGATTGGAATGCTCCCCCTCTTGCCCCCTCCCGCCCTTGGCGGCAGGATGGCGCCCGCGCCAGCGGCCGCGCGCCCGAGCGCGCGGCGGCCGCAGCCGGTCGCGGCGCCCGCGGAGGCCGCCGCCGCCGCGTCGGCGCTGAGGCCCCGTGCTTTGCGGAGTCACTCTTAGCCCGGTTGGGCCTCCTCCTCCTCCTCCTCCTCCTCCTCCTGCTCCTCCTCCTCCTGCCTCCCCTCTCTCCCCTCCGTGGCCTGTCTTCGGCCTCGAGTCCCCGGGCAGGTCAGAGGGTCGTTGTCGTTGGAGCTCGCGGGCCCGTACTCTTCGAAGTCTTTCTGGCCCAGCTGGGCCTCCGGGGGGGCGCCTGCGTGGCCACGGCTGGGTTCGCCTAGAGTGTTCCGGGGCAGGTCTGGGGGTCGCTGTCGGTCGAGCATCCAGATGGATTCAAGGATCGAGGCCCTTCGGGTCTGACGGGCCCCTTGAAGCATGCGGGGGGCGCCCTCGTGGCCGCGACTGGGATCCGCCTCGGGATTCTGATCAGAGCGCGCCCCAAGACAAGTCGTCGGCGTCATCGTCACGCGGCGGCCGGCGGCTCATTTACGCCAGGCGTGGCGCTGCGACCGTGCACGCGCATGTCGGCAGGCCTTGGAATGGTAGTATGTAGTTCTTGGAGCACGCCAGCAACAGGACTGCCAGAATCAAAACTTTGTAGGTGGGGGGCGTTCGCGGCGATCCCCCTTGCCCCTGGGCCCCCTCGAAAGGCCTCCGACGATGAGACCCACCGGCACCAGTGGGAAGTCGCCTGGTGGTGCGCATGGAAGGTCACAAAGCGGCCCCCGACCGGGAGCCTGGCGGAGGCCATGCGGCAACGCGCCTGATGATCGACGACCTTGGCCCGAACGTGACCGTGAAGGGCAGCAAGCTGTGACAAACCGGGGGGTACACCTGGTGCAGTCGGTGCGGCAGCCCAGAGAGCCGATGCCGTGATTTTTGTCAATGCGGGGTCCCCGGAAGTCTCGACCGAGTTTAGGACTGGTTTTGAATTTTGATTTGTTGTTTGATGGCCCCGGGGCCCGGCGAGGGCCCCTGGAGGCCGAAAACTGCGAAAAACCTCCGTCCCTCTTGCGAGGAGGGGAAGGAAGTGGAGGAGAACGAGAAGCAGGAGGAGGAGGAGGAGGAGGAGGCGGAGGAGAAGCAGCAGCAGCAGCAACCAGAGGAGGAGCATTGGAGCATTGGAGGCGAAGCCGCACATCTTCTCAATGCGTTGGATCTCTGGGAGCCACGCCGATATGTGCGCGTCTCCAAGACTTGGCCGGCCACTGCCACGGAGAGGCGTCGCCGCCGCGGCCCCCATGGCACCGCCTCTTTCGCCGAGCCAACTGAAGGGGCCCAGGGACACACAAAGAAATACACACAGATCCCAAGACTCCACATACGTACCTATACGACCACCCTTCGGGTGATAAGGAGGTTCGGGGGGGGGGGAGGAACCAACGTCTCACTCGATCGGTCTCACTTTCGATCTCACTATCGATCTCACTATCGGTCTCGCTCGATCGATCTCACTCGATCGATCTCACAATCGATCTCACTCGATCTATTTCATTCGATCGATCTCACAATCGATCTGACTATCGATATCACAATCGATCTCACAATCGATCTCACTACCGATCACACAACCGATCTCACATTCGGTCTCACTATGGATCTCACTGTCGACATCACAATCGATCTCACAATCAACGACATCATCATCATCAACATCATCGTCATCAACGTCATCAATGTCATCATCACCATCGTCGGGACACCATCGCCATCATCACCTCATCACCATCATCATCAACATCATCATCGTCGTCACCACCATCATCATTGTCGGGACACCAACATCGTCACCAACATCATCATCAACATCATCATCATCTGGACACCATCATCATCATCAGCATCGGAGCCCCACCATCGGTATCATCATGACCATCATCATCATCATCATCACCTCTCATCATCAGCATCATTAACGACAGCATCAACATCATCATCATCATCGAGACACCATCATCATCATCATCATCAGCAACATCGTCATCATCAACATCATCATCATCATCATCATCATCATCATAATCATCATCATCATCATCGGGACACCATCATGATCGTCACCATCACCATCATCACCATCATCATCATCATCATCGGGACACCATCATCATCATCAACATCATCATCATCGGACCACCATCATCAACATCATCATCACCTCATCATCCTCATCATCAACATCATCATCATCGGGACACTATCATCGTCATCATCATCATCATCATCAACATCATCATCGGGACACCATCATCATCACCATCATCAACAGCATCATCATCAACCTGATCATCACCATCATCATTATTATCATCTTCATCATCAGCATCATCATCATTTCATCATCTCATCATCATCAGTAACATCATTAGGATCATCATCATCATCAACATCAACATCATCATCATCATCATCATCATCATCGGGACACCTTCATCATCATCAGCAACATCAGCATCATCAACATAATCATCATCATCATCATCATCATCATCATCATCATTATCATCATCGGGACACCATCATCATCGTCACCATCACCATCATCATCACCACCACCATCACCATCACCATCACCGTCATCATCATCATCATCATCATCATCATCATCATCATCATCATCATCATCATCATCATCATCGTCATCATCATCATCATCATCATCATCATCATCATCATCATCATCATCATCATCATCATCATCATCATCATCCTCATAATCATCATCATCATCATCATCATAAGTATGTATATTTATTATTACTATCATTATCAAAATCATCGTCATCGTCATCGTCATCGTCATCGTCATCGTCATCGTCATCGTCATCGTCATCGTCGTCGTCATCACCACCACCATCATCGTCGTCGTCATCATCATCATCATTATAATCATCATCATCATCATCATCATCATCGTCATCGTCATCATCATCATCATCATCATCATCATCATCATCATCATCATCATCATCATCATCATCATCATCATCATCATCAACATCGGGACAACGACGGGACACCGGCGGGAAAGCAGCGGGACACCGCGCGCCACCGGCCCCCGGAGAGGAAACATTGGGTCCGGCCGCGGACTCAGCCGGAGGAGGACTTTCTTCTCTCGCCCGCCCACGCAGCTTCGCCTCGCCCGCACGGCACGGCACGCACGAACACGAAACCCCCTCCTGGAACATCCCCAGAAAACCGATTTCCCCAGCCTCCGGCTCTCCGTTCCACTTCGATCTCACCCCTCACCTCCGATTTTCCTAGATGTTTTGGAGTTTCGTTTTCTCTCCCACCTTCCATATTTCCCATACTTGATAGGACATCGACGATTCATTGTGTCTGTGACTTTGTTCCCTCCTGACCAACCTCGAGGCCTCGCGAGTCCCGAGGGCAAGAGTCGCGGCGGCGCCCCTCGGCCGCGCCACTCGACTCGCGCTGCGGCACGTGTCTGGGATGGAAGGGCCTGCTGGCCGCCGACGGGAGCGCGGGCGCCGAAACAGCCTGCGAGCTCCTGGCTGCGGACGCGGTGCAAGGCGACGACGGGAAGGACGAACGATCTGCCCGAGGCCCAGCGGGGTAGTCAGCTGTGCACGACACTTCGTGCCCACGGGGCTGGCCAGCCCGACCAAATGTTCCTTCCTTGGCACTTCCTGCTGTGAGTGTCTGAGTGGCAGGAAATCAACCAGTGGCGGCTGAGTTCTTCCTGGTGGCTCCCCTCTGGAGTGCCCAAAGGCTATGCCTGCCACGAATCGGGATGATCTTGGGACTCAGAAGTGAGAAAAACTGGTGGTGTCAACACCAGCGTTTCGCTTAAGATGTCGCCGAGATCTAGCCGCAAACGGGCGCAAGTGCAACACACCTTGGCGGATCCTCCTTGGGGTGTCCCAGTGCCACGACTGCTACATCGCGGTGATCACGCGGCTATCAACGCAGAGGAGTCGGCGACTCCAAACAACGCTGATAGAGGAAATAAAACACACAGGAACATAAACTTCTGGCGCTCCGCTCGGAGTTCTTGGATCCGCGCCGGACCCCCCCCCCTCACTGGCGCGCGGAGCGGCGTCGGAGGCGCCGCCTGGGGGGGCCCGTCCGCGTGGAGCGCCAACAGTTTATGTGTATGGCGTTTTTTCTCCCTCGAGTTGAGTGGGGAGGAGGAGGAGGAGGAGGAGGAGGAGGAGGAGGAGGAGAGGAGAAGGAGGAGGATAGGTAGGGAGGAGGAGGAGGATCAGGGAGGAGGAGGAGGAGGAGGCGAGGAGAGGAAGTGGAGGAGGAGGAGACGAGGAGGAGGGAAGAGGACGAGGAGGAGGAGGAGGAGGAGGAGGTGGTGTGTTGAGGGAAGGAGGGAGGAGGAGGAGGAGGCGGGTCGAGGAGGAGGGAGGAGGGGAGGAGGAAGGGGGGAAGGGGGGGGTTTCCGGGCAGCCCAGGGGGGGAAAACCTCGTCCTGGAATTCGCGATGCGTCGCCGACGCAGATGTGCGAGGGGCCCCCCGAGATGGCGACGCCGCACGCTCCTGGGCGGGGTCGCGCCGTCGGCCACCTGGGCGGGTTCGAGGCATCCCGCCCGGAGCCGGGGCTCGGTCCGACTCCTCCGACCCGATTCGATTCGATTTCGATGGCCTCCGATTCCGAGTCGATTCGACTTCGGATTCCGATCTGGCTTCCGATTCCTCAGTGACGGCCTACTGGCATACCCATTTTCTGCCGATTCGACTTCTCCCAACTTTGTTGCCGATTTCCGCCGATCCGATTCATGTCGATCGCCGATCCGACTTGTCGATTCGATTCTGGGCTCTCCTGCCCTGAGCCAATGCTCCCAGCAGCGTCCTGGATCGGGATGCAGCGGAGGCCACCCCACAAGAAACCTTCCACAGGAAACCCAACCCTGTGACCCCAGGATGCCCATCGAGTTTGGGTGTGGGAGCGTCGCGCTTTCCACAGCAAAACCATCGAAACCCAAGAAACCCGGGGCACCCTGGAGGCAAGCAGGGTGTTTCTTGGCATGGGCCTCCACTGTAGCAGGCCCGAGCTGGATCGAATCGCAGGGTCGGAATCCAGATCGGGTCGGAAGCGGATCGGACCGCGCCTGAGAATCGACGCAGGCTCGGGTCGTGGCCGGATCGCTTGGGATCGCGGATCGCGGAGAAAGCCGGAGTCGGTGCGTGAGTGGTCGGATCAGGAATCGGACTTGAAGGTTGGGGATCGGTTCGGATCGAATCGGGCCGCGAACAGCAGCTGTAGTTTCGGTTCGGATCGAATCGGGCCGCGAATGCCAGCTGTAGGTGAACCTGCGGCCCCGTTTTGAAGGTCAGGGGTGCACCGTGTAGGGTTACGCCTCCCGAGATCACGGCCTCGGGGCCGATGGCGTAAACATCAGATCAGCGCATTCTTGCAACAATGCACGTGCGACGAGACGCCGAGCCCGCCAGACCCGCAATACTGTGAGCCAAGTTCGACTGAGCACCCGTGCGCACAACGGTCGTGTCGGGCGAAAGAGGGGAGTAATGATAAAGGGGGGACATGGACAACAGATTTCGACGTCGCGGCTGACCTCGTGGACACGAACCTCGTAATCCAGACTGACGGTGGCAAGAGATCCGACGGCAATGCAGCAGCTTCCGTCGTCGTGGCCGGCATTCTCACCATCGGAGAGGCAGAGCCGATGTACCAGCCGTGGCACGCAGCAGGGCACCACGGGAGCGGGGAGGCAGTGGCACTCCGGGCAGAAGCCAGAACCTTGGAGCGACCTGGCTCCCCTGGGCACCGTCGCGTATGGCTCCAGCCGACGCTGTTAGGAGGTCCCAGCTGCAGCGACACGGCACGACCTGGGGCGGGCAGCGCATCCACTCTCGCGCACCTCGCTTCCCTGGCGCCTCTCGGCGCCCGTGCGGCGAGGAGGGCGCCCGGCGGCGGCGGCGCAGCAGAGTTCGGACCCCCCCTCCCTAGAGTGGAGAAGACCCATGCCAAGAGACACCCTGCTTGCCTCCAGGGTGCCCTGGGTCTCTTGGGTCTCGAGGGTTTTGCGATCGAAAGAGTGACGTGCCCATACCCAAAACCCTCGTGGTCGAGCTCCTAATTACTGTAGTCCCCAGTGTCGGCCGACCCGAAACCTGGGCAACGCCAAGTGGGGTCACCACTGAGGGTGCCGCCAGCGCCTCCGAGAAACTGACCTCCCCGAACGCCCCAGAGCCCCCCGGGACCCCCGAAGGCGACCACAAACGTCACAAACCTCCTCCATCCTCCACCCTCGCGCCCCCCCGATCCTTGACATCCAGGAGGCGGTGGTGGCCCTCCCTCGTGGCGAAACCCCTGGCACCGCCCGAGATTCAGGGAATTCCCTGCATCGCACGTGGCCGCAGGCCGCCATTGGTGTCGGATCGCCAGCGCAGGATCGATCAGAACTGCACCGGGAAGGCGGATCGAACAGGAAGCCGAGTCGGATCGGGCAGCATCGCACGGATTCGAGATCGAACCGGGGCGGCCTCGCCAGGATGCACAACCGCGGCATGCGAACGTCGGGTCGTCGGAGTCCTGGCATCGAGCCGAGTCGGGCCAGCCGGAATCGGTGCCGATTCCGATCGATGGAGGGTCGCGGGCCGCCGCCTGTGCCGGATCGCCGGCCGTCCCGCGCCGCGCCAGCGCGGCAGCGCGGCGCGCAGCTCTCTCTCTCTCTCTCTCTCTATTCGCCTGGTTGTTGCTCCCCTAGACGGGCGACAACTCGGGGGGGGGCGAAGAAACGGGCACCTTCCGTGGCGCCAAAGGTGGACCTGTTCCTCCCCCCCGGCCCCATTTGCGGTCGGGAGCTTTTGCTCAGCGTGTCGCGGCGGCGGCCCTCTCGACACGCTGAGCCTCGCGAGCGGCTAGCGTGTCGCTCCGCTCCGCGGGGCGGGAGGCGGGGAAAGGATCGGGACGTGGACGCCTGGGGACCAGGACGTGGATTGCGTGTCACGCCGAAGCGTGGTGGGCCAGAACCGGCGGCGCGACACGCAAAGACACAGTTCCCGACCGCATCGCCCCCCCCATGGCGCAACGCCCGATTCGCGCTGGGCGCGACTGCGACATGAGACAATCCATGTTCGTCCTAAGGGCCAGGAGGAGGGGGAAGAGAGGAGGAGGAGGCAGAGGAGGAGGAGGAGGAGGAGGAGGAGGAGGAGAAGAAGGAGGAGAAGGAGGAGGAGGAAGAGGAGGAGGAGAGAAGGAGGAGGAGAAGAGGAGGAGGAGGAGGAGGAGGAGGAGGAGGGGGAGAAGGAGGAGGAGGAGGAGGAGACGAAAAGCGGATGGTTTGAGAAGGAGGAGGAAGAGGAGGAGGAGGAGGAGGAGGAGGAGGAGGTAGGAGGAGGAGGAGGAGGAGGAGGAGGAGGGAGTGGAGGAGGAGGAGGAGGGGAGAAGGAGGAGGAGGAGGAGGAGGAGGAGGAGGTGGAGGATGGTGGAGAAGGAGGAGGAGGAGAAGGAGGGCGTCGGGAGGAGTGGGAGGTAAGAGGAGGAGGCGGAGGAGGAGGAGGAGGAGGAGAGGAGGAGGAGGAGGAGGATGAAGGAGAGGAGGGGAGGAGGGAAGGAGAAGGGGAGGAGGAGGAGGAGAGGAGGAGGAGGAGGAGGACGGAGGAGGGAGGAGGAGGAGGAGTAGTGGGAGGAGGAGGAGGAGGATGGAGGAGGAGAGGAGGAGGAGTGAGAAGGAGGAGGGA
Organism: Prorocentrum cordatum; assembly: GCA_963575745.1. Lineage (NCBI taxonomy): Eukaryota > Dinophyceae > Prorocentrales > Prorocentraceae > Prorocentrum > Prorocentrum cordatum. Next base: position 3,822 of record CAUYUJ010012522.1, on the reverse strand, counting down.
GGAGGAGGAGGAGGAGGAGGAGGAGGAGTAGGAGGCACGAGGGGGATTTAGGAGCGAGGAGGAGAAGGAGGAGGAGGAGGAGGAGTAGGAGGACAGGGAAGTGCGAGAAGGAACGGGAGGAGGGGAGGAAGGAGGAGGAGCAGGAGGAGGAGGAGGTGGCGGATGGTGGAGGAGGAGGAGGAGGGAGCGAGAGTGAGGAAGGAGGAGGAGGAGGAGGAGGAGGAGGGCCCGATTCGCGCTGGGCGCGTCCACCTTGGGTTGAAGGGGGCGGCCCCGCGGCGGGCGCCTCGGGGCGCGGCGCAGGTCGGCGGCAGCAGGCCTGGGCACCCTGAGCACGCGTTTTTTGTCGTGCGAGCGCGGAGGTGTGAACCTGGAAAGAGAGCGAGAGAGCTGTGCCGGCCCTGCGGCGCCGTGCGGGCCAAGGCGGCGCGGGGGGCGCAGGCCGCGGGCTGGGCGGGGGCCCGGGCCGTTGGCCAGGCAAGCCGCGGGCCTGGCGGCGGCGGCGGCGGCGGCGGCGGCGGAGGGTAGCCCTCTTCCCCCCCCCCTTCCTTCTCCCATGTGCGGGGTAGCCCTCTTCCCCCCCCTCCTTCTCCCATGTGCGTTGCATTGCAGGATTCATGGTTGGACAGACGAGAGAAAGAGAGAGAGAGAGAGAGAGAGAGCGAAAGAGAGATGGGGAGGGAGAAACAAAGAAGAGGAGGAGACGAGGACGACGACGACGTCAGGTGTGCACCCACCCCATCCATGGCCCAATCGGCCAAGCATGGCGCCTCACACTTCTGACGACACAAGCGAACAAACCCGTGCATGGATGAGGATGGCGGGAAAGCTGTCCCCAAGTTCTCCTTACCCGTGGAGGGTGAGACGTGGGCCAAAAGAGGGCAATGACACTTACACCAATCTGCAAATAAACAAAACGTAGGGGACAGAACAGGACGGGGGAGCCGCGCCCCGCAGCAACCGTGCGCTGGCCCAACCCAACCCTGGCAAGTTCCATGATTTTTTCGGCGTTCTTCTGAACCTCCAGAATTCTTCACAAGGCCCCCAGGGGGCCTCAAGGGACGCCCGGGGCATCTGAAAACTCCCGGGGGTCAGAATCTGGCGCGGAAGCAACATAGCATGTCCCCCATCGCCCACACCCTCACTCTTCTCCTCCTCGCGGGCCTCGCCGGTTGGAGTGGTTTTCGCTGAAACGGGCGCGGTGGGGCACGGCATCCGTGAAGGGTGCACGCGGTGCGGCGACGAGGGTAGCAATAGTCTGTAGGACCTAAAACTCACAACGGTGGGAGAATTGCCAGGAACGACAAGTGAAACATGTTTCGGAACATGAAAATCTCGGTTCTGCGCTCCGCGGCTTAAGGCGATGGTTTCTTCGCCATCGCGTGGCAGGCTGCGGTGCTTCCCTGGCCAGGCTCCACGTGTATGACTTCGGTTCTGCTCACTCGACCAATGTGGCGTTGTTCGTTTGGTAGGAAACGCTTCCGAACGATGCTGGGCCATGCTTGGGTTCCCACATGCCCATCCAAAAATGACCGCTAGTCGGATCGCACTGAACAAAGATGCTTAGCAGAACGCAATCACGCTGTGGGATCCTCTTGGGGGCGTCTTGGGGCTACAACCTACGGGAAAAGTTGGGAATGGATGCGTGCACTTTTCGGAAGGTGACATTTGCGTGCGCGTCAAGCCCGATACAGCACCACGAAGTGATATCGGGCGCTGCGTGCAAGCTGAGCAAACGAGGGCCGACAAAGTTGCTAAAATTGTGCGACGGTTGGTGCGCCTCGGCGTCGGCCCCTCCGCGCTCGAACCACCTTGAGACTCGACTCCGGCACTTCATTTAATTATGCAATGAGTGAGTGCCGGGTGGTATCAATATTTACACGTCCAGAAGAAACTTGCACACCAGGAGCGCCCCGACGGCGGTCCCAGTCTCAAACAATATCAACGTGCCACGAAACCCTCGGCGCCTAAGACAACCGCGAGTCTCACGCGGTCTCACAATGCAACGAAAGCTTCGGCGCCGAGCACATCCGCGAGTCTCACGCGGTCTCCAGGTGACACGAAACTCTCGGCGCCGAGCACACCCGCACGTCTTACAGGATTTTACAGTGTCACGAATATCTCGACGCTGAGCACATCCGCGCGCCTCGCGCAACCTCACAACTCCACGGAACCCTCGGCACCGAGCACATCCGCGAGTCTCGCGCGGTCCCCTGGTGCCACGAAACCCTCGGCGACGAGCACATCCGCGCGTCCAACACGATCTCACAATACCTCGAAAGGCTCGGCGCCGAGCGCATCCGCGCGCTCCACGAGGGTCTCAAAGAGCAGCGGAACTGCAAAACCAAACACCTCCGCGCGCCCCGCGCGGTCCCAACTTGCCACGGAACCTTTTAGCGCCGAGCACATCCGCGCGTCTCGCAGGGCTTCAATGCACCGCTAAACCCTCGGCAACCTGCGACAGCAGCCTTGTCGTTGCTGCGCTGTTTTCTCACGCGGGACACCATATCGCAAATTACACGCAAACAGTTATTGTCATGCATGATATCCCATTGCTACCACGCAAGCATTGTCTCGCGTGCCGCGTCTACTTCCCGCACCTCCCGTAGCGGCGAGCCTTGCACGCGCTGGACAGAGGAACGTGCAAACATGACACAACGCAAACTCGCAACAAACAAATATGCAACAGTGCAAGATTTGGGACGGCGCAGGCAGACGGTACCATTGAACCCTGAAGAAGCGGCAAAGAATGCGGGCGGGCCCGGCGCGAGCGCGGAATCGGTTTCCAAACATGTCTCCTCGAACTGTATGAAGCCTTCTAGGAGCCAGTTTGGAAGCCTTGTGGGCCCTCCCGGGGCCCTCTTGGGCTCTCTAGGGCCCTTTCTGTGGCCTTGAAGGGGGCCTCTTGGGCTTTACCTTGGAGGCCATCCATCAAAGAGACGGGATGGACCAAGCAAGCCCCCCCTTGGAATCAGAAGAATGGTCTCTTCTTAGGGGCCGTGTTGGGGCGTTTTGGGGGCGCTCTTGGGCGCCCTCGGGGCCGTATTGGGCCCCTCTCGGGGCTCGTTTGGGCCATCTTGAAACCATCTTGAGCCGCGAGTCCTTGCGGTAATATAGCAAAACATTACTTGTCCTAAGGTTTTGAATGAATACGGCCTTTCCAGGGGTTCCTTGAGAAGCTCCGGGGGCCACTTGAACCGTGTTGGGGGGGTGGGGGGCTTGTGGACGGCATGATGGAAGCTATATTGAACCATATTGGCCTGCATTGTGCGGTCTTGGAGGTCACTTGGGGCTAGCCAAGGCCCTCTTGGGGCAGTCGGGGAACCATCCTTGAACCTCAAACGACCCGCGGAACGGCCCTTCCACAGCCAGGGGGCGAAGGTAGGGTGAGAGAAAGCCTCCACCCCCAAAGGGAGGAGGGGCGAGGGGGCGCCAGGGGGGGGGGAGGGACAGGTTTCTCCGAAGGGCTTTGGCGACCCGTCCTCCTCCTCCTCCTCCTCCTCCTCCTCCTCCTCCTCCTCCTCTCCCTCCTCTTCCTCGCAAGCCTTTGTCGCTTGGGCACACGGAGCCCGACGGCCGGGTGTCCTTCGCCGTGGTTGGGCGCTGCGAGGAGGCACGGCGACCGCGCGCTCTGCATGCAGTGCGTCTCTTTCTGCGGGCTGCGCGATCCATTTCACGCGACGTGCTGCTAGACCATGGACCCCTCGACGTCAAGGTTTCTCGCCCTCCCCTCCCCCCTGGACGGTTTCCCCCGCGGCCGAAGGCGGCCCGAGGAGGGGAGGGCGAGACGGAGGAGGAGGAGGAGGAGGAGGAGGAGGAGGA
>CAUYUJ010012521.1:7500-15880 GCA_963575745.1 Prorocentrum cordatum | reverse complement strand
AGGAGGAGGGGCCCTTGGTCGGCGCCCGCCTCGCGGCGCACCGGCTGCAGGGCCTCTCGGGCGCCCTATGCACGGGCTGCAGCGAGCCCATCGGGCTCGCGGGCCGTCGTGCAGCGGGCCAGGGCGTGGGAGGGCCACGCGGCGGACCCAGACCCCCCCGAGATATGAAACATTCACGACGGGAGGTGTTTCGTTATTTTGGGGCCTTTGGGGGCCCTTACCCGCCCTCGGGACCGTCAAAAAACGACTCAGGACGAAAAACCGGTCCCGGGGAATGGGTCGAGACCCCGGGGGGTCGACGTCGTGAAAAAATCATGACGTCGGGGGTCCGGGGAGGGGGCCCCATAGACCGCCGACGCCTCGACGTTCTTCGTGGGAGACGTGGCCCCCGACTTCCTCCCGACCACTTCCCCGGGGACCTGCTCCTCCTCCTCCTCCTCCTCCTCCTCCTCCTCCTCCTCCCCCTCCTCCTCCCCCCCCTCATCCTCCTCCTCATCCCGAGGCGTTTCTATGACGGCCCAGAGACCCGGCGAGGGCCCCGGGAGGCCGAAAAGGACGAGCAAAGACCTCCGCCTCGATGCTCTCGAGACGCCCGATGCTCCTGCTTTTCCCCCCGAGGCGTTTTTATGACGGCCCCGAGACCCAGCGAGGGCCCCGGGAGGCCGAAAAGGACGAGCAAAGACCTCCGCCTCGATGCTCTCGAGACGCCCGATGCTCCTGCTTTTCCTCCCGAGGCGTTTTTATGACGGCCCCGAGACCCGGCGAGGGCCCCGGGAGGCCGCAAAGGACGAACGAAAGACCTCCGCCGCGATGCTCTCGAGGCGCCCGATGCTCCTGCTTTTCCTATCCCGAGGCGTTTCTTGACGGCCCCGAGACCCGGCGAGGGCCCCGGGAGGCCGAAAAGGACGAGCAAAGACCTCCGCCTCGATGCTCTCGAGACGCCCGATGCTCCTGCTATTCCTCCCGAGGCGTTTTTATGACGGCCCCGAGACCCAGCGAGGGCCCCGGGAGACCTCCGCCTCGATGCTCTCGAGACGCCCGATGCTCCTGCTATTCCTCCCGAGGCGTTTTTATGACGGCCCCGAGACCCAGCGAGGGCCCCGGGAGGCCGAAAAGGACGAGCAAAGACCTCCGCCTCGATGCTCTCGAGGCGCCCGATGCTCCTGCTTTTCCTATCCCGAGGCGTTTCTATGACGGCCCCGAGACCCGGCGAGGGCCCCGGGAGGCCGAAAAGGACGAGCAAAGACCTCCGCCTCGATGCTCTCGAGGCGCCCGATGCTCCTGCTTTTCCTATCCCGAGACGTTTCTATGACAGCCCCGAGACCCGGCGAGAGGGCCCCGGGAGGCCGCAAAGGACGAAAGAAAGACCACCGCCGCGATGCTCTCGAGGCGCCCGGTGCTCCTGCTTTTCCTATCCCGAGGCGTTTCTATGACGGCCCCGAGACCCGGCGAGGGCCCCGGGAGGCCGCAAAGGACGAAAGAAAGACCACCGCCGCGACGCTCTCGAGGCGCCCGGTGCTCTTGCTTTTCCTATCCCGAGGCGTTTCTATGACGGCCCCGAGACCCGGCGAGAGGGCCCCGGGAGGCCGCAAAGGACGAAAGAAAGACCTCCGCCGCGATGCTCTCGAGGCGCCCGATGCTCCTGCTTTTCCTATCCCGAGGCGTTTCTATGACGGGAGGCGTTTCTATGACGGCCCCGAGACACGGCCGAGGGAGGGCCCCCGGAAGGGCGCAAAGGGACGAAAGAAAGACCTCCGCCGCGATGCTCTCGAGGCGCCCGATGCTCCTGCTTTTCCTATCCCGAGGCGTTTCTATGACGGCCCCGAGACCCGGCGAGAGGGCCCCGGGAGGCCGCAAAGGACGAAAGAAAGACCTCCGCCGCGATGCTCTCGAGGCGCCCGATGCTCCTGCTTTTCCTATCCCGAGGCGTTTCTATGGCGGCCCCGAGACCCGGCGAGAGGGCCCCGGGAGGCCGCAAAGGACGAAAGAAAGACCTCCGCCGCGATGCTCTCGAGGCGCCCGATGCTCCTGCTTTTCCTATCCCGAGGCGTTTCTATGACGGCCCCGAGACCCGGCGAGAGGGCCCCGGGAGGCCGCAAAGGACGAAAGAAAGACCACCGCCGCGATGCTCTCGAGGCGCCCGATGCTCCTGCTTTTCCTATCCCGAGGCGTTTCTATGACGGCCCCGAGACCCGGCGAGAGGGCGCCGGGAGGCCGCAAAGGACGAAAGAAAGACCTCCGCCCACGATGCTCTCGAGGCGCCCGATTGCTCCTGCTTTTCCTATCCGAGGCGTTTCTATCGACGCGAGACCCGGCGACGAGAGGGCCCGGGAGGCCGCAAACGACGAAAGAAAAAGACCACGAGACCACGCCGCGATGCTCCGAGGCGCCCGATGCTCCGCTTTTCTATCCCGAGGCGTTCTAGACGCCCTAGACCCGAGCGAGAGGGCCCCCGGGAGGCCGCCAAAGGACGAAAGGAAAGACCACCGCCGCGATTTTGGGGGCTCGCGAGGAGGGCCCGATGATCATGCTTTTCCTTATCCCGAGGCTCGTTTCTTATGGCGGCCCCGAGACCGGCGAGGAGGGCCCCGGCACGGCCGCAAAGGACGAAAGAAAGACCTCCGCCGCGATGCTCTCGAGGCGCACGATGCTCATGCTTTTTCCTACCCGAGGCGTTTTTCTATGGACGGCCCCGAGACCGGCGAGAGGGCCCCGGGAGGCCGCAAAGGACGAAAGAAAGACCTCCGCCGCGATGCTCTCGAGGCGCCCGATGCTCCTGCTTTTCCTATCCCGAGGCGTTTCTATGTCGGCCCCGAGACCCGGCGAGAGGGCCCCGGGAGGCCGCAAAGGACGAAAGAAAGACCTCCACCGCGTGCTCTCGAGGCGCCGCTTGCTCCTGCTTTTCTACCCGCAGGCGTTTCTATGACGGCCCGAGACCCGCGAGCGGGCCCGGGAGGCCGCAAAAGGACGAAAAAGAAAGAACTCCGCCGCGATGGCTCTCCGAGGACCTCCAGAGGTCTCGCCTTTCATATCCCGAGCTGTTTCTATGAGGGCCCCGAGACCCCGGAGAGAGGGCCCCGGGAGGCCCGCCAAAGGACGAAAGAAAGACCTCCGCCGCGATGCTCTCGAGGCGCCCGATGCTCCTGCTTTTCCTATCCCGAGGCGTTTCTATGTCGGCCCCGAGACCCGGCGAGAGGGCCCCGGGAGGCCGCAAAGGACGAAAGAAAGACCTCCGCCGCGATGCTCTCGAGGCGCCCGATGCTCCTGCTTTTCCTATCCCGAGGCGTTTCTATGACGGCCCCGAGACCCGGCGAGAGGGCCCCGGGAGGCCGCAAAGGACGAAAGAAAGACCTCCGCCGCGAGCTTTTTTTTTTCTTTTTTTTTTTTTTTTTTTTTTTTTTTTTTTTTTTTTTTTTTATTTTTTTTTTTTATTTTTTTTATTTTTTTTTTTTTTTTTTTTTTTTTTGTTTTTCTGAGGCGCCCGGTGCTCCTGGGGGCGGGCGGCGGAGACCGGAGGAGGGGCATGTCCTTGGCATGCCCAGGCGCCCTGGGCCCGCCCGCCCCGCGTCCGCCAGCAGGCCGCAGCGCGCGGGCGCGGGCGCCGAGCCCAGACCCCCCTCGAGTCCTGAAAAAATCACGACGGGAGGTTTTTCATTATTTTCGGCCTTTGGGGGCCCTTACCCGCCCTCGGGACCGTCAACAAAACGACTCAGGACGAACAACCGGTCCCGGGGAATGGGTCGAGACCTCGGGGGGTCGACGTCGTGAAAAAATCACGACGTCGGGGGTCTGGGAGCAGGCCGCAGCGCGCGGGCGCGGGCGCCGAGGGCAGGGTGGTCCAGGGTCAGGAGGGGAAAAAACACACAGACACAATTACTCGTCGATCCCCAGGAGAATATGGGAAAATGTGGGAAGTGGGCGGGAAGACTAAACCCCAGAAAATATGGGGAAATATGGAGAATCCTTTTATTTGTGTGTATTTATTTGTGTGTTCCAGGGCCCCTTCACAGGGGCCGAGCCGGTACAGTCGAGCATGTGATCAAGAGTCGGGTATAGCCAGGACCCTGGGTAAGGGGACCCGGTCAGTGGCAGGGCCCTGGGGCCCCTCAATTGGCCAGATTCACGAAACCAGGTTTGCCGTAACCGGTGTTTTTCGGGTAACGGCAGTTCCGATTAGCGGAACGGGGCGGGGGGGGCGCCCCCTGGTACACATCACTAAACCAGGTTCCACTAAACCCAGTTCTGCCAACGCCAGAAAGAAGCCTCCTCAGGAAAAGATGGAGGATCTTGGGATCGGGGATCGGCGTCACCGTAACGTACTAGTACTATGTGTGCATCGGCCCCCCCCACGGGCGACGCCGCGCACCGAGAACTCTTATAGCATATGCGTCGTGGCGGGCGCTTTCTGGCCACACCGCTCTGGAAACGATCTACTACAAGATGGGTATACTATATGTTCGGGTCGGACGCGCGCCTCCAAGGATGACATAGTTATAGTATTAGTATGTCTCTGTGCGTCCCATGGGATCTGTGCCTGTTTCTTTGTTTGTGTGTCCCTGATCGAGGATAAAAAAGATCGCAGGTTGATAGACCTCCTACCCTGACACGTCGATTAGCGAATTGGCTGTTTTCGGTTCGCGAGAGGGTCGCGCGGCCGTCATGTTTGCGGGTCCAGGTCCGTCGGTTTCAGTCCTAGGCCGTTTTCGCTAAAGGGTGGTCTACTAAAGGGAGGGTTGTCCATCGCCGATCTCAGGAAAAAATTGAGGATCCTGGGATTTGTGTCTGTTTATTTGATTGTGTGTCCCTGGGCCCCTTTGGAAGTGGGCTCCATCGTCGAGGATAAAAAAGAAACCCTTTCTCCTGGTAGCGCAATGAAGGCGTGACCTCACGGAGGTCCCCGTCCTCGCAGCAGTGATCGCGATTCTGGGCGGCTCGGGCTGATACATCTGCAGGGAAGACCCCAACATCCATCGTGTTTTTGGCCTCCTAACTCAGGTCGCCTTCCAAAGGATTTGGGGTCCTCTTAATGCTACTCATCCCGGAAGGCTGGGCCGGCGTCCCCTCACACCAGTTTGCCGGGAGGTTGGCCCAGTTTCTTGAGCACGTTCGCCCGCCCAGCGTTAACACGAACAACTGGTCCCTGCTTGTCCTAAGAAATTTCCAGAAAGCTGGCCCAGGTTTCTTCAGCTATAGTTTCTTGGTCATCTTTTCGGCTGTAGTTCTGGCGCGTGCATAGGGCCCAGTATATGTGCGTGGGCTGGCGGCCAGAATGTTCGTCGGTCTGCGCACGCGCGAGCCTCGCTCCCTCGTTGCTCCTCCTCGCCCTCTCCCCCTCCTACCTCACAGCGTGTTGTGGACCTGCCCAATCATGCCCGATCAGGCTGACACATTTTCCCAGTACGTGTCCTCTCCGCCTCATTCTCCTCACGGTGCGTCCCTCGGTCCTCTTCGTGTGTCCCAGGCGCGGTGATGATCTCCATGGCAGCTTCGTCTCAGCAGTGAGATAGTCCTCCTCACGCTCCTCCTTTTCCCATCTCCCATCTCCCTTCTCTAGCGGCTGGTGCTTCGTTGCTCTTGGCTGGCTTGGGCCAGAGTTTCGAGCAGCCGATGCGCATGACAGGCGCTCTTGGCAGCCACGCTGACCACTCTCCCTCCTCCCAGTCCTCCTCGTCCTCCTCCTCGTCCTCTGTCGACTGCGTGTTTCAGACTGGCTGCAACTTCGAATGGTGCCCTATAGCCTCCCCCCTCCGTTGGACTCGCCCGGCCTGGGCGTGCTGTGGCCCGCGCGCTCCCCGCCTGCAGAGTGAGGTGGCAAGCTGCGGTCAGACTGCCGCTGTAAGTTTTTATGTGAGTAGCTGCGGGCCCCCCAGAGATTTCTATTTTAATATCCTCGTCCTCTTCCTCCACTGGCTTGGATTCGAAATTGCGCTGATGTAAAAAAGCATGTCCCAATAGTACTGTTATGCTGAACGAACCATGGGATCCAACCGCTGTCCGTGGTTGTTGCCCGCTCGCGTTGTCCGCCGCCAGTCTTGGAACATCTTGTGAGGGCTGTGCAGAATGCAGTTTCTGGCAGTATATCGGGCCGAACGAAAGGGGGCGATAGGGAAAGGGGGGTTATGAAATCTGCTGCATGCAGCTGGTTTCGGCCCCGCCGCTGGGCCCATTCCTCGATACATGGGCGCCTCCCGGCGCCGGGAGGCGCTGGGAAAATCAGTTACGTGAGCTGATTATCACCCCCCCTTTGCTATCCACCCCTTTTGACTGGCCCGAACATAGTTGCACACGCAGTTTAGTGCAGGCGGAATGGGCGGGATTGCAGCATCGCTGCCCCACCTCCGCAGCCATCTGCCCCAGAGGCCCCACGGAGGGCCGTGCGGGCAGCACACACTGCGGACGGCACACCGGCGCTGAGCCTGGGAGCAAAGCCATCAAGTCAGGGTTCGCCGAGTGCACGCGCAGCCCCTGAGCGGAGTCGAAGTGCCTCCAGTCCCAGCTTGGTCTGGTCGTTGCCCACGCGCGGGGTGAAGGCCGCTGCGCGGCACCCTCTCGGCACCGTGCCTCGGGAGCACGGCCCGAGCCGGGGCCTGAGGCACCGGGGGTCGCCTGAGCTCTGGACTCTGCACCGCTTCGGAGACCGTGGAGACGTAGGGCAGCCGGTGCAGACGCCCTCCGGCCGGCTCCGCCCGGCTCTGGGCGGTGCGGCCCGCGCCGCTGTCGAGGCGGCCCTCTGTGCGGCAGGCGCCCCGGCGCACGTCCAGCGCGACCGCCGCGTCACCGCGGCAGCGCTCCGCCTCCTGCCTCCTGCCTCCTGCCTCCTGCCTCCTGCCGCCGCCCGCGTGCACGCGAGCTTCGCGCGGTCACTGGCCAGCTGGCACGGGGGCGCAGGGGAGGCGAGGACCGAGGATCCGGGATGCGTGCCGTGGCGAAGCGTCCTGGCTTGCGCACGTGGCCCACCAGAGAATGCCCTGAGAGCCTCTTGTGGTCTGCACGGCCTGTTCTCAGAACACTTCTGGCTGAGACTGTCTTGTTTTGACACATCGGGCTGATGTCCCAAGAGCATTGTCTTTGCTCTTCGCACACAGTGAGGGTTCAAGAACACGTCGTGGCAGGCCTATAAGAATGCCGGGACGGCCGGTCCCTGCTTGTCGGGGGCAGCCAAGAAGGGGGTGATGAGTGGGGGGGATGGATGTCTTGGCCTGGGCCATGATCTTTCCCCAGATCTCATGGCGCCTCGTCTCGTTACGCCCCTGGCTCCCCCCTCCCCCTGGGGCCGCGCACATGCCGCCGGCCATGATTTGCGCCCCCCCCCTCTTGGACGCCTAGGGGAACAAAAAGTGGCATAAACATAAAAACTCGGAGGTCCGCGCGGATTTCTCGGATCGGCGCTGGACCCCCCTCCCTGGCGCGCGGAGCGCGCCAGGGGCGGCGCCGGAGGCGCCGCCGGGGGGCCCCAGCGCCGATCCGAGAAATCCGCGCGGACCTCCGAGTTCTTCTGGGTATGCTACTTTTTGTTCCCCGAACGCCCCTCTCCTCGGCCGCCCCAGACAGGGCAGGGCGTCGCGGTCTCCACGTCTGCGCCACGCGCCTCCCGGCAGGGTCGCCCTGCCTCCTCCCCGGCCCCGCTGGGGCTCGAGGGGGGGGGCCCGGGGCCGGGCGGTAGGCCCAGGGCGGCCCAGCCGCAGCCGCGCTCTCCAGGGCCCGCCGCCCCGGAGCGCCGCGTGCGGGGCGACGACGACGACGACGACGACGACGACGAGGAGGAGGAGGAGGAGGAGGAGGAGGACGAGGACGAGGACGAGGACGAGGAGGAGGAGGAGGAGGAGGAGGAGGAGGAGGAGGAGGAGGAGGAGGAGGAGGAGGAGGAGGAGGGACGACGACGACGACGAGCAGGACGACGGCGGCGGCGACGACGCGGCGGGGGGGACGTCATGGCCCCCCGCCCCCGAGGGAGGAGACGGAGGAGGAGGAGGAGGAGGAGGATGAGGAGGAGGAGGAGGAGGAGGAGGAGGAGGAGGAGGAGGTGGAGAAGGAGGAGGAGGAGCCCCCGACAGGGGGCTCCGTAGAGGCAGTCTCCCGATGGGTGGGGCAAGAAGGCATGGGCCGGCGCGCGAGGTCCGCTCCAGGGTTGGAGGCCGCCGGCGGGTTTTGGGGAGCATCTCGGGACACTCGAGGGGGCTTTTTCCGAGATCCGTGCTGCGAGCGTCTAAAACCTGCTCTTCACCACCCACCAACTCACCCCAACCCAACCCGAAGGCCTAGATTTATCCTCGATTTCCAGTGGGGGGGGGGTCGGGGAACATTGAAAAAACACATGGCACCCGTACCCCCCCAACCCGAAATTCGATTCAAATCGATAATCCGGGTCTTCGGGTTGGGT
>CAUYUJ010012521.1:0-2500 GCA_963575745.1 Prorocentrum cordatum | reverse complement strand
TCGTTCAACTTGCGATAGACCGCTACCCCATTGCACAGCGCAGCAGCATAGCGCGTAGCCACCGAGTCAAGACGCCTGACCTGCTCCTCTGTCAAAACCCGTGCTTCAAGTCCCACCAGTGCCGCTCCAATAAGACAAGCCCGAAACACCAGACGCCTCCGATTGAAATTCTGACAGGTCTTCCAGAACTTTCCCATTCCTCGCCAGCCCATTCGGATCGCCGCGCATCTAGCTCGGATCTCGTCGTTCCTCCCCGAAGACTGCGTGTGAGCTCCCAAGAACACCGAGGTCGCCTGGACCTCCCCCGAGATGGCGACCTTGTGGTAGTGCAGGGCCCTTGCAGACCTCTGAGCCCCTCTTCCCACGAAACATGGGCTGACCGCTTTTTTTCTCACGGCTCTGGGCGAGGCCAACTCGTCCCAGTGCAGCATCAAGGTACTGATCTGAAACTTCCACTCGTCGAGCTGCACTGCGCGCATCTGGGGCAATATGTGTACATGTGAGGTCATCAGCATACTTCCTCACGCCCAGATCGCACACTTCTTGAGTGACTGCGCACCCTGCTGTCAGCTCGTGGACCGACGTCGTGGGAAAGAGATCTCTCCTCCACTCAGCCGTCGGCGTCTCAAAAGCTAGCCTAAACTTCGTGGCTGCGTCTGCGTCACCCATGAAACAACCCACTCGATTCAGAAATACCCCCGTGCCATCGCAAGCGTCGACCACGCACGCTGTGTTCCGATGTCTTGTTACCATAATCTCCACATCCTCAGGCTGGTACAGCTGCTGGACCGTGTCATCGAGGTGGTGGTGCGTGACGCTGGCGAATGCGTGTCATCGAGGTGGTGGTGCGTGACGCTGGCGAATGCGTTCGTCATATCGTGCTTTGTCGTGATGTGGCTCATGCCTGCTGCACTGAGTCGCCATTGTAACACATTGCCCACGGTCAACGCGCCCACACGTGACCGCCCTCTCACATAGCCGTGATCCTCAGGTGGTGGAGTCAGTCCAGCCCTAGGCTGTCTCGCCCCCGCCCATGCCTCGCCGAAACTGCAGAGCCCGTGTAATAGACGTGTCCCCCTCGTCCGTGGTTTATGATTCTGCTTGCTTACCTGATACGTCTGCGAGAGGTTCCACCAAGCATTGAGTCGATTGTGTTGTCGTACTCCCGCTAGTTGTGCCAGAAGACACTCTTGTAGGTAAGCACCCGCCACAGCTGGTTGTTCATTGGTGGTACGTCGGGGCGCACGGCAGGTGAGAAGAGTACTCCAGACCTCCATCGGTAGTGACCACGGTGGTGCTGCTCGTCGGCGTCGTCCTTGATATAGCTTCGCAATTACTCCATCCAGATCACGGTTGGCTTGCTCCCAATGCTCCATTTCGGGATAGAATGGGTAGTCGTGGGCGGACGCCGCACCAATAAACTCCTCCGCCGTGGTGGCAATGGCCTCCATCCCACCCTCCCGTCCACTCAGTGCCAAGTCCTCCGTCCACGTTTGTAGGTCGGGCCTGGCATCAGGTAGTATGTAATGATTCCGCTTCCGTGGTCCCAATCCATTGCCCGCCATCTGAAAACTGATCCTCCAGGCCAGATCTTCTCGGTTGCCTCGTAGTGCCTCCTCCAATTCGCTATTCAGCTCACGCTGTCGTTCTCTCTTGATGGTCATCCTTGCTTGCTTGCATCGTCGCGTACACTGTCGCAGTCGTCGTATGCTGTCCAGGTCGCCGTCGAGCTTGTCCCTTGCTCTGGTGCGAGCCCGCAGCGCAGCTTCCCTTTCTCTCGCCATCTCGACGTACCACTGCGGCCGATGTCGACGTGTCGTACTGTACCGAGCTTGGGCAACCGCGCGGATAGTCTTCACCACCTTCTCCCAGGCTGTCTCGAGCGTGTGTGCGCGCATCCAGGCATCCACCTCCAGGTACCCGTCCTCGTGTAGTTGCTTCGCCAGTGCCACCTCCACCTCCTCTCGGAACTGGAGTGCCTCCTCCTCGTCATTCATCGCACGTCCGAGTGATAGGTAGTCCCAGTATACGTCGTGGTTGGCAGGCGCCCTGTACGTGAGCTCATAGTCCACTTCCGCAACAATAATCATGTGATCCAGCACCGCCACACTAGGTATCGCACGTACCCGTCTCGTGAGGGAGTACGCGACAGCACAGCGCTTCACACGGCACATCCAAGGGGCGGAGATCACCATGTGATCAATATGGCTGCAGCTGCGGTGGCCGTAGTAAGTAGGGCCACAGGGATACCAGCTCGTAATCGCTGCCAGGTTGCTCTGCTCCATCCAGTCTCGGTATTGTGTACCCACTTGATGCTCGATGCTGCGTCCGTGGGGCCCTAAACTCTCACTGTCCACTGCTTGCTGTATGCCGTCGACACTCCGTATACCCAAGCCATCATTTAGATCCGTCGCCGCAATCATCGTGGATCGATTGGGGGTCCCCGCAGCAATCTGTTGTAACTGTTCAACCAGCTTCCTGACCGTCGCCTCATACTTCG
>CAUYUJ010012520.1:0-15882 GCA_963575745.1 Prorocentrum cordatum | reverse complement strand
GTGGACTCCCTATGGGGCCACGAAACGTATGAGGGGTGTGCCGAATCGGGTGTGCGGGACGCATGTGAGCGCCGCCATTGGGGCCTCCAGTGGAGCTCCCTATGGGGCCACGAAACGTGTGAGGGGTGTGCCGAATTGGGTGTGCGGGACGCATGCGGGCGGCAGCACTGGGGCCTTCGGTGGGGCTCCCTATGGGGCCACGAAACGTGTGCGGGGTGTGCCGAATTGGGTGTGCGGGACGCATGCGGGCGGCAGCACTGGGGCCTTCGGTGGGGCTCCCTATGGGGCCACGAAACGTGTGAGGGGTGTGCCGAATTGGGTGTGCGGGACGCATGCGGGCGATGCGGGCGCGCACTGTGGGGCTTTCGTGAGCTCCCTATGGCCACGAAACGTGTGAGGGGGTGTGCCGAAATGGGTGTGGGTGACGCAAATGCGGGCGCGGCATTGTGCCTTCGTTGGGAGCTCCTTATGGGGCCACGAAAAGTGTGAGGGGTGTGCCGAATTGGGCGTTCGTGACGCATGCGGGCGGCAGCACTGGGGCCTCCGGCGGAGCTCCCTATGGGGCCACGAAACGTGTGAGGGGTGTGCCGAATTGGGTGTGCGTGACGCATGCGGGCGGCAGCACTGGGGCCTACGGCGGAGCTCCCTAAGGGGCCACGAAACGTGTGAGGGGTGTGCCGAATTGGGTGTGCGTGACGCATGCGGGCGGCAGCACTGGGGCCTTCGGTGGAGCTCCCTATGGGGCCACGAAACGTGTGAGGGGTGTGCCGAATTGGGTGTGCGTGACGCATGCGGGCGGCAGCACTGGGCCTTCGGCGGAGCTCCCTATGGGGCCACGAAACGTGTGAGGGGTGTGCCGAATTGGGTGTGCGTGACGCATGCGGGCGGCAGCGCTGGGGCCTCGGGCGGAGTTTCCTATGGGGACACGAAGGTGTGAGGGGTGTTGTGTCCTGTACTGAGTGGCGTTGGACGCATGCGGGCGGCAGCACTGGGGCCTTCGGCGGAGCCCCCTATGGGGCCACGAAACGTGTGAGGGGTGTGCCGAATTGGGTGTGCGTGACGCATTCGGGCGGCAGCACAGGGGCCTTCGGCGGAACTTCCTATGGGGCCACGAAACGTGTGCGGGGTGTGCCGAATTGGGTGTGCGTGACGCATTCGGGCGGCAGCACAGGGGCCTTCGGCGGAGCTCCCTATGGGGCCACGAAACGTGTGAGGGGTGTGCCGGATTGGGTGTGCGTGACGCATGCGGGCGGCGCGGGCAGCGGGAGGAAAGAGAACGCGGGGCATTGTCTCTTCAAAACGAGGACCCAACACCACAGGATGGTTGGGAAAAAGACCAGAGGGGTGAGGTGGTGGGGAGCCAAGCCAAACACATGATTAGCCTGGCGAAGGACCCAACCAACTGCAGTTGTGAGCACCGTCGTTGTATTCACCGCATTCGGAGGAGCTCCCTATAGGGCCACGAAAACGTGTGAGGGGTGTGCCGAAATTTTGTATAGTCGGCGCTCCTTAGTGCGAAAGTAGCCCCCCCCAAAACCCTTGGGGGGGGGGGGGGGGGTGGCTGTCGTGGAATTACCTTATGGGGCCACGGGAACACAGTGAGAGGAGCGTATGTGTGCCTGAAATGGGTGCGGTGGCGCAAACGAGCCCGCAGCCATTGGGGTGTCGTAGAGTTTCGCTATGTGCCGCGACGCGGGGATGGGTGTGCCGGAAATGGGTGCGCGTGGGAGCATGCGAACGCAGCCACTGGCGCCTTCGGTGGAGCTCCCTATAGGGCCACGAAACGTGTGAGGGGTTTGCCGAATTGGGTGTGCGTGACGCATGCAGGCGGTGGCACTGGAGCTTTCGGTGGAACTCCCTATGGAGCCACGAAGCGTGTGAGGAGTGTGCCGAAATGGGTGTGCGCGACGCATGCGGGCTGTGGCACTGGGACCTTCGGTGGAGCTCTTTATGGGGCCACGAAACGTGTGAGGGGTGTGCCGAACTTGGTGTGCGTGGCGCATGCGGGCAGTGGCACTGGGGCCTTCGGTGGAGCTCCCTATGGGGCCACGAAGCGTGTGAGGGATGTGCCGAATTGGGTGTGCGTGACGCATGCGGGCGGTGCAGGGAGGAGGGGAGGAGGAAGGAGGGAAGGAGGGATGGAAAGGAGCGAGGGAACGCGGGGACCGTGTCCTCCAAACGAGGACCCAACACCACAGGACGGTTCGGAAGTCAGTGGCAGAAATGGGGCGAAGAGAGAACCGATGGAAGCGACATGAGGGACAACCCGCCACCGTGTGTGGGTCGTTAACCACAGGCCACTGCGCCTGGATCGTGGACCAGAAGCGTCTTGAACCGGAGTGCTGGTGAGACGTGTGGTGCGAACACCGTCCCATTGGAGGATCCGAGGGCGTTCATGATCGAAGACGCCTACGGTGGATCACCGCCGTCTCCTGCCTTTTGGAATCGCCCATGTGGCCGAACGTTCTGGCCAGAGCTCTGTGAAGCTATCACACCATGCGTTTCCCCAGCCGTTGTTGAATCCTTCGGGGACCACGCGTGGGAGAAAGAAGAAGCGGAGGAGAGGGATGACAAAGGGAGAGGAAAACGACGATGCTGCTGATGATGATGCTGCTGCTGATGATGATGCTGATGCTGCTGATGATGATGATTCTTATGATGATGGTGATGATGATGATGATGATGATGATGATGATGATGATGATGATGATGATGATGCTGATGATGATGATGATGATGATGGTGCTGCTGATGATGATGATGATGATGATGATGATGATGATGATGATGATGATGATGCTGATGCTGATGACTGATGCTGTTGATGATGATTGATGATGCTGATGCTACTGATGACTGATGGTGCGCTGATGATGCTGACGATGCTGATGAAGAGGAGGAGGAGGAGGAGGAGGAGGAGGAGGAGGAGGAGAGGAGGCGGAGGAGGCTGAGGAGAAGGATGAGGACTCTTGGGGCCTTCTAGTTGCTTCTTGTGGGCCTTTTCCCCCCCCCTGACTTTTGTAATCGCCAATGTAGCCGAACTTTGTGGCCAGAGCTCTGCCAATCTATCCGACCATGCGTTCCCCCAGTCGTTGTGGAAATCCTTCGGGGAACACGCGGGGGAGAAGGAAGCAGCGGATGAGAGGGAGGACAAAGGAACAGGATGATGATGATGATGATGATGATGATGATGATGATGATGATGATGATGATGATGATGATGATGCTGACGATGCTGCTGCTGATGATGATGACGATGATGATGAGGATGGTTAGGATAAGGATGATGATGCTTATGATGATGATGATGATGATGATGATGATGATGATGATGATGATGCTGATGATGATGATGATGATGTTGCTGATGCTTGTGCTGCTGATTATGCTGATGCTGATGACGATGCTGCTGATGCTGCTGATGATGATGCTGCCGACGTTGAGGCTGCTGCTGCAGAGGATGATTCTGATGCTGAAACTGATGCTGATGGTGATTAGATTGGTGATGACGCTGCTGATGATGACGATGCTGCTGATGATGATAATGGTGGTGATGATATTGATGATTTTGATGATGATGACGATGATGGTGCTGCTGCTGCTGATGAGAATGATGTGATGATGGCGATGCTGCGGATGACGATGATGATGCTGATGCTGCTGATCATGATGCTGAAGGTGGTGGTGGTGATGATGATGATGATGATGATGCTGATGCTGATGCTGACGATGCTTATGACGCTGCTGATGCTTGTGTTGACGATGATGATGCTGATGATGCTGATGATGCTGATGATGCTGCTGACCATGCTGATGATGATGCTGACCCTTGCACTGGCGATGCTGATGGTGTTGATGATGCTGATGCTGATGTCGATTATACTGATGATGCTGATGATGATGCTGCTGGCGATGATTATGATGCTGATTCTGGTGATGAGGATGCTGCTGATGATGATGCTGATGATGCTGATGCTGATGCTGATACTGATGATGATGATGGTGTTGATGATGATGCTGCTGATGCTGCTGCTGATGATGATGATGCTGGTGACGATGATGCTTATGAGGATGGCGATTCTGATGATGTTGATGATGATGCTGTTGATGATGATGCTGATGCTGATGCTGCTGTTGATGATGATACTGCTTATGATGATGATGATGCTGATGCTGATGCTGCCGATGATGATGATGGTGGTGGTGGTGGTGATGATGATGCTGCTGCTGCTGATGATAATGCTGATGCTGATGCTGATGATGATGATGATGCTGCTGACGATGCTGATGATGATGCTGACGCTGGCACTGGCGATGCTCATGGTGTTGATGATGCTGATGCTGATGTCGATTATACTGATGACGCTGATGCTGATACCGATGCTGACGATGATGATGATGATGATGATGATGCTGATGATGATGAGGATGATGATGATGGTCATGTTGCTGACGATGATGATGCTGATGATGATGCAGCTGACGATGTTTATGATGCTGATGCTGGTGATGAGGATGCTGCTGACGATGATGCTGATCATGCTAATGCTGATACTGATGATGATGATGATGGTGTTGATGATGATGCTGCTGATGATGCTGCTGATGATGATGATGCTGCTGATGCTGATGCTGCCGATGATGATGACGATGATGATGATGATGCTGCTGATGATGATGCTGATGCTGATGCTGCTGTTGATGATGATACTGCTGATGATGATGCTGATGCTGATGCTGGAGCTGATGCTGCTGATAATGATAGTGGTGGTGGTGGTGATGATGATGATGCTGCTGCTGATGATGATGCGGATGATGACGATGCTGATGATGATTCTGATGCTTCTGATGATGACGATGATGATGATGATGATGTGTAGCAGGAGGAGGAGGAGGAGGAGGAAGAGGAGGAGGAGGAGGAGGAGGAGGAGAAGGAGGGGGACGAGGAGGAGAATGAGGAGGAGGAGGAGGAGGAGGAGGAGGAGGAGGAGGAGGAGTAGAAGGAAGCGGAGGAAGCTGCAGAGGAGGATGGGGGATGAGGAGGAGGAGGAGGAGGAGGAGGCGGAGGGGGAGGACGATTTTCGGGACCTGCTAGTTTCTTCTTGTGGGCCGCTCGGCACCCTGCCTTTTGGAATCGCCCATGTGACCGAACGTTGTGGCCACAGCCGTGCCAAGCTATCCGACCATGCGTCCCCCCAGTCGTTGTGGAAATCCTTGGGGAAGTACGCGGGGGAGAAAGACGAAGAGAAGGAGAGGGAATACACATGGAGAGGATGATGATGATAATGATGTTGGTGCTGATGATGATGCTGATGGTGGTGGTGGTGGTGATGATGACGCTGACGATGCTGACGATGATGGTGGTGGTGATGATGATGCTGATGCTGATGACGATGATGATGAGTAGGAGGACGAGGAGGCGCAGGAGGCTGAGGAAGAGGAGGAAGAGGAGGAGGAGAAGGACTCTTGGGGCCTTTTGGGAGCTTTTTGTGGGCCTCTCGGCCCCCTGCCTTTTTGACTCGCCCATGTGGCCGAACGTTGTGGCTAGAGCTCTGCCAAGCTATCCAACCATGTGTTCCCCCAGCCGTATGGAAACCCTTCAAGTAACACGCGGGTGAGAAAGAAGAAACGGAGGAGAGGAAGGACAAATGGAGAGGATGATGCTGATGCTGATGCTGATGCTGATGATGATGACGATGACGACGACGATGACGATGATGATGATGGTGACGATGCTGATGCTTTTGATGCTGCTGATGGTGATGCTGATGATGATGCTGCTGATGATGATGACAATGACGATGATGATGACGATGATGATGATGCTGATGATGATGCTGATGATGATGCCGATGCTGATGCTGCTGCTGCTGATGATGATGATGACGACGATGATGTTGATGATGATGATGACGATGATGCTGATGATGATGATGATGATGATGAGACGATGATGATGATGAGCTGATGCTGATGCTGATGCTGATGGATGCTGATGATGATGATGATGATGATGATGATGATGATGATGATGATGATGATCGATGATGAGGAGGAGGAGGAGGAGGAGGAGGAGGAGGAGGAGGAGGAGGAGGAGGACTCTTGGGGCGTTCCGGGAGCTTCTTGTGGGCCTCTCGGAGGCCTCTCGGAGGCCTCCTTGAGCCTCTCGGGGGCCTTTGCGGCTTCCTGGGGGCATCTATGGCCGTCTTAGGGCGGTCGTGGCCCGTCAGACGCCGTCGGAAGCCGTTTTGGGGGGCATGCTTGGACCGACTTGGTGGCCTCTTGGGGCGGTTCAGGGCCGTCTGGAGGCCACCATGGGATGGACGTCCTTCGGAGGCCTGGTGGGCCGTCTTTGGGGCCCTTCTTGGTTAGGGCCGTCTGGAGGCTTCGTGAGCCATCTTGGGGCGATCGTGGGGGGCCCTTCTTGGGCCGTCGAAAGGCCGAAAGGAAGCAAATGGCAAAATCCTCAATAACAATAAGTCAACAAGAATTTAGGCAACTTCGGGCCCTTCCAGGACCTCTTGGAGGCCTCTTGAGCCGTTTTGAGGCCATCTTGGTCCGTCTTGGGTGCATCTGGGGGCCATCTTGGGCTCTCTTGGCGCCATCTTGGCCGCCTTGGAGGCATCTCGGAGACCATCTTGGGCCATCTCGGCCGTCAGGGGGCCATCTTCGAGTCCATCTTGGACCGCCTTGGGCGAGACTCCGTCCTGGGAGGGTCTTGGTGCCTCTTGGAAGGATCTTGGAGGCCCTCTCCGGAAACCGTCTCGGGGCACCGTGGGCCGCCCTGGGGGCCGCCTCGAGCTGCCGGCGCCCTCTTGGAGCCGGCCCGTGCCGTCTTGGGCGCTCTGGCCACTCGCCGACGCCTCGGGGTCCGCGCCCAGGGGCTGCCTATCGGGCCACGCCTGGGGGCGTCCAGGCCCGACTGGGGAGGAGGGCAGGGGGCAGGGGGCACCCTCCCCGACGGGGGAAGGCGGGCGCTGGAGGAGGCCGCGCTCGGCACCGCCTCGGCCCCAGAGGGCTTTAGTGGGGCTTCGCCGGGCCAGGCCACCCGGATAGACCACCTCGGCCCCCAGAGCAGGCCGCTGTCGATGACCTCGGCATGTCGCCCATTTGGGTTCGTGGTCGCGCTCGGTGCTGCTTGTTGCTCGAGTGTTTGCTCCAACCGGACCAGTTCTGCCACTCTCGCTTCTTTACGCCAGATCGCTCGCCATGGTCGTGAAAGTGGTGCTCGCGTGCTTCGTGCTGGCGTCTGCCGTGTCTGCCTTGGTTCGGCAGGGCGGGCACAAGCTCGACAGTAACATCGACGCGATCGCCAACGAAAGTCATCTTGGCAATAACTGGCTCCCCATGAGTTGTCTCAGGGTTGCTGGTATCGGGTCTTACTATGGCGAGCCCTTGCACAGGTATGAGAATGGAGCGTGCAACAACAATTATGTCTTCCACCCCGAGAACATGATCTACAATTGCCCTCATGCCTCATACGGCAATGGCTGGGTAGGGCCCGATTGCAAATTGAACAACCATGTCACAACGAATTCGTTGGGAAATTCTGGCGGATGCGGTGGCACTGACAAGACCGACGCGGAATGGCTCGCTTTTGATCTCGGTTACACCAGATACATTGAGTCTGTGAAACTCAAGCCATCTCTAACGACGATTGGGTCTTACTATGCTTGTCCGACTTACAAAATTCTTACGTCGAATTCGGCCCCAGCTTCCGGGATATTTGTAGCGCAGGCCAGCGTTGGTTACACCACCGTAGTTGACCAATCTACCGCTGTTGATACCTCACAAGAGCAGACTCATAGCATCGGTGTGAGCGCGCGATACATCATGTTCGATTGCGTAACAAGTTACGCTACCACTCAGGGCGGATAGATAATATTCGATCGTGAAGGGCTGATGGGACCGCAACTCCTTGTGATACGAGCGCGCCAACCCGACGCGCCTCCGACCCGCCACACCGACGACCAGCCAAACTCCGAGCCCGACCATCTTGCAGGAAGTCGATTTAAAAAGAGGGCCCCACCCAATCATACCGCGCCCTTTCGGAACGAAAAATCCCTCTTCGGCCCTTTTGGGCTCGTTTCCTGGGCGCTCTTGTGCGCTTCTTGGGGCCGTCGTCTCTTGGCGGCTCACTCTTCTCGTGAAGTACCTTCTTGTCAAGGTGCTCGTCTCGAGGGCCTATGAACACATTGGAAGCGAACGTGCGAGAAGGCTACGACCGTAGGACACTTGTCAGCTTTTGGCGACTTTGGCCTCTTGGGGGTGCTCTGTGAGGCTCCGAGGCCGCTTGGGGCCGTCTTGGGGCGGTCTTGGGGCCTCGTGGAGGCATGCCGGAGGCACGCTGGAGGCAATCTTGAGCAGCCATCTTGCAGCGCCATCTTGGAGGCCCCTCTCTCCCTCCCTCTCACCTCCCTCTCCTCTCGCCCCCCTCTCCTCTGCCCTCCTTCCTCTCGCCGATCCCCCTTCCCGCCTCCTCTCCAGGCGGCTGCCGTCTATGGTTACGAAGTCACGTACAAATCTACGCACCAGATTGATGACATTTACTTTGTAAAGAATGGTGCGCGGACGATCCCTTTCATGGAATCTTTCCCGACCTACGGCGGCTGCACGCTCACTCAGGGCGGCCCTTGCAACGGAGGCCATCAGAGCCCGTGGGACTCGTCAGGCAAGGCTGACAACTCCAGGTGTTGGTCGTTCACGACTCACAGTATCTTGTGCGACCATGACATAACCTCCGACGAAGTGCATATAGAGTTCTGGTCGGGTGGCTATTCTTCCACGAGCGGCTTCACGGTGAAGTCATTGGACGCGGGTGGATCAGTAATTGCAACTGTGGCTGATGTTGGGTCCCGGACAGGACTTACTGCTTGCAATGCGCTCGACGGCGCTGGGACGCCAACAACTTGTCCGGTCTCTCCTCCGACGACGTACACGCAACCTACTGCTGCGACGCCCAGCCCGACCGCTGCGACACCCAGCCCGCCAGCTTCTGGGGCTTCTGCCGTTGGCGATCCTCACCTGCAAAACGTTCGTGGTGAGCGGTTCGATCTGATGACGGAGGGCAAGCACGTTCTCATCAGCATTCCTCGTGGACGCAACGCCGAAAACGCCTTGCTTCGCGTGCAGGCCGATGCGCGCCGATTGGGTGGCCAATGCGCGGATCTATACTTCCAAACGCTGAACGTTACAGGGTCTTGGGCAGAGGCCAAGCAAGCTGGAGGGTATCTGGCGGCCTTCGGCCCCTCCCGTCACCGTGTCTGCGTTCTCGGTCAAAGGCCCTTGGCATGCCCCTGAGGAGCTATCAGGAGACCCCTGGGAAGCCTCTTGGAGGCGGTTTTGGTGGTATTTTGGGGCGTCTCGGGGGCCTCTTGGGGACCTCTCGGGTGCCTGATTTGGGCCTCTTTGGGATCTCTTGGGGGCATCTTGGGGCCTCTTTTGGGGCCACCTCGGGGGCTATCGTGGGGGCCTCTTCGGCTCTTCTTGGGGGCTCTTGGGCCGCTCTTGGGCGATCCTGGGCGCCTTTTGGGCCGTCCTGGTCGCTCTGGAGACCAACCAGGCAGTAATGCTAGAATCATAACCGCTTGACTTTGACGATTTCGGCCTCCGGGGCCGCCCTCCAGTGCCCTCAAACTGGCCCAGGAGGTGCGCGAGAGGGCTCCAGGACGGCCCTCGGGGCCATCTCAGGCCATGTGAGACCTGCGTGCCCCGAACACCGCGCCCTTGGCACGGAGAGGTCACGCGGGGAACCCCTGGGAGCGCCCGCGGGCGCCCAGGAACGCCCAGAACTCTGGGCTGTGGGCGCCTTCAAGAACATATGCGGGATTCGATGCAGAGGGCTTGCAGGGACCTGTGGACACTTCAGCTCGCGCCTCAGGGCGCGGTGGCGGATCACTACAGCGTGACGCAAACCGACGCCGAGACTCCAGAATGGGCTGCTTTTGGTTAAGGTTTGAGTTTGAAGCTCAAGGTCGTTCTGGCGTCCGGGGCAGTGCCTCGCTATTTTGAAACTTGTCGATGAAGCACCTAGGCGAGCAGGATTTGCTTGTTGGAGGTGCTGTTGGATGAGGACGACCCACGAAGGGAGTAAGGGTCGTACCCCGGCGGCAGTGACCCAAGCATCTGGCCCTGGTGGATAACGGGAAAGCAGGCCTGAAAGCTCCATCAGTGGCCTCGGTCCCCCCCCGAGTGGCAAATGCAATGGGGTCGACCGTTGCTCGCATGGACGTCCTCGGAAGACGTCGGTGGGCATGTCCCCGGACCAGTTGACAAGCAGTGAGTGAGTTCGCACTGGGTTATGGGGCGAGCGAGCAACTTTTTTCGAGAGCCCACCTACTTGATTTTAGTTCATGAGTCGGCTGCTCCTTCAAGGGCGCTGGAGAAACCCTCGCCCCTCGGCCCTTGCGTCTGGCTCCTCCTCCCTCGTCCCCGCTCCTTCCTCCGAGTCTACTCCTTCCTCATCCGTCCTCCTTCCTTTTCCGTCCGCATCCTGCGGGGGCCTGCAGGGGCTTCCATTTTTTTGTTTATTAATATATATATATATATATTAAAATAAAAAACACACACATTTTTTTTGGTTGTTTCAATTTTCTTCCAGGAGGGGGACCTGCAGCGGGTCTTCGTCGTCGTCCTCGTCGTCCTCGTCGTCGTTGTCCTCGGCCTGCAAGGGCTTACAGGGGCCCCCCAGGCAGCGCCCCTGGGTGGGGTGTCCGCCGTCGTGATCGTCGTCGTTCTCCTCCTCGTCCTCCCGTCATCGGTGTCAGATGCCTTCATATCACGCCATACGTCGTCTCGTCATTATTGTCGTCGTCGTCGTCGTCGTCGTCGTCGTCGTCGTCATCGTCGTCGTCGTCGTCGTCGTCGTCGTCGTCGTCGTCGTCGTTCGTCGTCGTCGCCGTCCTCGTCGTCGTCGTCGTCGTCGTCGTTCGTCGTCATATCGTCGTGTCGTCGTCGTAGTCGTCGGCTGCAGGTCCGCCGGGGCCTGCAGGGGCCTCAGGGCGGCCGAACCCCAGGGGTGGTGGACCTGCATTTGAGTCATCGTCGTCGTCCTGGTCGTCGTCGTCGTCGTCGTCGTCGTCGTCGTCGTCGTCGTCGTCGTCGTGGTCGTCGTCGTCGTCGTCGTCGTCGTCGTCGTCGTCGTCGTCGTGGTCGTCGTCATCGTTGTCGTCGTCGTGGTCGTCGTCGCTGTTCTTCAGCATGTCGTCATCGTCATCGTCATCGTCATCGTCGCTTCACCGTCCTCGTCGTCGATTTCCGGTATCGTCGTCGTCATCGTCACCAGCGTCATCGTCATTGCCCTCGTTGTTTGCATAATTCGTCGTCGTGGTCGTCCGCGACGTCGTCGTTCTCGTCGTCGTCCAGTTCGTCGGTATCGTCGTCATCGTCATCGCCGTCGCCACTGCCATCGTCATCGCTGCTGTCATCGTTGTCGTCCTCGCCGTCGTTGTCCTCGTCGTCGTCGCCGTCGTCGTCGCCGTCGCCGTCGTCGTCGTTGTCGTCGTCGTCCTCGACCTGCCAGCGGCGCCCTGCAGTGAGTCTGCGTCGTCGTCGTCGTCGTCGTCGTCGTCGTCGTCGTCGTCGTCTTCGCCTTCATCATAATCGTCATCGTCATCATGAACGTCGCCGTGACCGCCATCGTCGTCGATTTCAATCTCGTCGTCGTCATCGTCAGCAGCGTCGTCGTCATTGTCGTCGTCATCGTTTGCATCGTCATCGTCGTCGTCGTCCGCATCGTCGTCGATTTCGTCGTCGTTCTCTTCATGGGCATCATCGTCATCGTCATCGTTATCGCCACTGTCGTCGTCATCCTTTGTATCGTCGTCGTCGCCTTCGTCGTCGTCACCGTCGTCGAAGTGATCGTCGCCGTCGTCCTCAAAGTCTCCATAATGGAGGAACGTCCGCACTAGAGCTCGCCCAACGGCTGTCAGGAGCGTCTTTGACACAATCTTGGAGCGTCTTGGGACAACATTGGAGCCATCTTGTGGCCTGACGCCGATCGGCCCGCGCTCTCGGACCGCTCTTGGTTGGGCTCTGTTGCGGCTGTCCTACGGCCCTCCTTGGGGCTTTCTTGAGGAGATTCGGGGCCCTCTTTTTGGTGCTCTCCTGGGGCCCTTGGGGGCAAGCCGCTGGGCCCCAGGAGGAGCCTACTGGATCCAGCAGAGGCACGGGCGCGAAGAACAATTCAACAGTGGCGCCGGCGTTGGCGACCCGTGGGGCCCAACAGTGGGGCCAGCCTTGGGTTTCTCGGTAACGTTCTCATCCACCTCTGCTCTGATCCTCTTCCTTCCAGGACGAGGAGGCACGCCTCAGCGGTTGTCATGTTCCCTGAGTAGGTATCCCAACTCAGCGTGGGACATTTTCAGGGAAATCTGATGTTCCTGGGGCGTTCCACTTTTGCAGCAGTCTTGATGTGATTCGGTTCTCCAGATCGTTCAATAATTATCCGTAAGGGCTTCTCCCCGTGCCGCCAGTCCCCTCTCGGATAATGGATCATGCGAGAGCTACGTCGTGAGGTCTGGGCGCCGTCTTGACGCAGTGTCGGAGCCTCCTGCGAGGACGATACGTAGTCGGCAGGGACGATGTATATTCAGATGATATTGTTGAGTTCGGTGTTGCACTTTGGACTTGCCCCCACATGCTGTGCATTGGAGGCCCTCTTGGAAAGACTCGGGGCTGCTTGAGGCCAGAGTGGGCAAAACCGCGCGGCTGGGGCGGTCTTCGGGCTCCTCGGCGTCTGTTGCAGGGGACCGTGGCCTCGGGGGCGCGAGCGCGCCGCAATTTAAGAGGAAGCCTGGCCTCGGGGGCGCGAGTCTTGTGGAAGTTACAGGGCTTCTGGCCCCGGGAACGCAACTATTCTATACTTTGCAACGGTTTGTGACCTCGGGGACGCGACTATGGTGTCATTGACAAAGGTTTATGGCCTCGGGGACACGAATCTGGTGTAATTCATAAGGGTTTAAAGTTTCGTGGACGCGAGCCTGTGTAATTTACGATGGTTTATGGCGTCGGGGACGCTTCGGGGACGCGAGTCTTGCGGACTTTCCGAGGTTATGGCCTCGGGAGCGTAAACATGGAGTAATTTTCGAAGGCTTATGTCCTCGGGGGGCGCAACTATTGTTTAATTTTCGAGGGTTTATGGCCTCATGGACGCGCATCTCAGATAGTTACAACAACGTTGTATGGCCTCGGTGACGCGAAGACGGTGTAATTTGTGAGGGCTCATGGCCTCGGGGACGCGATTACGGTGCCATTTACTAGCGGTTATTGGCTTCCCGTGCACGCACCACTATTTTATTTGCCCCCGAAGGATAGTGGCCCTGGGTGCGCGAACCTGGCGTAATTTACGAGAGATGGTGGCGTCGGAAGGCGCGGACACTCAAAGTCTTTTCACGGGGACCATAGGCCCCCCCCGAAATTCTGAGAACCCTCCTGGGTCAGGGTAACCAGGATGGTTTTTCGGCTTCCCCTCGCGCGGACAGTGACAATTTACAGTAGGAGGCAGAAAACAAGACTGTAACATTGTTGGAAACTGGAGACTGGAACTGGTGCAGGGTATTGGAAACTGGTACTGGAAACTGAAACTGGAACTAGGACGAGCTTCCAGCAGGAGGAGGGGAGTCCAGGAGGAGGATGACGAGCAGGACACGCCAAGAGAGGGAAGATGTGTTCGAGAGCCCAGGAGGAGGGAGGAGGAGGAGGAGGAGGCGAGTCTGGGAGGAGGAGGAGGAGGAGGAGGAGGAGGAGGAGGAGGAGGAGTGCAGAGTACTGGAAACTGGAACTGGTGCAGGGCACTGCAATCCTCAGCCTCGCAACCTGGTGGCCCCGCAAGGAGGGGCGGTGGATTATAACGTCGCGCAGTTTGGTGATCCATGTCTGGGGTGCACGCGCGTGTGCCGTTGCAAGGCACACCAGGAACGCTCAGGAAATGGAGGAGCTCTGAGGAGGGAGAACCCAGGAGGAGGGGGAGAGACCAGATCAGATGATGATTGAGTATGATGGTGGTGCGGCTGCTGATGATGATGATGAGACGGTGGTGATGATGATGATGACGATGATGATCATGTTGATGATGATGCTGATGATGATGATGATGATGATGATGATGATGAGTGATGATGCTGATGGTGATGGTGACGATGCTGATGATGACGATGATGCTGAGGATGATGATGATACTGATGATGATGATGATGATGCTGCTGCGGATGATTAGGATGATGGTGATGATGATTATGATGACGATGCTGATGATGTTGTTGCGGTTGATGATGATGATGATGATGATGATAATGATGATGACGATGATGATGATGATGATGATGATGATGATGATGTTGACGATGATGAGGATGCTGGTGATGATGATGATGATGATGATGATGATGATTATGATTATGATGATGATGATGATGATGATGACCGTGTTGTTGATGATGAGGATGAGGATGAGGATGAGGATGGTGCTGCTGATGAGGATGATGATGTTGATGATAATGATGCTGCTGATGATGATGATCCTATGATGATGATGCTGCTGATGATGATGCTGATGCTGCTGCTGCTGCTGATGATGATGATGATGATGATGATGGTGGTGATGATGATGATGATGCTGCTGATGCTGATGCTGCTGATGATGATGATGATGAGGATGAGGATGAGGATGGTGGTGGTGGTGGTGGTGATGATGATGATGATGATGCTGATGCTGATGCTGATGATGATGCTGCTGCTGCTGATGATGATGATGATGATGATGATGACGATGATGATGATGATGATGATGATGATGATGATGATGATGATGATGATGATGATGATGACGATGATGATGATGATGATGAGGATGATGATGATGATGATGATCATGATGATGAGGATGAGGATGAGGATGAGGATGGGGATGAGGAGTAGGAGGAGTAGGAGGAGTAGGAGGAGTAGGAGGAGGAGGAGGACGAGGAGGAGGAGGAGCATGAGGATTTCAGGAGGATAACTAGGACGATATTCCAGCAGGAGGAGGAGGAGGAGGAGGAGGAGCAGTATACGCCAAGAGCAGGATACGCCAACAGGGAGGGATGCAGGAGGAGGAGGAGGAGAAGGAGGAGGAGGAGCAGGAGGAGGATGGGGAGAAGAGTCTGGGAGGAGGAGGAGGCGGAGAAGGAGGAGAGTCCAGGAGGCGGAGAAGGAGGAGGAGGAGGAGGAGGCGGAGGCAGTGAGTCCAGGAGGGCGAGGAAGAAAGTCCAGGAAGAGGAGGACACTCCACAAGCAAGTGGAGAAAGTGTATGACGAGACAGTTTGAGCGCGCCCGCGCGTGTGTGTGTGTGTGTGTGTGTGTGTGTGTGCTGCTATCCACGACCGGATGGCTGATGTCGGTAGGCGCTTCGAATCCAAAGCGATTCTTGAGGGCCCGGCCGCGACCGCGCGATCAGTGCTTCTATTTTACTCCGCCTCGTCGCCACGCGCGAGGCCGCTACCGCCAGAAAGTAATTATGTGTGTGAGTAGTGTGTGTTGGTGTGGGTGTGCGTGTGCGTGCGCGTGTGCGCGCGTGTGTGTGTGTGTGTGTGTGTGTGTGTGTGTGTGTGCGCGTGTGCGTGTTCGCGTGTTCGCGCGTGTGTGAGAGAGAGAGAGTGTGACTGTATCTGTGTGTGTGTGACTGTATGCGTGTGTATGTGTTCGGATTGGACGTGCCAGTTTTTCCTTGAGCTGTTCTTCTAGTTGTATATACGTGTGTGTGTGTGTGTGTGTGTGTATATGCGTGAATGTTCGGTCTTGCACTTGCTTCGTCTTGCGCTCAACGCAGCTGCAGGTTCGACACACTTGGACTTCGGTTCGCTGGCCTTTGGACGCCCGTATGGTTTCTTTCCCCAGCCGCATGCGAG
>CAUYUJ010012519.1:2500-15882 GCA_963575745.1 Prorocentrum cordatum | reverse complement strand
ACTACTACTACCACTACCGACCTGCCTACCTACCTACCTACCTACGTACCTACCTACTTACCTACCTATCCACCCACCCACCCACCCACCTACCCACCCACCCACCCACCTACCTACTACTACGACTATTCCTACCACTACGAAGACTGCGACTGCGAGTACTACTACCACTGCCACTAAATTTGCTTCTACTGCTACTACGACTACGACTGCTACTCCTAGTCCTACCACTACTACTACTACTACTACTACTACTACTACTACTACTACTACTACTACTACTACTACTGTACTGTACTGTACTACTACTATACTACTTACTACTATACTACTACCATATTACTACTGCTACGACGACTACTACGGCGACGACTGCTACTACTACGACTACTACAACTACTACTACTACTACTACTACTACTACTCCTACTACTATTACCACTACTACTACTACTACTACTACTACTACTACTGTTACTACTACTCCTAGTACTAGTACTACTAGTCTTACGATTACTATTGCTACTACTACTAATACTACTACTACTACTACTACGACTACTACGACTACTACGACTACTACTACTACTACTACTACTACTACTACTACAGCTACTGCTGCTACTGCTGCCACTACTACTACTACTACTACTACTACTACTACTACTGCTGCGACTATTTCTCTTACTACAATTGTTCGTACTACTAGTACGACTGCGACTACTACTGCTACGACCACTACTACTACTACGACTACTACGACTACGACTACTACTACTACTACTACTACTACTATCACTATTCCAACTATTAATACTATTACTACGATTACACAAGTGACGACGACGAGTACTACTTCTATTACTACTAGTACTAGTACTACTACTACTACTACTACTACTACTGCTACTGCTACTGCTACTGTACTACTGCTACTACTACTACCACTGCCACTACTACTACTACTACTACTACTACTACTACTACTACTACTACTACTACTACTACTACTACTACTACTACTACTACTACTACTACTACTACACTACGACTAATACTAATATACTATACGACTATATTACGCTATTACTCCTACTACGACTACTACTGTACTACTACTACTACTACCTAATTTACTACTAACTACGACTATAATACTAGTACTAACTACTACTACTACTACTACTGCGCTGCTGCTACTACTAATACTTTACTACTATGACTACTACATACTACTTACTACTACTACTACTACGGACTACGAACTACTATTACTACTACTACTACATCACTACTACTACGCGACGACGACGACGACGACGACGACGACGACGACGACGACGGACGGACGACGGGATTATAATATACGTACTAACTACTAAGTATAATACGTATTACTACTACTACTATACTACTTACCTACGGCGTACCCATACTACGACTACTACTACAACTTATACTACTACTACTACTCTGCTACTACTACTACTCTACTACTACTTCTAATACTACTACTACTACTACTACTACTACTACTACTACTACTACTACTACTTTTACTACTACTGTTATTATTACTACTACTACTACTACTACTACTACTACTACTACGACTACTACTAAGCTCCTCACTCGAGCAGGCAGGTACAGCACCTCTGTGCCAGGGCAACTGTTGACTTCTATAGTTGTGTGAATATGATCAAGTTCGCGCCCTCATAGGCAGCCGTCAGGCGCAACCCCTCAAGCCTTGCTGCAGCTCGGCTGCCTTCACAGCGACCTCACCGGTCACACTCTTTTCATGTTGTCGACCTCCTTAATTGTATGCTGCATAGTGTTTTGTTCCGCTGATTTCGTCAAGCCCTGTCACCCTTCCTGCTCCAAGGACGCAAGCCCGCATGAAAGACCTTGAGAGAAGACTGCGCAAGATGGACGGCGCCTTTGTCCCCTGCTGCTATGTGCACTCACTGAGTCATCTTGTATCCGCTCTTTCTCTCTATCAATCTCTCCCTTTCTCTCTCTCTCTGTCCCCCTTTCTCTCCTTCTGTCAGTCTGTCTCTTTCTCTCTCCACCTCTGTCCTGGAGGAGGAGGAGGAGGAGAAGAAGAAGAAGAGGGAGGAGAACGAGGCGGAGGAGGAGGAGGAGGAGGAGGAGGAGAGGGATAAGGAGGATGATGATGAGGAGGAGGAGGGGGAGGAGGAGGAGGAGGAGAGGGAGAAGGAGGAAGAGGATGAAGAGGAGCACGAGGAGGAGGAGGAGAAGGAGGAGGAGGAGGAGGAAGGGGAGCACGAGGAGAGCAGTCGAGCCGAGCCGTCCCGTTTGGAGCTCTCAGCGCCCGGGCCACGTCGAGCCCGCCTCGCTCTCTGGAGCCGCGTGCCGCGGGGCCCACCGTGCCTGCCGATGCCGGCCGGGCCGCTCGGCCGCCCGCGGGGCACGAAGATCAGGAGGGGGCAAAAGCACAGGCACAACGAATCGTCGGCCCCCAGGGCAGCTTGGGAAAGGGTGGGAAGTGGGGGGGGAGCCGAAGCTCCAGAAAGTAGAGGGTAATACGGGTGATCCTGGGATTACCAGCCTGGAGCATATCCCTATCCCTATGCTGGGCACCTCCACATCACGATGCCAATCAGGGCGAATCCCTAAGATTGTCATCGCCTTTTGGCGTGTCAATCTTAGGTATAGGGATACGTTCGAGGCTGGTAATGGTATTTGTGTGTGTGCGTGTGTGTGCGTGTGTGTGTGTGTGTGTGTGTTCCTGGGCCCCTTCAGATACATCGCGCGGCCTGCGTCGCGGCCTGTTGAGTCAGACGGCCGTTCAACTCGAGTCCGGGGCGCCCCAGATAATTAGGGGTTACGTCGGGCCTGTCCCTCTACATGAGGAGTATTCAAAAATAGTCAAGTCAAAAAGTAGTCAGGGGACGATTTTTTAGTATTTGTTGACGACTGTTGTGTATTTATCTAACATGTTTCTTCGCCCAACATCCGCCTGTCGGGGGACATGCCCGACCTCAAATCAGGGTGGGGACCAGGGGGGAGTGGAGATCGTGGCCGAGGCCATGTAGTCTCCCAGATTTCGTGGCCTCTTCTTCTCTTCCTCCTCCTCCTCCTCCTCCTCATGGTTATTGTGCTTCTTCTTGTTCGCCTTCTTCTTTCTCTTCTTCTTCTTCTTCTTCTTCTTCTTCTTCTTGTTATTATGATTATTCTTATTCTTCTTCTTCTTTCTCGAGGCGCCCCCTGGCGCCCCCCCCCCTGATGCCCGCGCGCGTGCACCTTGGGCCATCATGCGCAGAAGCCCTCCCACCTCCCGGGCGCCCTCTCGGGGCGGGCCCGATCCAGGGCGGTGACCCCTACGGTGGGGGCGTTGGCTAAGGAACGTGCCCAGGACTTTGTGGGCCCCGGAAACGGCAGGGCCGTTTTTTCACCGTTTCCGAAAAAGTGCCCCTTGAACATGGAAATGGCAACAAACACGGCGACCGGAAACGGCAAAAAAAGGCTCCAGGCCTGGAACCGGGGCCGGAACCGGTCAAAAAACGGCGACGGAACCGGTAACAAAAACGGCGTCGGAACCGGCAAAAAAACTGCAAAACGGAACCGGTAAAAAAAGGGCCCTGTCGTTTCCAGGGCCCACTGAGGGCTTCCTCAACTAATCAGGGCGGCGGTGATCTCCAGGGCCAGTCCACCGTCGAAGCTCCACTGGCTTCGAGACCCGGGGTTCCCTATCCATGGGTTCCTTCTCCACTGCCACCCCCGTGCCGTTTTCTTTATCCCTCCCGGGACTCCGGATGCAACTCTTTTGCCTTGGTCCGAAATCGGGCTTAATCCGGCTGAATCCAGTTTAATCCCGTTTAATCCCGCTTAATCCCGCTTAGTCCGGCTTGATCCCGCTTAATCCGAGGCCCATTCCGGCGTAACAGCTCCCAAATGGGGCTTAATCCTCCTTCATCTTTCCGACGAAAGCCTCACAGTAGTTGCCTCCTAACGTGACGCCCGTCACGGGGGGGGACGGGCTCCCCGTTGGGGATGACGGTGACGTCGTCGGGTCCCGCAGGAAGCGGGCAACCCCGGGCGCTGGGCGCCAGGCGACGACGACGCTGACGACGGCGAGCACGAGGACGTCAATGACGACGACGACGACGACGAGAACGAGGACTAGGACGAAAACAACAACGAACACAACGACGATGCTGACGACGACGAGGACGCTGACGAGGACGAGGACGAGGACGACGACGACGAGGACGACGACGACGACGGCTACGACGACGACGACGGCGGTGCCGACGACGTCGACGCTAACGACGACGACGTCGACGCTAACGACGACGACGATGACGACGACGGCCACCTCTGAAGGTATGCAAAGCTTTCCAGAGGCCTCAGTAGATCTCTGGAGGCTTTAAAGGCGTCTGAAGGCCCTTTGAGGCCCTTGGAGACGACGACGACCACGACGACAACGACGACGACGACGACGAGGACCACGACGACGACGACGACGACGACGATGACGACGACGACGACGACGACGACGACGACGATAACGACGACGACGACGACAGCCGCCTCTGAAGGTCTCCCCAAGGCATCGGGTGGTCTCTGGAGGCCTCTGGAGGCCCTTTGATGCGTGCCAACACTACACGATGCCTGTGAGCAAGGCGTCATACCCATGAAGGGGCCAGCCCCCCCCACCCGGCACGATCGTCACCGTTGCGGGGAGGGGGGGAGGGGGGGGGGGGGCGTCTCCCCCTAACAATCTCATTGGCATTGGTCCCAGATCCCCGCACGGGTCGGCCGCAGGGACCGGGGAGAGCTCGGGCGGGGAAAGTCTACAGAGGCGGTCCGCGGTTCGACCGATCAGATGGTGCATGCCGATATCCGCGCAGGGCGTCGGTCGCTTTGATTTCAGAAACACACGCACACACGCACTCTCTCTCTCTCACACACATCCATGGGTGACTTCTCTCCGCCTCGGCTGGGGGCGTTTGTTGGATCGGCTCGGCCGTGAATAAGTTGCTGCTCATCGGTCTGCGATGAAGGGCGGCCGTTGAACAGCCATGGGGCTGCCGAGAAAGGGGGGTGGAGTAGGCAAACTGAGAGGCGCTCG
The DNA here is from genome assembly GCA_963575745.1 of Prorocentrum cordatum. NCBI lineage: Eukaryota > Dinophyceae > Prorocentrales > Prorocentraceae > Prorocentrum > Prorocentrum cordatum. The sequence goes on along the minus strand of CAUYUJ010012519.1, from coordinate 10,787 downwards.
AGGAGGAGGAGGAGGAGGAGGAGGAGGACCAGTGTAAACCCAAGAGTCATCAACGATGTTGGAGTAAACCCTCCCTCCAAGCTCCCTCTTCATAGGCCCCTACAACGGTTCACTTCCGTTGATGGAACTGCCTCGTTGAAAGACACCCGTTTGAAGACCCTGAAGCATGCCAAGACATTGTTCTCGGGATTCCAACGCCATGGATCAACTTGATTGTTGCATCTTGACGATCCAGAATCGCGCCAGAACGCCATTCCGAGGACTCCAACCCAGATAATCAACGTACCTGCTGCACCCGCATGATCCAGAATCTTTCCAAAACGCGATTTCTGGTACGCTGATGATGGGAACCCGTGGAACTTGAATCTTGTGTAGACGAATGTGCGCGGCGCTAAGGCTAGAGCCACATTTTGAAAAGGAGCCGCCCTCAATCCGTGAAATTCTTGCAAATGTTCAAAACGAATGTGCGCCGCGCTAATGCGAGAGCCACATTTTGAAATCGGCTCGCCCTCAACCCGTGAAACTCTTGCAATTGTTTAAAATCGAATGTGCGCCGCGCCAAGGCGAGAGCCACAATTTGAAATCGGCTCGTCCTCAACCCGCGAAGCTCTTTCAATTTTTAAAATGAATGTGCGCCGCGCAAAGGCGAGAGCCACATTTTGAAAACCAGTCGCCCTCCATCTGTGAAGCTGTTGTTAATTGTTTAAATTTCAGAATCATAAATGGTGAGGAAGTCTCAGGCGAAACGCCCAGCCCGCCCTAAAAACTGGCTTCGGGATGCGACCTGGAAGAGTTATTCATAAAGAAGAAGAATGGAGAGGGGAAGCATGAGGAGGTGGAGGCCGGGAAACCAATGAGGATGATAAGGGACGGGGGACGTGGAGGAGGGGGAACAACAAGGGTTTGCACAACGAGGAGGGGCATGATGTGGAGGAGTAGTCGGACCGCCGAGGGAACGCGTCCGAGTTGCCATGCGCCCTGCAGAGACACCGCTGAGGGATCCCCCCCCCGCCAGACACAGCCCAGACCCTGGACCCTCAGCCGCTGCCGCGGCGCCAATCCCCGCGCCCCTGCGCCGCCACCTCCTGAGGCGGCCCCTCTGCGCGCGGAGGGCCCCGGGGGACCTCCGCGAGGCCTGCCCACGAGGAGTTTCTGGAGCGCCAGCGCCCGACCCGACGCCCCGCGCAACGCCCGCAGCAGGCGCGGGCACAGACCTCGGCCATCCGACGGCCGAGGCGGTGGAGCAGAGGCCCCGGTCGGCTCGGCGGCGCTCCACGGAGCTCTTCGCCACGGCCTGCGCGGGGAGTCCGCGGGCCCCTCCCCAGAAGGGGGCCCGCACCGCACCCGGCGCCCGGGGTCCCGCTCCCCAGGGGCCACGGCCTGGCGCTCGGGGGCTGCGGGTGGGCCCTCCAGGGGCCTCGTGAGCGGGCGTTGGCCCGTGGCCCAGCGTTGCTTGAGGGAAAACTCCCCCGATGCTGCAGATGACCCTGGCCGCCAAACCGGCCTCACCGCGTGATGCATCAGACCGAGGAGGAGGAGGGGGAGGAGGAGGGGGAGGAGGAGGAGGAGGAGGAGGAGGAGGAGGAGGAGGAGGAGGAGGAGGAGGAGGGGGAGGAAGAGGAGGAGGAGGAGGGGAGGGCCCGACGGCGCCGGCCGGCACTGGCGCATGAGCTGCCCGCGGAGGGTCGCGCGACGGCGGCCTCGCTTCCAGTGCAGCGTACCGCGCGGGAGGCCCGCGCAAGCTGCGGCGTAAGGTTGCTATTCGGCGTCGAGCCCGGGGGGGAGCGAGGATGACCAGCTTGAAACATATCCCTAACTATCCCTAACTTTGGCATCACCTCACCTCGATGCCGATCTCGAGGATTCCCTCCGTTTCTGAGGGCCTGTCCCTAGGATTGTCCTCGTTTTTGCTCGCCCATCTTGGGGATAGGGGTACGTTCGAGGCTGGTTAGAGAAGGGGCGGGCCCTCTCAGAAGGCTCGGAAGTCCCCCAGGCCTCTGAGAAGGTGTCTACGCTTTCCCCGAAGGCGCAGAGAACTTCTCAGAGGGTGCGAGGGCTGCGGAGAAGTCCGGCCGCCTCCTGAGAAGGCCTGCTTCTTCCCATTCCCCCCCCCCCTCGCTCGCCGCCAAGCTATGTCATCTCGCGTAGGACCCGTTTCTGATCGTCGATCTTGCGGCTGCTTCCAACACCGCTTCGGCACCCTCGGGAGCCACCAGCCCGACTTCGCCGCGAGAGGCGGCGCGGGCGGTCGCCCGACGGGCGGTTTGCACCCCGCGGGGGTCCTGCGGTGGCGGAGGCCGCGTCGCGTCCTGGTCGCGTCTCCGCCATTCTTGCGCCTCCACTCGCCCGGAGACTGACCGCGTTGTAAGAAATACAACCGTCTGACTGACACGTGAATCACTTGAGTCTTTACGGTGTCTCTCCAAAATGTGTGCACGTGTCAGAGTCGGCTACTCTAAGTGAGACTTGAATTGGTCGTACAATGGATTGATTGTGGTTGGAGTGATGTACTGTCTGTCTCAAACTCATGCCTTTGGCTCACACGGTCGGGATTTCTTAGCGTGTCCCCTCAACCGGCCGGTGTTGGCCCACCACGCCGCGGCGCGACACGATACGTATCCATCTCCCGGTCCCCAGGCGTCGGCGTCTCGTGCATTGCCGAGCTCCCCGTCCCGCGGAGCGACGCGCCATCCGCTCGCAGGGCAGAGCGTGTCGCCGTGGCCGCCTCGGCGACACGCTAAGCCAAAGGTTCCCGACCGTACGCCAGATGCTGTGCATCTGGGCGTTCTCCTCTTATGTCATGAGGAGCGGGCTCCGGAGCGGAGGCGGCCTGGCCCTAGGCGAGCGGCGGACGGCATCAGACGATTCATTTGTTCTGCACAGGCCGAGGTCCACGACCCTCCAGAGGCGGAGGAGGAGGAGGAGGAGGAGGAGGAGGAGGAGTTCGGGAAGGAGAGAGGAGTAGGGGGAGGAGGAGGAGGAGGAGGAGGAGGAGGAGGAGGAGGAGGAGGAGATGGCGGAGGCGGAGATGGCGGAGGCGGAGGCGGAGGCGGAGGAGGAAGAGAAGGACGGCGAGGATGATACCCGCTCTCGGGGAAGTGCTTGCTCGACGGTGTCTTTCGCCCACGCCCCTCCCCCCCAACCTGGCCCTTCACCGGCGGCACGCCGGATCACCCCATGGGCCCATGAGGCGTGCAGGGGCGCACGGGCACGCTCTGTGGGCTCCCTCCCGTCGCCTCCACTGTACTCGCCAGGAGGAGGATGAAGAGGAGGAAAGGGAGGAGAGAATGAGGAGCAGAGGGAGGATATGGTGGAGGAGGAGGAGAAGGAGGAGGAGAGGGAGGGAGGAGGAAGAGGAGAGGGAGGAGGCGGAGAATGGCGAGGAGGAGGAGGAGAGGGGTGGGAGGAGGAGGAGAGGAGGAGGAGGAGGAGGAGGAGGAGGAGGAGGAGGAGGAGAAGGCGGAGGAGGAGGAGGAGGAGAGGAGGAGGGGGGGGGACGGAAGAGGATAAGAATTGGAGGAGGCGGAATGTGATTGCCGCGTGCTCTCTCTATATATATATATATATATATATATATATATATATCTCTCTCTTCGGCCCCCCCTCCGCCTCCTTCGCCTTCCGAGGCCCGGCCGCTGCGTGCCTCCCGCCCCACGCCGGGTGCCTTCGCCCACGGCTCTGGCCGGCCGCGCTCCTCGCGTCCGCAGCGCGCGGGACCATCCTGGACCGCGCGCGTGCGCTTCGTCGGCCAACCGGGAGGCCCGACCGTGGCCGGGCCCACGGGGGTCGTCAGAAGGCGGCCCCGCGGTGCAGGTGTCCCAGCCCCCGGGGGCAGCCCCCCCGAGGGGCAGCCTCAGGGGCTCCTCCTCCTCCTCCTCCTCCTCCTCCTCCTCCTCCTCCTCCTCCTCCTCCTCCCTCCTCCTTCTCCTGATCCTCCTCCTCCTCCTCCTCCTCCTCCTCCTCCTGCTCCTCCTCCTCCTCCTCCTCCTCCTCCTCCTCCCCCTCCTCCTCCGCCTCCTCCTCCTCCTCCTCCTCGGGTCGCTTCGGTACGCTGGGCTCCTCCTCGGGTCGCCTACGGCCCAGGGGGAAACCGTGCAGGGGATAGGCAAAGGGAAGATGCATCGACCCCCTATCGCCCATGGATCGCCGACATGGGGCCCGATAGCCCCAACCTGCCCAGGAAGGTGCGGACTCACCATCAGGGGCCCATCGCCGATCTATCGGCGGTGTATCGCCGATTCCAGGTCGATGCATCCGCCCCTATGCCAGTCCCCCCTGTCGTTGCCCCCCAGCAGCGGGCTTCTCCATTGTTGTCTGTGCTGGGGGGCCCTGGTGCGAGCAAACAGCGCTGGTACTGGCCGAGCAGCCGTGCGCACGCTGGCACGGCGAGCACAGGCAATCACGCGTCGAAGGAGCCCCTCGCCTCGAGAGGACAAAACGAAACAAAAAAGCAAGGAGGAGGAGGAGGAGACGAGGAGGAGGGAGGAGGAGGAGGAGGGAGGAGGAGGAGGAGGGAAGAGGAGGAGGAGGAGGAGCCGCTTCCCCCCAGGGGGGGGCCTCTTTTGCTGCGCGGCCTTCGGGGGGCGCGGGGGCGCCCGGCCTGAGGTCGTGCACGTCCCTCTACAGGAGGAGTAGGCAAAAAATGTTAAACAAACAGTATGGGGACGATGTTTTACGATGTTTGACTACTTTGATTGCTTGTTTGCACTATTTGTTTATTGTTGCTGGTTTTTACTGGTTTTAATTGTTTTTCGAGACAGGTTTAATTTCTCGCCCAAACATCCGCCTGTAGGAGGACATCCCGACCTAACAGCCCGGCCCGAGCGCGCAGGTCGCGGCGGTGGGCAGGGGGCGCGCATCCCCTGGTCGCTCGTTGTTTTGGGGGTCTCCTCGGGGCTCGTTTCGATTCGATTCCTCGGGGCTCGTTGTTTTGGGGTCTCCTCGGGGCTCGTTATTTTGGGGTCTCCTCGGGCCTCGTTTGGAATCCTCCGGTTCGATTCGGTTTCGATGTCGATGGCTTCCGATTCCGATTCGATCCGACTTGGGATTCCGATCTGGGTTCCGATCTCTTATTGGAGGCACACTGTAGCCTGCCGATTTCCGCCGATACGACGTTTCCCCACTCGGCTGCCGACTTCCGCTGCTCCGATGCATTTCGATCGCCGATCGACTCTGGGGGCGCCTGGCTTCTGCGCGCAGCCGATGACAGCGTCAGCGGTCTGGGTCGATTCCACCCTGCTCGTTTTGCTCCTCTTCGTTCCCTCATCCTCATCCTCATCCTGCCCCCCTCCATCGCGAACGATGCAGTCTTGGGGCTGCGGGCGCGACTGGCAGGGGGGTGGTTCACAAACGGCGTGCCTTGGGCGCCAATCTGGTCGCCAAGCGACGCGAGAAGATGCCAGAGCAAGCGGGCATGCAAACGCAAGACGGGCTTCGGGCTCCGAGGTGACACGAAGCGATGCTGGAGCCTTGCTGGCATGCAGAAGCAGGATGGACGGACAGATCGCGCACCCGCCTCCCACCTCTAGAGCCCCCAGGAAAATCCGAACGCCATCCGACCACCCCCGATAACCATCGGACAGTTCTTTCGCATCCACCGCTCACCGAGTCTTCTTCGCTCTCCTCCTCTCTTCTGAGCAAGAGGTCATGATGAAGATACGTTCTAAGATCTCCAGCTGTCCAGGATTTCCCGTATCTCCTAATGTTTCGCACCAGATGCGCCGCTAGATACTCTGGAAATCTTGGAACGCATCCTGATTCAATCCTAGCATGACATTATCGCCCTATTTCTTCCTCCATGTCCCATTCGTGTGCGCTTCCCGTACGCGCGGGCGCCCGATAGGACATCACCATGGCGGCGCGCGGGACTTCCAAGGACCGAGGAGGAGGATGAGGAGGAGAAGGAGGAAAGGTATGAAAAGGAGGAGGAGGAGGGGGAGGAGATGGAGGGGGAGGAGGAGGAGGAGGAGGAGGAGGAGGAGGAGGAGGAGGAGGAGGAGGAGGAGGAGGAGGAGGAGGAGGAGGGGGGAAGGCGGGGCTTACGCCTCGCGTAACCCCACCAGACCATCCAGAGGCGATGCCCAGACGACATGCTCTGACCAGAGATGTGGAGGAGCATGTACGGTAGGTTTGCGTCGTGTCGACCAGCGGCGACCCCAGCGCGGGCGTTCAAGGTTGAACGCCGCCGGCGACCCAGAATCGATCGATGTTGAACGATCGGACGTTGCGGCAGCGGCCGATCGTTCAAGGTTGAACGATCCCTGCGGTGTCAAAAACCAACGCTGGGGTCGGCCCGACACGAACCTGCCGTAGTGTAATGATGGGCTGGGTTAAGACTTCGTACCCCAAGAGGGGAGGATGGAGGAGGAATCGGAAGAGGAGCCGGAGGAGAAAGAGTAGGAAGAGGGTTAGAGGGACAAGCTAGGTGCGCAAGCGTCATATCTTTCTGCCTACCCCTCCCTCCCATCCCTTACCATTGCGTATATCCCCCCTGTTCGCAATGTCGGATGTCGAATAGGGCAATGATCCCGAGAGCGTATTCGACATATCGTGCAGCACGGCATGGCATGGCAACAAGAGCACGGCCACAGCCGATGTCGTCGCGTCGAGAGCGCGACTCATTCCGACCACAAGGTCAGAGGGAAACCAGATCTGACACAGGACGGGAAATTCAAATGGACGGTTTGGAGAGCGGGAAGGGTAAAATGAGATCAGCATTGCAGCCGGAGCAACGTTTCGAAGGAGGGGCATCGCCGAAATGATACCAGCGTTGCAGTGGGAGCACGATTTGGAAGGAAAGGATTGGGAGCGCGGAACCGAAGCCAACTTTGCAGCAGGAGCACGATTTGGAAGAACCGAAACACTGGAATGAGGTCAGCACTGCAGCGGGTACATGATTTGGAAGGACTGGGAACGGGAGAATTAAGCCAACGCTGTATCGGGAGCGCCATTCTGAAAGAAGAGCAGAATGGCCAGAGGCCTCTTGGATCGGAGTCTCTCGGGGGTCTCTTGGGAGCCTCTTGGGAGCATCTTGGGGGCCTCTTGGCGGCCTTTTGGGGCCTCCTGGGCACCTCTTAGGACCGTCTTGGGGCATCCTTGGGAGCCTCGGGGGCCCCCTTGGTGGAGATCGATCAAATGAAGGACCGTAAAGCATGTTTTCCCCTGCCCCCCTAGGAGGCGAGCATGTGGCCAGAACCTTTTTTGTACAATTAAAAATGCTGGGCTTCTCGCCGAGGCCTTCTTGGACACTCCAACGACCCGCCCCCACCTCCAGGTCCAGGGGGAGGGGGAAAGGGAGGTGTCAACATACCCTCCTAGATGGCAAGCCGTCCAGCTCACCACCACCCGCCCTCCCAACACACACGTAAGACCCCGAGCCGTAGCATGTTCAGCGGCCGTCTTTGGATGGGCAGCTGCTGGGAGCCAGGACCGCACCTACGGGCGCGACGCTGGGGCGAGTTGCGCGAGGCACCCCTGGGACCCGAGCGTGCCAGGGACGCCCGGTGCGCGCCACGTGCTCCACGTGCGCCAGGCGTGCCGCATGCTCCAGCCGCGCCAGGTGCGCCACGTTCGGGGCACGCGCGGAGTGTGCCAGGTGCGCCCGCGCACGTGACAGCACACATTGGAAACATGTCGGCCCCCACCATCCTTGTCGAACATCAATGCCCATCATTGCGTCTGGTGGTCCTGCGCGCAACAGGCCATACGCCCCCCCCCCCCGCCGTCCCTGTCAGCAACCATGTGGCATTGATCACGGGGTGGCCGCGCATGGTCCAGGTTTAGCCGCGAGGTGTATGTTGTATTGCTTTTTGACAGGATGGTGGCCGTGCTCACAGAAGGCAATACGCTGGCACCCCCACCGTCCCTGTCCACATACAATACAAAGTGCTCGCGGGCCGCACGAACACGACTCCAGACTTTGCCCGAAAGTGTACCTTGTAATGTGCTTTTGTTACAGGGGTGGTGGGGGTCCGCATGGGGCTTGTTGCGCAATCCCCCGAATTTGGAGGTCGCATTTTTTTGTGACAGGGATGGTTCGGGGTTGTGAGTATAGGGTCGGCATTATTCCTGGTTGGCTGCCGGTCGCCTGGGGGAGGGGGTGTATCTGTGTAGAGAAGAGTGATAAACCCTTTCCCAGAGGTGAAGAAGGGGGTTGGAAGAGGAAACGCGCTAAGCCACTCACGCAACAAAGGGCTGGTGGGGTGGCTCTTGCCTAGGCCTCCCAGATGATCGCGCCGCATCGCCAAAGCATCGGCGATGCTGCTCGATGTGGAGCCTGCGTCGCCGA
>CAUYUJ010012518.1:0-15900 GCA_963575745.1 Prorocentrum cordatum | reverse complement strand
CTACTACCACTACCACTACTACTACTACTACTACTACTACTACTACTACTACTACTACTACTACTACTACTACTACTACTACTACTACTACTACTACTACCACTACTGCCACTACTACTACTACCACTACTGCCACTACCGCTACAACTACCACTACCGCTACCACAACAAACTACATCGCTTTCACGTGTGATTTACATACGCCGACGAGATGGGTTCTCGAACCTTTGCACGGCGATCCCGTTCGGAACATTATTCGTCGTAGTAACGCCCGCTCAGTGGACCATTCCCCAGCGCCACTGGGGAATGGATCATGCCACCGGGGTATGGACAACTTCGCCCAGGCCTGGATCAGAACCAGCTGGGCCAAGCAGGCCCTCGGGCCAGGCCGGGGAGCTGTGCCGCAGGGCCACGCTGCAAGCTGTCGGCCCACCGGGCCCCCAACCACTTGGTTCCTTCTAACATGTCGCCCAGTTTGCCAGGCTGCCGCCCGCCGCTGGCCGGCCTTCCGGTGGCGCTGCCAAGCCCGCTGGCCGCTGGCACGGCCGCTGGCTCGCTGGCCGGCTGGTGCGCTGGCGGCGAGGGCCCCGCGTAGATTCTCACGGGGAGCATCGCGCGGGCCTCGCCCCCTAAGGCCTCGACCTGCGCGCGGGCCACCCGTTGGATCCGAGCAACACGGCTTCGCTGCTGAAATTCGACCCAGAGGGTCTCGCCCATCCTGTCGCTCGCGGCTCACTTCCACGAGGGCATGCGACCTACTGGGCCCGACAGAACTCAAAACCACCGCAGAACCGCGCCCGCAAAATCCCGAGGCGCCACGAAGCAACCAACAAAAAACAACCAAGGCCGTGCTCCCCTGGCCCAGATCGTTCCTGAACAGCAGGCGTCCCATTGAAAATGGGAGTGGTGGAGCAATGATGATTGGGACAAGGTAGAAACAATGCATAAACAACCATGGGGTAACGTACTCCATTATCGCAGAAGTCGCCCACGAAAAAAAACAAAACGAGAAAGCAAATCTATGAAGTATGGCAGCGAAGTGCCCACGTTTCGCCTACGTTGTTTGTGCTTGTGTTCGCGCCGAAGAGATCATTGCGCTTGCAATCACACCTTCTCGAGCAGAAGCACGACAAAACAACAGACTTAATCACAGCAATGAAAAAAAAAACATATTACTGCTGCTATATGTTCTATACTTTTCCTATGTGCCAGAATGTGTGCCGGTTGCTTCCTATGCATTTCTAGTTTCAACAAATTGGGTCATTGCCCCTTAAGCACAAAAAACTATTTAATGCTTTCTTAGTTCTCCGGTTCGAGATTGACTCAACATGGCTGGCGCTGCCTCCAGCTCCGTAATTACAAGAGCACGGCCCTCAGACCGAAAAGAGCGAAACACCAAAGGCGACGACAGCAAACAAAGAATTTGAACCTGCATCCTAGCCTCCACTTCCTCCTCGGCCGATCGCCCCACTATACTCGGCGGCGAACGAGGGGGGGGGGAGCGAGAAAGCGGCGGGCCTTCCCAGAAGGCTCGGAATGCCTCCGGCCTTCTGAAAAGTTGTCCGAGCTTCCCCCAAAGACCCAGGAAACTGCCCAGAGGGCACGAGGGCTTCTGAGAAGTCCCACCGCCTTCCGAGAAGGCCTTCTCCTTCTCGCTTCCCCCCCGTCGCTCGCCGCCGATATCTAGCCGCGCACACGGCGCCGACTGGTGCGGAAGCGCGGCGCTCCTCCGTGAGGGCCGTGAGGCCAGTGAAGGACAGGGTCTCCTTGGGGGGACCGCGGGGCGCGCTGGGCCTCCCCACGCCGCGGACAGCAAACTCGGCTCGAGGCTCGAGGTTGTCGGGTCCGAGGCTCGAAGGGGGATCGGACGTTCGTGCAAATCTTGAATCACGGTACGGCGGATCAAGCACGGTACGGCGGATCAAGAGTCAGGGGGGAGGCGGGCACAGATTTTCTCTGAGTTTCGAGTCGAAATTCTAGGTTTTCGCATTCGAGGTTCCAAATTTTCTGACATTTTCGTCGGGTCTCGGCACCTTTCCAGCCTCGGAATGCTCTCGAGCAGCTGCGCATCGCCGAGGGCTTTCTGGGAATACCAGGATCGTCGCCAAGGAAAGCCTGAGGCCAGACTTCTGGCCCCCGAAGACTCAAATACCCGACTACATGTCCTTCGTAATGCGGATGTTTTCCTTCGTTTTCGGCTTCGGGGCCATCACCCGGCCCAATGCAGGGCGACCAAAAGCGGATCCAGGGCGACAAGCTTTGGGCGATACTACTTTTCTTTCATATTCTTTGATGTTGATTTCGAGATAAGCGCCAGTGGATGCCCCTCTACTTGAGGGGGAATTGAGAATGAGGGGGGTGCTCGTACAACGAGTTCCTCCACACGTATCCGGAGACACGGGGGGCAAGTTTTTTGCCCCGGATCCATATTTTTGATGGCCCTGGGGCCAGTCCCGAAGGCCGCAATCGAGGAAAAGCGCGTCCAGACTGAACAAATGCTCTCTTCGGAATCCGGGGTTTCCCAGGAGAGCCCAGAGTCGAATCGAGAAGTCGGATCGGCGATCCAAAGGAATCGGAACGGCGGAAATCGGCAGCCAAGTCGGGAAAAGTCGAATCGGCGGACGTCGGCAAGCCAGCATGCCTCCAGGGAGACGTCCAGGCCCAAATCGGAATCCCAAGCCGAATCGAACCGGAAGCCATCGAAGTCGAACCGAATCGGGGGAACCGAAACGAGCCCTGGTGTCCAGGCCGAAGCTCGGACCTCCTGCGGCCCTTCGGGACGATCTGGGCACCCTCTCGCCATCGCTCGGACGTCCATTCCCTGTGCTTTTGTTCGGTTTCGTGTGTTTTTTTTTCGCCAAATGATCAAGGATGCTCCTCGATGGTCCTCGCCGAAGGAAAAATGCACACATCCGAGCGATGCCATGCCCTCGGAGGCGTAGCTGCTGGAGGGCATCCCCGGGAGACCAGGAGAAAGGCGCCGAGAGCCTCACGAGCGGCGGAGATGCATCCCCATCCTCGCCCTCGCAGTCTGGCTTCCGGGGCGCGATCCCCGCGGATGCGCGGTCGCACGGGCAAGTTCCCAAACAAGGTCGCAGCGAGAAAGATTCCGGGCGGAGGCTTTCCACAGCTTTCGGCCTCTGGGGCCCTCGCCGAGCCCAGGGGCCGTCAGACAACGAATCGGGATGAGCAGTCGGTCCCAGGGAAAGGGTCGGGGGGATACCGTGCTGAAAAAATCAGGACGCCGCATATGTCTGGGCTCCGCGCGGGGCACCGGTGACAAAAAAACTCCCCACGTCCGCACGGTCGTGGCCCAGAGGCCCGGCCCGCGAGGCCATGAGAGCTGACGGCAACGTGCGAGAGCTTCGAGCCTCGAATCCGAAAATCTAGAAACACCTCTCGCCATCGCTCGGACGTCCATTCCCTGTGTTTTTTTCGGTTTCGCGCGTGGTTTTTCGCCAACTGATCAAGAATGCTCCTCGATGGTCCTCGCCGAAGGAAAAATGCACACGTCCGAGCGATGCCAAGACCTGGGTCCCAAATAAGGTGTCCCCCCGGCGGGCCGGCGGGGCCAACGATGTGCGACCTCGACTTCGGCTCCGCCGAACAACGCCTTTCTCGCGACCATTGTGGGACATGTACCCCACATCATGCGGAAACAGATGGCGGAGAGGTGCGCCTCAAAGGCAAAGCTGACATGTGGCCGCAGAGGTATGGCGGGCCCCGGGCCGGCGGAACGGCGCAAGCCACTCGAACCTGCCTAGAAGGAGCCCGAGCAGCAGGCCAGAAAGGTCCACCCTACATGCGGAGCGAGCGAACCACGCGAGCATGCCTGTCGGCTGCTCGGCCCTGTGCAGGGCATGGGTGTACAGTTCGACTACCAGCCAGACAACAGATATGAAACGTGAGCAGAGTGTGGAAATCGCCCCGAATAAGGCGGATCTGGAGTCAGGGGCCTGGAGTCGGGGCGCCTGGCGATGCACGACCCGTACTTCGCCCAGACGCGGTCCGTCCGCCTGCCGACGCCCCCCCGTTCCTCGTGTTCCTCCTCCTTTCGTCCTCGTCCTCTTCCTCTTCCTCCCCCTCCTCCTCCTGCTCCTCCTCCTGACGCGCTATCCTCTTCCACCCCTATTCTTTGTAAACAACTCCTCCCTGATAACTCCGGACCACGTCTTATCCTGAAGCCTAAAATTTGCAGCAACTTCGCGGATGGAGGGCGGGGAGCTTTCAATATGTGGCTATCACTTTTGCGCCGCGCGCATTCGTCTTAAATGTTTGCAAGAGCTTCGCGGATGGATGGCGGTCCGTTTTCAAACTGTGGCATTCGCCTTAACACCGTGCACGTTCGTCTAGAAGTTGGCAAACGCTTCGCAAATTGAGGGCGGATCGCTTTAAAAATGCTCCTCCCCCTCCTCCTTCTCCCAATCCTCTGTCCTTCCTCCTCCTCCTCTTCCTCCTCCTCCTCCCTCCTCCTCCTCCTCCTCCTCCTCTTCCTCCTCCTCCTCCTCCCCCGTACGTTCGTCTCAAACATTTGGAAAAAGGTTTCGCGCATGGAAGGCGGTCCGTTTTCAAAATGTGGCCCTCGCCTTGCACCGCTGGCCAACACAATCACGAATGGAGGGCGGGTCGTCCTCAAACTGCGGCTCGCGATGAGCGCCGCGCACATTCGTCTCAAAAGCTGTGCAAAGGGCTTCGCGGCTGGAAAGGGGCCCAGTTTCAAAAGGCGGTTCTCGCCCCAGCGCCGCGCACACTCAGCATAACAATTTGCATGAGCTTCATGAATGGGAGGCGGCCCCTTTTCAAATCGTGGTTCTCGCCTGAGGGCCGCGCGCATTCTTCGTAAGAGTGTGCAGCGTTGCCAAGGCTGCTCATGGCTAACGTCTCAGAAGTAACGTTTTGGTACGATGTCTGACATGCCAGGGTTCAACAGTCCCGTTGAATCGCTGCGTTGAAGTTCCAAGAACAATGTTCTGGCAAGATTCAGCATCATCAAGACGCAACATCAATGGTGGTTCGCGGCGTTGATGTCCAAGGCATGGTATGCTGGCCCAGTTCCCGATTGTTCAACGGTTGTCTTCCATCGGGGCACTTCGCCCAGTAACGATGAAGCCTTGTATGGGGCCTCTGACGAGGGAACTCGGAGAGAGGGTGGATTGCAACATCGCTGATGAATCGTGGGTTTGCACTGGTCCTCCTCCTCCTCCTCCTCCTCCTGCCGCGTGGCCACGCGGTCGGGCTCAGGTTCGGCTAGCGCAGCATGATGCTGCGGACTGCAGGCGGGAGAGCATTAGCCTCCCCAAGCTCGACCAGTGCTGCGGACTGCAGGCATGAGGGCATTGGCCTCGCCGAGCTCGATTGGGCGACCTAGAGCCAGAGGCTGGGCACGTATTTCGATGCAGAAGAGGTAGGAGGCCGCGGACACACGGAGCAAACGATTCGAGGGCGCAACAAACCCGAGACGGTCCAGGGGATCCTCCTCCTCCTCCGCCTCCGCCTCCTCCTCCTCCGCCTCAAGCTCCTCGCTTCTCGTTCCTCGCTCCTCCTCCTCCTCCTCCTCCTCCTCCTCCTCCTCCTCGCTCCTCGCTCCTCGCTCCACGCTCCTCGCTCCTCGCTCCTCGCTCCTCGCTCCTCGCTCCTCGTCCTCCCCCTCCTCCTCGTCCTCGTCTTCGTTATCCTCCTCCTCCTCCTCCCCTCCTCCTCCTCATTCCTTCCTCCTCCTCCTCCTCATCCTCATAATCATCATCATCATCATCATCATTTTTTCCCATCATCATGTCCATCAGCATCATCATCTCATCATCATCATCATCATCACATCATAATCATTCATCATCATCATCATCAGAGCAGCAGAGCAGCAGCAGCAGCAGCAGCGCATCATCATCATCATCATAATCAGCATAATCATCATCATCATCATTCAGGCATCAAGGCATCATCATCATTCATCATCATCTCATCATCATTCATCATCACCACCACCATCATAAGCATCATCATCATCATCGTCACATTCCTTTATCCATCATTCATCATCAATCATCATCATCCAGCATCATCATCAGCCCATCACATCAACCATCAACATCATTCAGCATCCTTTCCTCTTCCTCATCATCTCATCATCCTCATCATCCTCACATCCTCATCATCCTCATCAACATCAGCATAAGCATCATCATCACCATCACCATCAGTATCATCCACCACCATCACCAGCACAGCAGCATCAGCATCAGCCATCAGCATCAGCATCAGCGCAGCATCAGCGCACTGGAACATGCAGCATAGCATCAGCACAGGCATTCAGCATCAGCATCAGCATCAGCATCAGCATCAGCATCATCATCATCATCATCATCATCATCATCATCATCATCATCATCATCATCATCATCATCATCATCATCTCCCTCCCCTCCTCCTCCTCCTCCTCCTCCTTCTCCTCCTCCTCCTGGGCCGTCGGCCGGGGCGGGCCATGCACGACCCGTCCTTCGCCCAGACGCGGTCCGTCTGCCTGCCGACGGCCTCCTCCAACATGGCCTTTGCGAGGCGCACGTTCCTCTCAGGGTCCCGCGGGTCCGACATAGCAGGGGGCGCGGCGAGGGCGCGAGGAGGAGCGGGAATAGGAGAAGGGAGAGGATGAGGATGAGGAGGAGCACGAGGAGGAGGAGGAGGAGGAAGAGGAGGAGGAGGACGGGGAGGAGGAAGAGGAGAAGGAGGAGGAGAGAGGAGAAGGAGGAGGAAGAGGAGGGTAAGGAGGAGGACGAGTAGTGCGAGTGGAGAAGGGGCAGGGTGAGGATGGGGAGAGGACGCCGCCGGCGAGGCGCAGCTGGAGGGCAACCCGAGGCTCGAGAACCTCCGGGGACCAGCGAGAAACTGTGAAAACCTCGAGCGTAAATCTCGAGCACAAGAGAGCGAGGCCCCCCTTGGCTCGCCGCCGATGGACGACCTGGAGGGCACCCCGGGGCTCGAGAACCTCTGGGAACCGGCGAGAAGAAAGAGAGAGAGAGAGAGGGAGAGAGGGAGAGAGAGAGAACTTCTGGGAACCGACGAGAAGAGAGAGAAAGAGAGAGAGAGAGAGAGAAAAAAAAAAATAGAGAGATAGAGAGAACAAAAAAAAAAAGAGAGCGGCGTGCGGGAGTCCACTCCCGCGCCCATGGAAGGCTGCCGGCACACGGCCTCCAACATGCTTCCCACACGCGCCGATCGGCGGATTGGCACCCATTTCACATTCTCACCTTCTCACATTCTCACATTCTAGTCAGTCCATTGTTTTAACGGCCTTCCAGTCGATTTGCAACCGGAAGGGACCCATCGTAACGCAACCTGCCCCCATCTGTGGTCACTGCATGACTGTGGCTTACGATATAAATTGGCTTTCCTCTCGCTCTGCGACTGCAGCCACGTGGGCAATCCGGATTTCGAGTATGCCTCCTCTGCCCGTTGACTAGCTTTCACAATCCAATCAACATATGATTCATGCTCCAGTCGCCGCGCGCCCACAGGGAACCGACGAGAACACATGAGCAACGAAAAAGAAACAGGTCTCACGCAAGATGGCGTAGCGACCTTACGCGATGGCTTGCGCGGGCCGCAGCCGCGGTACGCCACGGTGGAGACGAGGGCGCTCACGCGCGACCTCACGCGGGCAGCCTACGCGCCAATGTCGGCGCAGACGGTCCCGTTTCATTTCGCCGCTCGTGTGAAGACCTCGAACCTCCACCTCGAACCCGAGTGAGAAAGCGAGGCGCCCTCTTGGCTCGCCGCCGATCGAAGGATCCGAGGGAGCCTCGGGCCCCCTCCGAAACCCGAGCGGCTCTGCCCTGCCAGGGTGCCCCGAAAGGCCGGAGACCACTGTCGAAAAGCCTCCCGCCATCGTGTCTCGCGGAGTGAGCGGGTCTGGAGGGGGGGCCAAGCCCCCGAGACCGCCCCAAGAGGCCCTCAAGAGAGCCCAAGCACGGCTCAGAAGGGCCCCAAGACACGGCCCGCGAGGCGCCCGAGACGGCTCCAGAGAGCCCTGGGACATCCCCAACAAGGGCTCAGTGGCGGGAGCCCGCACTGAGAAGTCGAGTTTTCCGCCCCAAGGTGCACCCAGGAGGCCTCAAAAAGGGCAGCGGCGACAAAGGCGGGCGGCGACGGCGACGCATCCTCGGCTGGCTGGCGTCGCCCTGGCCCAGTCGCGCCAGGCGGCGTCGGACGATGACCTCTAGCCTGCGCGCCGGGGGCGAGGAGGGCGGCGGGGCGAGAGGGAGGCGGAGGGAGCAGGAGAGGGGAGGAATCGGATGAGCAGGGGGTCCAGGGAGGCGGGGGGGAGGGGGGCAGGGGGAGGAGCGGGAGAGACGGGGAGGAGGCAGGAGGAGGAAGGGGGGGCGCGGGGCGAGGAGGAAGAAGGAAACAGTAGGAGAAATAGGAGGAGGAGGAGGCGGAGGGAACGGGCGGCCTAGAAGTCGCCATCAAGGGCACCCTCCTCGGTGCCTTTGACGCTACCAGTGAGATCGGTCCTCGTCCTCGTCCTTGTCTTCGTCCTCGGGGCCCGAGTCATTTTCTGACGCTCTCCATCCGAAAGGCCAAACATAGCGAAACAAGTTCTGTCGTGATCTATTCATGACTCGAGGGGGCGCGGCTTTCGGGCCATAACTCGGGTCTCAGGCGGCTGTTCGGAGCGGAGCGCCTTCGGCGAAGCGCAGCTGCTGGAACGCACCCCGAGCCGCCGAGAACCGCGAGGATGACGCCCGCAGACCTCGAACCTCGAACCTCGCCGCGACTTCGGACTCGAGGGGGTCTGGAGCCTTCGGGGTCGAGGGGGTCGGGTCCTTCGATCTTCGAGGGCAAGGAAGGGCGCCTGGCGTCGTCGGAGCCCAGACGTGAGACGCCCCGACTTTTTCCATACGCGGTCCCTCGAAGTCCCGACCCTTTCCCCGGGACCCGCTTTCCATCCCGAGCCGTTTTCTCATTGACCCCAGGGCCTGGCGAGGGCCCCCAGAGGCCGAACGCTGCGAAAAACATACGTCTCAAGTTTCTCAAGACGTTGGAGATCAAGGGGTGTCTGGAAGAGGGAGGAGGAGGAGGAGGAGGAGGAGGAGGAGGAGGAGGAGGAGGAGGATGAGGAGGAGGAGGAGGAGGAGGAGGAGGAGGAGGAGGAGGAGGAGGAGGAGGAGGAAAAGGAGGGAGGAGGGAGGAGGAGGAGGATGGGGAGGAGGAGGGGGAGGAGGAGGAGGAGGAGGAGGAGGAGGAGGAGGAGGAGGAGGAGGAGGAGGAGGAGAGGAGGAGGGGGAAGGAGGGCAAGGGGTAGGAGGAGGAGGAGGAGGAGGAGGAGGAGGAGGAGGAGGACGAGGAGGAGGGATGTGAGGAGGAGGAGGAGGAGGAGGAGGATGGAGGAGAGGAGGAGGGCGAGGCACTGGTCTGGGACCTGGGAGGTTGGAGGAGAGAGAAGTGATCCTGTCTGGGAGAGCTCCAGGCCTCTCGCCTCCGAGGGCGGACGGCGAGGCGCTCGCATGCTGCTGCTGCTGCTGCGCGCCGCCGCGCCTTGCGCTGCCGGAGCCCCGGGGCCCCGCCGGCACCCAGGCGCCTCGTCCTCCTCGCCCTGCTCCTCAGCCTCGCCCTCCTCCTCCGCCCTCCTACCCTCCTCTTCCTCGTCCCTCCTCTCCTCCTCCTCCTCCTCCTCCACTCCTCCTGCCTCCTCCTCCTCGTTCCTCCCCCTCCTCTTTCCTGCTCTCCTCGCCCCCCTCCTCCTCCTCCTCCTGCTCCTGCTCCTCTGGCCGCCGGCTCCCGACTGGGACCGGCACCCCCTTCACCCAGGGGGACCGACGGCCACGCCGGACAGGGTCCCCGCACGCCCGCGCGCCCGGGGCCCGCTCGCTGCGCTCTCCCGCTGGCGGCGCGGGTGGCCCCGCTGGCGCCGCTGCCTCTCCCAGCTTCAGCGCCGGGCCCTGCCAGCTCTCCCTCGCTCACTGCCTCCTCGGTCTCTGCCTCCTCCTCCTCCTCCTCCTCCTCCTCCTCCTCCTCCTCCTCCTTCTCGGCGCCCCTCTGCCTAGGGCTCCTCTGTCGGTTCTGGTTCCCTTTCGGTCGGGCTCCTCCTCGCCCTCTGCCTCCTTCTTTGCCTCCTCCTCCCTCTTCCTCCTCATCCTCCTCCTCCTCCTCCTCCTCCTCCTCCTCCTCTGCCTCCTCCTCCTCTGGCCCGTCCGCGTTGGTTGCGGGCGTCGTCGCCGGCGCCCCTCCTTAGCCTCGGCGTTGTCGTCTTCCCTGGTCCTCAGCGCTAACCCCTCTGCCCTCTGCCTCCTCCTCCTCCTCCTGCCGCCTGCCTCGTCCTCCGCCTCCGCCTCCTCCTCCTCCTCCTCCTCCTCCTCCTCCTCCTCCTCCTCAAGCTCGCTCCCGTTTGGGCCGTCTTCCTCCGCCCTGGGCCCTGCTCCTGCTCC
Organism: Prorocentrum cordatum; assembly: GCA_963575745.1. Taxonomy (NCBI): domain Eukaryota; class Dinophyceae; order Prorocentrales; family Prorocentraceae; genus Prorocentrum; species Prorocentrum cordatum. Next base: position 5,482 of record CAUYUJ010012518.1, on the reverse strand, counting down.
TCCTCCTCCTCCTCTTCCTCCTCCTCCTTCCTCCTCGTCCTCCTCCTCCTCTCCCTCCTCGCCCTTCTCGCCGTCCTCCTCGGCCTCCTCCTCCTCAGCCTTCTCCTCCTCGCCCTCCTCGTCATCCTCGTCCTCCTCGCCCTCCTCTCCCTCAAACGCGTGAAGAGGTGTGCCGACGTGGACCTGCGGAGGGCAGAGGCAAGGTGGAGAGAAGGGAGAGAGGAGAGGAGGAAGGCGCGAGGGAGACGTGGGCCGCGCGCCTCTCGTCGGTGAGGTCTGGGCTGAGCTGGAACTTCTGGGCCTGGGGCGCCGCCGCCGCCGCCGACGGCGACGACGACGGCGACGACGACGACGACGACAACGACGACGACGACGACGACGACGACGGCGACGACAAATCACGACGGACGACGGACGGGCGACGGACACCGGACAACGGACAACAGACAACAGACAACGGACGACCGACGATGGACGACGAACGACAGACGATGGACGACGGACGACGCACGACGACGACGACGACGACGACGACGACGACGACGACGACGACGACGGACGACGGACGACGGACGACGGACGACGGACGACGGACGACGGACGACGGACGGGCGACGGACGACGGACGACGGACGACGGACGACGGACGGACGACCGACGACGGACGACGGACGACGAGGGCGACGATCGACGAGCGGGCGCTTCTCCCTGCCCCGGGACTATCAAAGACGGATCCGGGACGCCAAACTACCCCCCGCGGGGCCGCAGACTCAAACAGATCCTACAGTCGGCCCGCATCATAAGGATGCTCGATAATGCAAGGGCCTTGGACGCCCATTTCGAAGGTTTTCGAGCGGGGCGCGGCCAACGAAAGTGACGAAGGATGGACCGAGAAGGCAAGGAAGCAAAGGTACTCTTGGAAAAGCTGCCTATCCTTGCAATGCGGGCTGACCGTATCAGGGGGTGTCCGGGTTCCCCGCTGGCGCTGGCAGGCGTGGAAGCAATAACAAAATCCCACCAGCCCTTTGGGCGTGAGTGGTTTTGAGAGCCCGCTCTGTCCTCAACCCCCCTTCTTCCCCTTCGGGGAGGGGTTTACCCCTCCCCCTACCCCCCCCCCCCCTGGACCTGGAGAGGGCGGGCCGAGCGTTCTCAGGGGGGTCCATTTCGACTCCTGGGAGGGCCAAAACACGACGACCCTCACGAGGATTCTGGCCCCGACGGGGGGGGGGAGTTTGGCCCCTCTGCTCGTCTTTGAAGCAGAAATCATTGATTTTACGAGGGTTTGGGCCCCATGTTGGCCTTCTGAGGGGGCCGCGCTCATCTTCCCTCATAGCAAAATCATTGATTTTACGAAGGTTTTGGGCTCATTTTGTCCTTCTCAGGGGGCAGCGCTCCTTTGCGCTTCTGAGGAGGTCGCAAGAGGCCCCAAGATGGCCCCAAGAGGCCCCCAGGAGGCTCCCAAGAGGCCTCCAAGAGGCCCCCAAGAGGCCCCCAAGAGGCCCCAAGAGGCCCCCAAGAGGCCCCCAAGAGGCCCCCAAGAGGCCCACGACGCCCCAAGAGGCCCCCAAGAGGCCCCCAAGAGGCCCCAAGTGTGGGGGGGGCCCCCACGAGGCCAAGAGGCCCCCGAAAGAGCCCCCAAGAGGCCCAAGAGGCCCCACGAGGCCTCCCAAGAGCCCCCGAGAGGCCCACTAGGAGCCCGAACGACTCACACCAGGACAGGGGCCCGAACGACCACACCACGAAGAGCCCACGACCCACACCACAACGAAGAGCCCGAACGACTCACACCACAAGGAGGGGCCCGAACGACTCACACCAGGACGAGGCGCCCGAACGACTCACACCACGAGGAGCCCGAAGGACTCACACCACGACGCGGGCCCCGAACGACTCACACCACGAGGAGCCCGACCGAGTCACACCAGGAGGAGGGGCCCGAACGACTCACACCAGGATGAGGGGCCCGAACAACTCACACCACGAGAAGCCCGAACGACTCACACCAGGACGAAGAGCCCGAACGACTCACACCACGAAGAGCCCGGACGACTCACACCAGGAAGAAGGGCCCGAACGACTCACACCAGGACGAGAAACCCAAACGACTCAAATCACCAGGAGCGCTTTCTCTCCCTCCTCCTCCGCCTCGTCCTTCTCCCGCTCCCCCCACAAGGAGGATGTACAAGGAGGCGGGAGGAAGGAGGAACAGGGGAGATATGCGGGGCCAAGCGGACACACGCCTGAAAAACACGACTGTCGGCATGCTTCGCGAGAGTTGCTGCTGTGAGATGGGCTGGTGGGGATACGCGAAGCGTAACGAATTATTCCAACGGATGGACCCCACATGATTATCCCGGCAAAGCAACCTAACATCGATGTGTAGGTGCATATCTGGAAGCATTCCCCTTAAGATTCGGATGAGAATCCAGTTGTAGAATTCTGCTGTTCTCGCAGTCGTAGTCGCATTCGCGATGACAGTCGCAGTGGCAACGGCAGTCGCAGTCACAGCCTCAGCCTCAGCCTGCCTCAGCCTCAGCCTCAGCCTGCCTCAGCCTCAGCCTGCCTCAGCCTCAGCCTCAGCCTGCTTCAGCCTCAGCCTCAGTCTGCCTTCAGCCTCGGCCTCAGCCTCAGCCTGCCTCAGCCTCAGCCTGCATCAGCCTCAGCCTCAGCCTCAGCCTGCCTCAGCCTCAGCCTGCCTCAGCCTCAGCCTAAGCCTGCCTCTGCCTCAGCCTCAGCCTGCTTCAGCCTCAGCCTCAGTCTGCCTTCAGCCTCGGCCTCAGCCTCAGCCTGCCTCAGCCTCAGCCTGCATCAGCCTCAGCCTCAGCCTCAGCCTGCCTCAGCATCAGCCTGCCTCAGCCTCAGCCTCAGCCTCAGCCTGCCTCTGCCTCAGCCTCAGCCTGCTTCAGCCTCAGCCTCAGTCTGCCTTCAGCCTCGGCCTCAGCCTCAGCCTGCCTCAGCCTCAGTCTGCCTCAGCCTCAGCCTCAGCCTGCCTCAGCCTCAGCCTCAGCCTGCTTCAGCCTCAGCCTCAGTCTGCCTTCAGCCTCCGCCTCAGCCTCAGCCTGCCGCAGCCTCAGCCTGCATCAGCCTCAGCCTTGGCCTCAGCCTGCCTCAGCCTGAGCCTGCATCAGCCTCAGCCTCAGCCTGCCTCAGCCTCAGCCTCAGCCTGCTTCAGCCTCAGCCTCAGTCTGCCTTCAGCCTCGGCCTCAGCCTCCGCCTGCCTCAGCCTCAGCCTGCATGAGCCTCAGCCTCAGCCTCAGCCTGCCTCAGCCTCAGCCTGCCTCAGCCTCAGCCTCAGCCTGCCTCGGCCTCAGCCTCAGCCTGCTTCCGCCTCAGCCTCAGTCTGCCTTCAGCCTCGGCCTCCGCCTCAGCCTGCCTCAGCCTCAGCCTGCATCAGCCTCAGCCTCAGCCTCAGCCTGCCCCAGCATCAGACAGCCTCAGCATCAGCCTGCCTCAGCCTCAGCCTCAGCCTGCTTCTGCCTCAGCCTCAGCCTGCTTCAGCCTCAGCCTCAATCTGCCTTCAGCCTCGGCCTCAGCCTCAGCCTGCCTCAGCCTCAGCCTGCATCAGCCTCAGCCTCAGCCTCAGCCTGCCTCAGCATCAGCCTGCCTCAGCCTCAGCCTCAGCCTTCCTCAGCCTCAGCCTCAGCCTGCTTCAGCCTCAGCCTCAGTCTGCCTTCAGCCTCGGCCTCAGCCTGCCGCAGCCTCAGCCTGCATCAGCTTCAGCCTCAGCCTGCCTCAGCATCAGCCTGCCTCAGCCTCAGCCTCAGCCTGCCTCAGCCTCAGCCTCAGCCTGCCTCAGCCTCAGCCTGCCTCAGCCTCAGCCTCAGCCTGCTTCAGCCTCAGCCTCAGTCTGCCTTCAGCCTCAGCCTCAGCCTCAGCCTGCCTCAGCCTCAGCCTTCATCAGCCTCAGCCTCAGCCTCAGCCTGCCTCAGCATCAGCCTGCCTCAGCCTCAGCCTCAGCCTGCATCAGCCTCAGCCTCAGCCTCAGCCTGCTTCAGCCTCAGCCTCAGTCTGCCTTCAGCCTCGGCCTCAGCCTCAGCCTGCCTCAGCCTCAGCCTGCCTCGGCCGCAGCATCAGCCTGCCCCAGCATTCAAAATGTGGCCCAGGAATGGAGTTCTGGGAACTAGAAGAACACGAAGTGGCCTACAGTTGGCTCCGGGCATTCAAAATCATGCCAGGAATGGAGTTCTGGGAACTTGAAGAGCACGAAGTGGCCTACAGTTGGCTCCGGGCATCCAAAATGTGGCCCGGGAATGGAGTTCTGGGAAATCGAAGAGCACGAAGTGGCCTACAGTTGGCTCCGGGCATCCAAAATTTGGCCCGGGAATGGAGTTCTGGGAAGTCGAAGAGCACGAAGTGGCCTACAGTTGGCTCCGGGCATCCAAAATGTGGCCCGGGAATGGAGTTCTGGGAAGTCGAAGAGCACGAAGTGGCGTACAGTAGGCTCCGGGCATTCAGAATGTGGCCCGGGAATGGAGTTCTGGGAAATCGAAAAGCACGAAGTGTGTGACTGTATGCGAAAAACGATCCCCCCCGGCAAACCCCAACGGCCCCCCAACGGCCCCCAACGGCTCCCCAACGGCTGCCCAGACCCCCCTGTGGAGTAATGTGCTGCTCCCTTTTTACACCATTAGAAACCTATCAGTCTTCGATGTTAGGTAAAAACCTGATTTTGTATGGGATATGTACACTATCAGACTGATGCTGCTCCTGCTGACGCTGCTGCTGCTCCTCCTCCTCCTCCTCCTCCTCCTCCTCCTCCTCCTCCTCCCCACTCGTCCTGCTCCTCGTCCTGATCACTGTTGAAGTAATTTTTCCGTCGCAGCGCGGCAGGGGCGATCTGCGTGGCCGCTCGAATCTGCTGGGAGCGGGCGAGCGAAGTGTCTGGCGGCACGAGGAGGAGAAGGGGGCGGAGGGCGGCCGCAGAGATCAACATGCGACGTCTTGACGTCTTCAGTGCGGCCTCCCCGGCAGCCCTGGCCCTCTCCCCGGGGACCAGCTTTTCATCCCGAGCCGTTGTTTGACGGTCCCGGGGCCGGGCGAGGGCCCCGAGAGGCCGAAACCGTCGAAACACCTCCGTCGAGACTTTTTTCGCGACGCGAGAATGTCTTGGACTGTTTACATGCAAGATCGAAGGAACCATATGTTGGCGTTGTCCTGACTGCGGCGCGTCGTCGACGCTCCGCTTCCCCTCCCGAGCACATTCCCAGCCAGCAGAGTCCTGGTTCCCCTGGATCGGAGCGTCTCTCGGGGGGGACGAAAGGGTAGGATAGCAGAGAGTAGGGTAGAGAATCACCCCACGTAGCTGGTTTTCTTGGTACCTCCTGACGCCGGGAGGCGCCCATGTATCGAGGAGTGGGCTCGGCGGCGGGGCCGAAACCAGCTGCATAGGGAATCCCACCAGCCCTTTGGGCGTGAGTGGTTTAGAGAGCCCGCTCTGTCCTCAACCTCCCTTCTTCCCCTTCGGGGAGGGGTTTACCCCTCC
>CAUYUJ010012517.1:0-15910 GCA_963575745.1 Prorocentrum cordatum | reverse complement strand
CCTCAGCCTCAGCCTGCATCAGCCTCAGCCTCAGCCTCAGCCTGCCTCAGCATCAGCCTGCCTCAGCCTCAGCCTCAGCCTGCCTCAGCCTCAGCCTCACCCTGCTTCAGCCTCAGCCTCAGCCTCAGTCTGCCTTCAGCCTCGGCCTCAGCCTCAGCCTGCCTCAGCCTCAGCCTGCATCAGCCTCAGCCTCAGCCTCAGCCTCAGCCTCAGCCTCAGCCTGCCTCAGCATCAGCCTGCCTCAGCCTCAGCCTCAACCTGCCTCAGCCTCAGCCTCAGCCTCAGCCTCAGCCTGCTTCAGCCAAAGCCTCAGTCTGCCTTGAGCCTTGGCCTCAGCATCAGCCTCAGCCTGCCTCAGCCTCAGCCTGCATCAGCCTCAGCCTCAGCCTCAGCCTGCCTCAGCATCAGCCTCAGCCTCAGCCTCAGCCTCAGCCTGCTTCAGCCTCAGCCTCAGTCTGCCTTCAGCCTCGGCCTCAGCCTCAGCCTGCCTCATCCTCAGCCTGCCTCAGCCTCAGCATCAGCTGCCTCAGCATTCAAAATGTGGCCCGGGAATGGAGTTCTGGGAACTCGAAGAACACGAAGTGGCCTACAGTTGGCTCCGGGCATTCAAAATGTGGCCCGGGAATGGAGTTCTGGGAACTCGAAGATCACGAAGTGGCCTACAGTTGGCTCGGGGCATTCAAAATGTGGCCCGGGAATGGAGTTCTGGGAAGTCGAAGAACACGAAGTGGCCTACAGTTGGCTCCGGGCATCCAAAATGTGGCCCGGGAATGGAGTTCTGGGAAGTCGAAGAAGCACGAAGTGGCCTACAGTTGGCTCCGGGCATCCAAAATGTGGCCCGGGAATGGAGTTCTGGGAAGTCGAAGAGCACGAAGTGGCGTACAGTTGGCTCCGGGCATTCAGAATGTGGCCCGGGAATGGAGTTCTGGCAAATCGAAGAGCACGAAGTGTGTGACTGTATGCGAAAAACGATCCCCGCCGGCAAACCCCAACTCGTCCCCAACGGCTGCCCAGACCCCCTGTGGAGTAATGTGCTGCTCTCTTTGTACCCCACTAGAAACCTATCAGTCTTCGATGTTAGGTAAAAAACGATCAAGGCTCCTCCACTGGACTAGCCTATTCGGGGCATGCTGCGCCTGGTTCATGTTCCCATCATGAAGTTTCAGATGTCAAATGTCCCTGCTGCTCGCCACCGAGATGCACATCTCGCAACGAAGCACACTGCTCCAAGTATCAAGAAGCTTGGAGTCTGTGCTACCAGCAATCTAGCAAACTCAAAACTCGCCTGGTCGCTGGGCAAGGCAAATGTGAAACAACTGCACGTGATCGTCCACATAGCGGCTCCAGGTCTGCTGCACACGTTCCCCGATATTGGCATGCTCATCTGTCTCCAGGGGGCGCCGCGTCCAGGAGAGCCAAGGACAGAAGAAGCCATCGACGAGGGGGGGGCGGCGAGGGGGGCTAACGAAGTCGGCACCGGTGGGGAAGGGCGAAATGAGACGGGATTGCACAGCAGAGGGACTCCGTATGCTCGTTCTGCGTCGAGGATCTCCGCTTGGAAACGGGAGACTGTCGCATTGTACAAGACGGAGTCGTTTTGTGTCAACGAATCTATAAGTTCCAAGTCCTCGCTGGACAGGTCACTTAAATGATGTGGCTCGAGCTTTCGAGGGGTTAATCTTGGGAACATGTTTTTCAATTGGACTCTCGCATTCGGATCTGAACAATTACACTGCCACGGCACCCGCTGGCTCAACTTCACGGCAAGTAAGCACATCGACTCTAAATAAAGTTCCATTGGACCAATCATGTAAACCTTCTTCATATTATCCAGTGCGACCTCCAGAGACGCAGGCCCACCGACACTTGGTCCACCGCGCCTCCACAAGACTTCTGAGCATTGGACATCGGAGTGCCAACTCGTGCCGACTGGAAGCCTGCAAGCACAAGTGAAAGCGCGGGTCTGCAAGTTGTCGGGATCGTAAAAGAACTTCCTGCTGGACTTGGGCCGCTGGTTGGCCCGCCTGGCGGCGGCCACGGCAGCAGAGTACCGGAGCCAATCGGTGATGTTTTCGAACGGGGTTTTGAATTCCATCTCACTTCTGCCCTGATAATACAGGGACTGCACGTGGGCCCGTGGCGAGCGCACACTGGTCACAAGCACGTGCCTCGTGGCCTCACCGATGCCCCTCGTCTTGTTCGCCTCCAGCCTCGCGCAGTGCTTCGCAACGTCCAAGTAGCAGGACTCCCCGCCACCCATCACCAGGACGTTCGGCGGAAGCATCGTCGCCAACCCCCATCGCTGTGCATTGAATGCGCTCCCAGCGGTCTTCGGAATGTGCACCGCATGAATCGTGACATTCTCTACATTCCCCAAAAGCGGCGCGCTGGTCCCTACAGGGAGGGGGCGCTTGGGGCGGGCCGTCACCGAGGACTGGCACGAGATCAAAATGCCGAGCACATTCAATCTTGTCATGGACACCCTGACCATAGTGAAGAATGCCCGAATGGTATTGAGCCACAGTGGCTACGGATGGGAGCCTCCAATACCATCTTGTCGGCTCGTGCGAATCGACGCCAGTCGACGCTAGATCGACGCTAACCGACGCTAAATCGACGCTAAGCGACGCTAAATCGGCGCTACCCCATCGACTCCCAGACGCGAATCGACACCAATCGACGCTGAGGACGGAATCAACAGAGAAAACCAGGCTCCCGTGATTTGCTGCCGAGAAATCCTGGGGGGGGCCTCCGACAAACGGAGCGCTCCTTCCCTCACCCAGAGCGCTCCTTCCCTCAATCAGAGCGCTTCTTCCCTCGATAATCCTCCCTCCATCGAGATCTTGCGAATCATGATCAGAGCGCTGCTTCCCTCAATCAGAGCGCTTCTTCCCTCAATCATCGTCCCTCCATCGAGATCTCGCCAATCGTGATCAGAGGGCTTCTTCCCTCGATCAGAGGGGGGGGCCTCGGCTCTACGATTAAGCCGGGCCTGTCCCCCTACAGGGGGATTTTGGACGAAAAATACAATATAGTCAAAAAAAGAGTGACACAGAATGGCCAAGCAATGCTCCGGAAAAAATAGTCCCCAGACTATCTTTGGACTATTTGGGGATACTCCTCCTGTAGAGGGACACGCCCGACTCCACTCCAGGAGGCCCCCACCCCTTCCCCAGGGGTATTTTTTCATCCCAGGTCCGCTTTTGATGGCCCAGGGGTTAGGTCGGGCGTGTCCCCCTACAGTGGGATTTTCGACGAAAAGTTAAAAATACCCCAAAGAAATATACCAAAAAGGTCAAAAAAATGCTCCAAACATAATCCCCAGACTATTTTTCATTATCTTTTGATTATTTTAGGGGCTATTTCTTATTTTTCGTCGAAAATCCCCCTGTAGGGGGAAAGGCCCGACTTGACCCTGGGGCCCGACAGCGGGCTCCAGAGGCTGAGATCGAGGAGACATGCCAGGGTGGAACAGCACACGTCCTCGGAGATCTGGGATATCGTCGACGACGACCTCGACGATCTCGAGATTGACTTACCTCTACGCCCGACTGCACTCCACGACCCGGCGCCCCGCCCCCGCGGGGGGGGCCAGCCCGCCCCTCCCGCCGCCGAGGGCCCCGCGAGACCTCGGCGCGGGGGGCCGAGGCCGGCGGCCCCCGAGGGCCGCTGCGGCAGGCTCGCGGTTTTGGCGCTGGCTTCGGCGCTGGCTTCTGACACCGCGGGCTTCTGACACGGGGAAGGCCCATCTAGAGGAACAAAAAAGTGGCATAAACATAAAAACTCGGAGGTCCGCACGGATTTCTCGAATCCGCGCCGGGGCCCCCCCGGCGGCGCCTCCGGCGCCGCCCCTGGCGCGCCCCGCGCGCCAGGGAGGGGGGCTCCAGCGCCGATCCGAGAAATCCACGCGGACCTCCGAGTTTTTATGTTTATGTCACTTTTTGTTCCTCTGATATCTGAGATGTCTTTTTTTTGTCCTCCACCTCCTCGCCCTCTTCTGTCGCGCTTCTCGCATTTCCCGAAGAGTTGCCAATCGCGCGCTAACTTCTGCCCACGCGCCCCTCCTGATGCTCGGCTCAGTAGTGGTGGGGATCATTCAGCCTTGAACGATCGGCCGTTGCCGAAGCGTGCACAGCGTTCCACGTCGAACGATCATGGATCGCCCGCGGCGTTCCACGTGGAACGTTGCTGGCGGGGTCGCCGCCAGGCGACAGGGCACGAGCCTCCTCCACCCCCTCCTCCTCCTCCTCCTCCTCCTCCTCCTCCTCCTCCTCCTCCTCCTCCTCCTCCTCCTCCCCCTCCTCCTCCTCTTCCTCCTCTCGCCGCCGGCCTGGCGGGTATCGAGGCCCCGGGCTCCCCCATGCGAGGAACAGAAGCTGGCACAAAGCATTCCGGTCGGGCATGTCCTCCTCCAGGCGGGTCTTGGAGGAAAGATAGCACATGTTCAGAGCAGACGCCAGAAGAGTCAAACACAGCAAAGAAAGATCGCCCCCGGACTCTTTTGCTACTATCTTTGGGTATGCCTCCTGTAGGGGCAACACTCCCGACTCAACAGAAGCATGATTTCTCGGAGGGCCGCGCGGGTGTCCTGGATCGGCGCTGGAGCCCCCTCTCCCTTGCGCGCGGGGCCCGCCAGGGGCGGCGCTGGAGGCGCTGCCCAGTGGGGGCCTCTCGCGCCGATCCAAGAAAGCCGCGCGGAACTCCGAGAAAGCCATGGTCCCAGAGGTCCGACGTCGTCAGTTTTTCCCTACGGGGCCCCCGGAAGTCTCGACCCCTTCCCCAGGAGACCGGTTCTTCATCCTGGGTTGTTTCTCTTGACGGCCCGGCGAGGGCCCCCAGAGGCCGAAAATTGCGGAAAACATCCGTCTTGTTTTTGTCGACACGCTCTTCTTCGGCCCTGCTCTGTCAACACGCTCAACCTCCTCCTCCTCCTCCTCCTCCTCCTCCTCCTCCTCCTCCTCCTCCTCCGCCTCCTCCTCCTTCGCCTACTCGGCCCCAGTCGAGAGGGCCGCAGGCTCGGAGGCGCGCGCGCCCCAGCTCTTTGCAGCACGCAGGGGCGCGCGGGGGGGGGGGGGGGCAGGGGGGCGGGCTGGGAGGGCGCACGTGCGCCCCTCTGCGATGATAGGGGAGCAAAAAGTGGCATAAACATAAAAACTCGGAGGTCCGCGCGGATTTCTCGGATCGGCGCTGGGGCCCCCCGGCGGCGCCTCCGGCGCCGCCCCTGGCGCGCTCCGCGCGCCAGGGAGGGGGGTCCAGCGCCGATCCGAGAAATCCGCGCGGACCTCCGAGTTTTATGTTTATGTCACTTTGTGTTCCCCCAGATGAGGCGCCCCGCCTCGCACGAGGGGCCCTGGTTGTCAGGTCGGGCGCGCCCGCCGACCGGCGGACGTCGGACGTTGAGAAGCTCCTGAAGAAGTCCGAAAATGATGTCGGATTTCGGGCGAAAAAAACTGCGGATCTCGCTTATAGAAACACTCCCCAAAAAGTGTTCGAAGATACCCCCAGGAATCGTCCCCAGACTGCGACACGCCCGTCTGAACCCTGATGCCCTACGATGGAGCCGCCTCCGCGTGGGCATCCCACAGGGCCCAGACATCCGATGCTCGACACGGGGTCCACGAAATCGCTCCCCCCAGTGTTCAAGGTTGGCGGTGGTGGTCTGACGCGTTGCGCCTCGACCGCAGCCTCCCCCGCGCGTGCCGACTTTGAGTCTGGGGGGGGGGGGGGGGGGCGGGGGCGTGTTCAGCAACTGTGCCCCTCTACCGTCGCTCGGACGTGCATCCCGTGCCCCGCTCGGCCCCGCGCGCTCCTCCTGCCTCCCGGTGGGCAGCCCGGCCGCTCCCGCGCACCCGCCGCAGCTTCGCTGCGCGAGAGCGCCCCCCCGGCGCCCTGACTGCTCCCCCCTCCGCGGCCGCCCTGTGCCGTGCCCCGGCCTCGCCTGGAGCGCATCGCCCCTGCCGCGCTGCGGCGCAGGGGCGCCTCCCGGCGAGCCGGGGTGCTCCTCACGACCGCCGAGGCGATCTTGCGCTGGCCTCGCCGGCACAAGAAGCGCGCCGCGCCCGGGCGTGGCCAGGGAGGTGGTCCCAGCGCCCGCGCCGCAGGGGCCGGGCTGCCACCCCGAGTCGCTGCTTGACGGCCCTGGGGCCGGGCGAGGGCCCTCAGAGGCCGAAGATGGCGGCCAGACCCCCACCCCCCCAAAAAAACAACAACAACAACAACAACAACAACAACAACAACAACAACAACAACAACAACAACAACAACAACAACAACAACAACAACAACAACAACAACAACAACAACAACAACAACAACAACAACAACAACAACAACAACAACAACAACAACAACAACAACAATCATTTTAAGACTGTTCGCCCTTATCTGCTCGAGTGTCGAATAACGCGAATTTCCCAAACCCTCGATACCCGCCCTTTTCGTCTTCGATCGAACCCCTTTTGGGGGGTATACCTTTCTTCCCTGCAGGCCGGGCCCCGGCAAGCGGCGGGGCGGCCGCGGACCGTCGGCCTGGCCAGCGGCAGCGCTGATCGGCGGGGCGGCCGCGGACCGTCGACCCGACCCCAAGAGGGACGGACAGGGGACGACGACACGACGACGACGACGACGTCGACGACGACGGCAACGACGGCGACGGCGACGACGACGACGACGAGCGAAAGCGAGAGCGAGAGAGAACGACAGCAGAGCCACGAAGGACACGAAGTAGGCCACGAAGGGCGACAGCGGGGACACGAAGGGAATGCGTATGGGGCCACGAAGAGCGCGAACGAGCGTGGGCCACGAAGGGCAGATAATGCGGGGCCACAGAAGGCAACGATGGGGCCACTGAGGGTAGCACCTGGGCCACGTAGGACAATGAGGGGGCCACAAACGGCGACAGCGGGGCCACGAAGGGCATGCACATGGGGCCACAACGGGCGCGAACGAGCGGGGGCCACGAAGGGCATACGTATGTTGGGCCGCGGAGGGTACGGACGGGGCCACTGAGGGCAGCAACGGGGACACAAAGGGCAGCGAGGTAGGCCACGAAGGGCCACAGCGGGGCCACGAAGGGCATGCATATGGGGCCACCACGGGCGCGAACGAGCGGGGGCCACGAAGGGCATGCATATATGGGGTCACGAAACAAAGCGAGGGGGCCACGAAGGGCTGCAACGGGGCCACGAAGGGCAGCGAGGGGGCCACGAAGGGCTGCAACGGGGCCACGAAGGGCTGCAAGGGGGCCACGAAGGGCAGCGAGGGGGCCACGAAAGGCTGCTGCTGCAACAGGGCCACGAAACAAAGCGAGGGGGCAACGAAGGGCTGCAACGGGGCCACGAAGTGCAACGAGGAGGCCACGAGGGGCTGCAACGGGGCCACGAAACAAAGCGAGGGGGCCACGAAGGGCTGCAACGGGGCCACGAAGGGCAGCGAGGGGGCCACGAAGGGCTGCAACGGGGCCACGAAGGGCAGCGAGATCCCGATTCCTAGGTAATCTGTGAAGGAGTCCTAAGCGTGAGCGCGACTCCTGGGTGCCTGGGTATCGGGAGCGCGGCGCTGGAGTAAATTGCAAGAAATTCCAACGCAAGGGCGCTTTTCTTCAGTAAATTGCAAGCAAGTCTCCAGCGAGAGCGCGACTCCAGAGCGCAGGAGAAGCGATTCCTGAATAAATCGTAAGGAAGTCCCAAGCGAGAGCGCGATTCTTAAATAAAATGCGAGGAAGTCTCGGGCGGGAGCGGGGGTCCTGGCTAAATTGTGAGGAAGTCTCAAGCGGGAGCCGCTGTTGTTGTAACCCGGGGGCCAGGGGGCCAGTTTGAGCAGGAAGACTTTCCTTGACAAAAAACAAGGTGCGGGCCCTGGGGGGGCACTTCATGAAAAAAATCAATGTGCACCGGTGGGGGGGATCAACAATAATTATTCTTTAAGAATGAGAGTTCAACAACAACAACAACAACAACAACAACAACAACAGCAACAGCAACAGCAACAACAACAACAATTCCAACAACAACAACAACCACAACAACAACAATAACTTGACCCTCATGCGCGATGCTTCCACACGCAGCATGCGATCATCATGATAACCATCCCCATCATGGGGGATTACTGTTCAATCGCGGGGGTCCGTCATTCGAGGAATATCAACATGTGTCCCGCCTCGAAAACACATGCCCGAGACCGCCAGTGGAGCCCCAGCCAAGGGCCAAGCACAAGGAAATATCGAGCGACAGGATTGGTTTGGTGGCGATGGGGGCTGTCGGCGGCAAGGCAAGGACCTGGCCCTGAATAGAAAGGGAGGAAGTCTCGAGCAGGGGTGCTGTTGTTGCTGGGAGCGGCGCCAATGCAGAAGAAAGTTGGGCGCTAGTCCAGCGTAAAACAAAACTAAGTCTCGAGCGGCAGCGCTGGTTTTGTTGGGACGGCGGTTGTCGGCGGCGAGGAGGAGCACCGCCTTGAGTAAGGAGGGAAGAAGTCTCGAGACTGTTTTGTCGGGACGGGGTCTGTCGGCGGCGAGCAAGAACACTGTCCTCAGGGAAAAGAGAGGAAGCCTCGAGCGGGAGCGTTATTCTTGCTGGGGTCGGCGCCAATTCAAAAGAGAGTAGGGCGCCAGTCCAGCGTAAAACGGTCGGAGGTCTCGGGCGGGAGCGCTGGTTTTGTTAGGGCGGCGGCTTCCGGCGGCGAGCAACAGCACCGGCTCTGAGTAGAAAAAAGGATGTCTCGAGCGGGAGCGTTGTTTTTGCTGGGGGCGGCGCCCATTCATCAAAAGAGAATAGGACGCCAGTCCAGCGTAAAACGGTCGGTGGTCTCGGGCGGGAGCGCTGGTTTTGTTGGGGCGGCCGTTTTCGGCGGCGAGCAACAGCACCCGCTCTGAGCAAACAAAAAAAAGGGAACTCTCGAGCGGGAGCGTTGTTTTTGCTGGGGGCGGCGCCGATGAGCGAAAGAGTAGCGCGCCAGTCCAAGGTAAAACAGGAAGAAGTCTCGAGCGGGCGCGTTGGTTTTGTTGGGGCGGCGGTTCTCGGCGGCGAGTAAAAACATCAGCTCTGAGAGAGAACAAAAAAGAAGTCTCGAGCGGGAGCGTTGTTTTTGGCTGGGGGCGGCGCCGATGAGAGCAAGAGTAGCGCGCCAGTCCAAGGTAAAACGGGAGGAAGTCTCGAGCGGGAGCGTTGGTTTTTGTTGGGGCGGCGGTTTTCAGCGGCGAACAAGAGCACCGGCTCGGAGTTTTCAGAAAAAAAGTCTCGAGCGGGAGCTTCGCTCTTGCTGGGGGCGGCGCCCATCCAAAAGAGAGTAGGGCGCCAGTCCAGCGTAAAACGGGAGGAGGTCTCGGGCGGGAGCGCTGGTTTTGTCGGGACGGGGGCTGTCGGCGGCGAGCAAGAGCACCGCCTTGAGTAAAAAAGAGAGGAAGTCTCGAGCGGGAGCGTTGTTGTTGCTGGGGGCGGCGCCGATGGGAGAAAGAGTAGCGCGTCTGTCCAAGGTACAACAGAAGGAAATCTCGAGCGGGAGCGCTGGTTCTGTTGAGACGGTTGCCTTCGGCGGCGATCAAGAGCACCGGCCCTGAGTAAAAAAGGAAGACGTATTTCCCAAACCCTCGATACCCGCCCTCTTCGTCTTCGATCGGAACCCTTTTGGGGGTATACCTCTTCCCTGCAGGCCGGGCCCCGGCAAGCGGTGGGGCGGCCGCAGACCGTCGGCCTGGCCAGCGGCAGCGCTGATCGGCGGGGCGGCCGCGGACCGTCGACCCGATCACAAGAGGGACGGACAGGGGACCGACCACGACGACGACGACGACGACGACGACGACGACGACGACGACGACGACGACGACGACGACGACGACGACGACGTCGACGACGACGACGACGACGAGCGGAAGCGAGAGCGAAAGCGAGAGCGAAAGCGAGAGCGAAAGAGAACGACAGCAGGGCCACGAAGGGCACGAGGTAGGCCACGAAGGGCGACAGCGTGGACACGAAGGGAATGCGTATGGGGCCACGAAGAGCGCGAACGAGCGGGGGCCACGAAGGGCAGATAATGCGGGACCACAAAAAGGCAACGATGGGGCCACTGAGGGTAGCAACTGGGCCACGTAGGACAGATGCATGTGGGGCCACCACGGGCGCGAACGAGCGGGGGGCACGAAGGGCATACATATATGGGGCCACGAAGGGCAGCGAGGGGGCCACGAAGGGATGCATTGGGGCCACGAAGGACTGCAACGGGGCCACGAAGGGCTGCAACGGGGCCCCGAAGGGCTGCGACGGGGCCACGAAGGGCAGCGAGGGGGCCACGAAGGGCAGCAACGGGGCCACGAAACAAAGCGAGGGGGCCACGAAGGACTGCAACGGGGCCACGAAGGGCAGCGAGGATGCCACGAGGGGCTGCAACGGGGCCACGAAGGGCAGCGAGGATGCCACGAGGGGCTGCAACGGGGCCACGAAACAAAGCGAGGGGGCCACGAAGGGCTGCAACGGGGCCACGAATGGCAGCGAGATCCCGATTCCTATGTAATCTGCGAGGGCCTCTTAAGCGTGAGCGCGATTCCTGGGTGCCTGGGTGTCGGGAGCACGGCGCTTGAGTAAATCGCAGGGAATTCCAACGCAAGGGCGCTATTCTTCAGTAAATTGCAAGCAAGTCTCCAGCGAGAGCGCAACTCCAGAGCGCCGGGAGAATAAATTCTGAATAAAACGCGAGGAACTCTCGGGTGGAAGGAAATCTGGGGGGCAAACGACACAGTTTGACCCTCAAGACTATCCCTGATAAAAGACAGGGTGCGAGCCCCGGGAAGGGCACTTCAATCGAAAAAACCATGTGCACCGGACGGGGGGGATCAACAATAATTATTCTTCAGAAATGAAGGAAGGTTCAACAACAACAACAACAACAACAACAACAATCATTTAAGACTGGGGACACTCCGTTCTCACCAGTGCCAGGGTTTTCATAGGAGGCGGGCAATACCCCCACTTTGTGGGGGGCCGGTTCAAGCTCTACCAAGTTTCCAAACGACTCTTCGCCACCACCCACACCCAGCTTCCCGCCCTATGACGTTCGGACACTTCACTTCGTGGCATGCGGACGACCGTGGCTACTATTCAGGGCCCCGCGGCCGACGACGACGGCGTGCGCGCGCGAAGAAAAAACGAATGTGTCCCGCATGGTATTATTTGACAGGGATGATGGCCCTGGCAGGTGCGCAACCGTTGTTGCAGAAGTTCGAAAAAGTTGCTCGCAAAAGCCCGTTTGACAGAAATGTTTAAAAAGTGTTGGGTTTCCTACGAATCCGCAAGAGCGCGCGGGATGAGATTTTGACATTTTTTTGTTGAAAAACCATTGGTTTTTTGATGTTTTTATGTTAAAATCGCTCCGAACACTAAGCTTTTGGAAGGATTTCGTCTTGCGCGCGCGAATGTCCACTTTACCTTATTTTTGTTGCAAGGGATTCTTGAAATTTGATTATAATTAGAACAAGAAATGTCTTTTTATAGTTTGTTTTTTGCAAGGGGAAAACGGATTACAACAAAAACCCAAACCGGATCTGGATCCATCGTTTTTACCTAACGTTGAAAAAATGATTGAAAATGTAGCTGCGGCCTAGGCGGCGCAGGGGGGGCGTGCCACCAGGGGGCCCAAACAATAATTATTCTTTTAGAAGTAATAATATTTTACTAGCACGTGGGGACACTCCGTTCTCACCAGTCCAGGGTTTTCATAGGTGGGACGGGCAATACCCCCACTTTGTGGGGGGGCCGGTTCAAGCTCTACCAAATTTCCAAACGACTCTTCGCCACCACCCACACCCAGCTTCCCGCCCTATGACGTTCGGACACTTCACTTCGTGGGATGCGGACGACCGTGGCTACTATTCAGGGCCCCGCGGCCGACGACGACGGCGTGCGCGCGCGAAGAAAAAACGAATGTGTCCCGCATGGTATTATTTGACAGGGATGATGGCCCTGCAGGTGCGCAACCGTTGTTGCAGAAGTTCGAAAAAGTTGCTCGCAAAAGCCCGTTTGACAGAAATGTTTAAAAAAGTGTTGGGTTTCCTACGAATCCGCAAGAGCGCGCGGGATGAGATTTTGACATTTTTTTGTTGAAAAACCATTGGTTTTTTGATGTTTTGATGTTAAAATCGCTCCGAACACTAAGCTTTTGGAAGGATTTCGTCTTGCGCGCGCGAATGTCCACTTTACCTTATTTTTTGCAAGGGATTCTTGAAATTTGATTATATTAGAACAAGAAATGTCATTTTATAGTGTTTTTTGCAAGGGAAAGCGGTGGGGAACAAAACAACCGGATCTTGATCACATCGAATTACCTGAGGCTTCCTCACGAAAATGATGAAAATGTAGCTGCGGCCTAGGCGGCGCAGGGGGGGCGCGCACCAGGGGGCCCAACAATAATTATTCTTTAGAATAAATAATGTTCAACAATTCTAAAACTGTTCGCCCTTATAATTCTCGAGTGTCAAATAACGCGCGTATTCCCAACCCTCGGTATTACGCCCTCTTCGTCTTCGATCGAACTATTTTTGGGTGGTTAGGACCTTTTCTTCCCTGCAGGTGGCCCCGGCAAGCGGCGGGGCGGCCGCGGACCGTAGGCCTGGCCAGCGGCAGCGCTGATCGGCGGAGCGGCCGCGGACCGTCGACCCGACCCCACGAGGGACGGAAAGGGGACCGACCACGACGACGACGACGACGACGACGACGACGACGACGACGACGACGACGTCGAAGACGACGGCGACGACGACGACGGCGACGACGAGCGAAAGCGAGAGCGAGAGAGAACGACAGCAGGGCCACGAAGGGCACGAGGTAGGCCACGAAGGGCGACAGCGTGGACACGAAGGGAATGCGTATGGGGCCACGAAGAGCGCGAACGAGCGGGGGCCACGAAGTGCAGATAATGCGGGGCCACAGAAGGCAACTATGGGGCCACTGAGGGTAGCAACTGGGCCACGTAGGACAGTGAGGGGGACACAAATGGCGACAGTGGGGCCACGAAGGGCATGCACATGGGGCCACAACGGGCGCGACTCCTGGGTGCCTGGGTGTCGGGAGCGCGGCGCTTGGGCAAATTGCAGGAAATTCCAACGCAAGGCTAGTCTTCAGCAAGTTGCAAGCAAGTCTCCAGCGAGAGCGCGACTCCAGAGCGCCGGGAGAGCGATTCCGGAATAAATCGCAAGGAAGTCCCAAGCGAGAGTGCGATTCCTGAATAAAATGCGAGGAAGTCTCAGGCGGGAGCGGGGGTCCTGGCTAAATTGTAAGGAAGTCTCAGGCGGGAACCGTTGTTGTTGAAACCCAGGGGCCAGGGGGCCAGTTTGAGCAGGAAGACTTTCCCTGTCAAATAAAAGGATGCGAGCGTCGAGGGGCACACTTTGATTGAGAAAACGCAGTATGCACCGGTGGGGGGGATCAACAATAATTACTCTTCAGAAATGAGAATTCAACAACAACAACAACAACAACAACAACAACAACAACAGCAGCAGCAGCAGCAGCAGCAGCAACAACAACAACAACAACAACAACAGCAACAGCAACAGCAACAGCAACAGCAACAGCAACAACAGCAACAACCACAGACGGCCCCGTGTCGCTCAGGGCGCTGGATGTCTGGCGAAGGCGCCGATCCCTCCCGAGAGGCCGCCTGGCCCACGCAGAGGGCCGGGGCCGCCCCCGCCTCGCGCGCGGCCGCCGCGGGCAGCCGTCGCCGAAGGCCGCCGGCTGGGCCCCAGCGAGCTCGCAGGCGCCCCATGGCGAGCCGGCTGCCCGGGCACGTGGCGCACAGGGCGCAGGGTCCAGGCGGAGGTGTTTTTTCCCAAATCTCGGCCCCTGGGGACGCTCGCCGGGCCCCGGGGCCGTCAAGAAACGACTCGGGATGAAAGACCGGTCCTGGGGAATGGGTCGAGACTTCCTGGGACCCCGTATTTGGAAAAACACACAAAAAAAAACAACAACAAAAAAAAAAAAGACATCGGATCTCTGGGATCGAGGGGGAAGACACAAACCGCACGCTTGTTGCTTCCTGTCGGCTGCGAGGCAGAGGCAGTCCACTCCAGCGTGTGGCTGTGTCGGGGCCGCCGAGAGGCGGATTGTCCGGCGCGCAAGAGTGAGGAGATGACACGACGCACGCACACGAGCCTTCGGAAATCCACGCGGGTGTCTCGAGACGGCGCTGGGGCTCCCCAACCCTGGCGCGCAGGGCGCACCAGGGGCGGCGCCCGAGGCGCCGCGGGGGGGGGGGCTCAACACAGATCTCACATCAAAGAAACCCCACGGAAGCAGAAACTGAAAACTCTAGCAGCATACGTCCAAGAGTTCACCACAGAACAAAAAAGTCCTCGGCCTTTGGGTCGGAGTCCGCAAGGTGTCTTCGGCTAGCGCCAGAGGCGCGGGGAATTTCTCCCTCATCCTCCATTATTCGCCGCCTCCTCCGCTCCGCGCCCATAGGTGGCGGACCTCCAGAAGGTCATGTTTACCCTGAGATCCGACGTTGCAAGAGAAACAAAAAAACAAAAACAACAACAACAACAACAACAACAACAACAACAACAACAACAACAACAACAACAACAACAAAAACAGCAACACCAACAACAACAACAACAACAACAACAACAACAACAGCAACACCAACAACAACAACAACAACAACAACAACAACAACAACATCAACATCAACAGCATCAACAACAACAACAATATCAACAACAACAACAACAACAACAACAACGACAACGACAACGATCACGACAACCACAACAACAACAATAACAACAACAACAACCACAACAACAACAACAACAACAACAACAACAACAACAACCACAACAACAGCAAAAACAACCAAACAAACAAACAAATAAACAAACAAACAACACAAACAACACAAACAACACAAACAACATAAACTGAACAAACCACGACTGGAGCCCTGGACCCCATCTTCCTGCGCCATTCACCGGGCCGGGTCCATCTGTGAGAGCCCCCCGTGCCCGAGGCTGGGCAAAAGCACGCCCCTCGTGAAGCCCCCCCGGCGCGCGCCGACGACGGCGACGGCGACGGCGGCGGCGACGGACGACGACGGACGACGACGGACGGCGGACGACGACGGACGACGGAGGGCGGACGACGACGGACGACGGACGACGACGACGACGACGACGACGACGACGACGACGACGACAACCACACGGGCAAAGACCACGACGGGCGGCGCCCGCCCCGCTCCCGAATTCGTAAGGACCGGCCCTGCCTAGGGGCTCTGGCCGCGACGCTCTTCCGTGAGGCCCAGGCCCCAGATGCCCTCCAGGATGAGATGGGTGGTGGGCCTGTTCCCCACCACCACCACCATAAGTTGGAGTGGGAGGGGGTCTTCCTCCCCCTCCTCCTCCTCCTCGTCCTCTTCCTCCTCCTCCTCCTCCTCCTCCTCCTCCTCCTCCTCCTCCTCCTCCATCTCCTTCCCCTCATCCAATTTATGGTGGTGGCGGAAAACAGGCCCATCAATAGAGGAACAGAGAATGCGCGAGTAGAAACTTCTGGAGTTCGGCGCGGACTTCTCGGAGCGGCGTTGGTCCCCCCCTTCCCTGGAGCGCGGAGCGCTCCAGGGGCTGGCGCCCGAGGCGCCGCCAAGGGGGCCGAGCGGGGATCGAAAGTAGGGGCCCGAATTGGCATGGGTCTCCACTGCATATCAACCTGGAGGTCATCTGTGGCTCAGGTCTTACAGAAACGCGTCGCGGAGCGGCCCTCCCGCGCAGCGCGCGCCGCGCCAGGGGCCCGCAGAGCCTCACTCCTGCTCGTCGGTCTCGGAGAGTCGCGCGCCCGGCGCCAGAGGCTCTGCACGGCCGCCTGTGCAGGAGGAGGAGAGGGAGGACTAGAAGGAGGAGGAGGAGGAGGAGGAGGAGGAGGAG